>CM040243.1:34466992-34879638 GCA_022545495.1 Chrysanthemum lavandulifolium | reverse complement strand
AAACTTACGAATGTTGTTAGAATGAAGGGTGGTTTTGAATTGGATTGAGAAAGAGTCAGGAGGCACTTGAATTGTGGGAGCAAACAGGACATGTTTTTATCTGCTGCTGCTATTGATGTATACATGTAATGATTCTCATGTAAAACTGGATTCAATTCAAGGTAACATATGAATATGATGATGATAAATGGATAATACTAATTAACTGTGTTGATAAAGATTGAATGAGAGCGAGGAGATATTGTGTTTGGAGAAATAGGATAAGGGGGCAGCAGAGTCTGAGGACGAAACAAAGATAGACCAGACAGACAGCAAAGCCTTTTCTTTCACAATAAGTTCAAGTTGGGTTTAAGTTTTTGGTGTTTGGGCTCTTTCTTTCTGGGCTTTCTTTGTCTCAACTCTCAACATCTATACTACAAAACATGGTACACATCAAGTAAAGTGAGAAAAATAGAAAAATAAGGATAATTACAAATTTTAAATAAAAGAGAGATTTTTATTTTATTTTTATTTTTTTTTAAAGAAAAAAAAAAGTGCATTTATAGTTACTTATATATGCATCTAAATTTTATGATTGTGATTTTTTATCATCTTTCTTATTTAATATTTCTTCTCATTTAATCATAACTCTTTTTTATATACATAAATTTTTCTAAAACTTAATCGGTCACACATAACTAAACCTAGTAATTAACCTCTTTGTTTATGAAATTGGTGTGACATATTTACACCTTGTATTATTTGAACTTAAGACCTACTAAATTTTTCAGATAATAATCACAAACTTTTTTACCAATAAATCACTTTTAATTTGTATCATCTGAGTTCAACCAACTTGATACCAACTAAACCGTACCTAATTAATTACCCTTTGGTATGATTGAGTCAAGTAAGTTTAATTCTTTTCCATTTGTAACTTACTTTATCGACTTAAATGACTTTTATTCGGGTTAAGTTAACCACTTAAAGATGTTATTTTTCTCTTACTTTTCATTAATACCAATACCAAAATCAATTGACAAGAAAAATAATTCATACATAGTTTGACTAAATTGTAAGCACAATTCTTACAACTTTGAAAGTGTATGCGCAATTTCTGTAGAGAACATGTGCAATTATTGTTTCTAGTTTGTGTTTGCGCATTTATAGATGCAGTAGGGAAAATAACTACACGTCAAAGTTCCGCTTACATATTCAAAGTTGTAACCATATTTTCATTTTAACCATAAGCTCTAACTTATCGGCCGATTAATCCACAAAAATTGAGCACACCATCACATACACATAATTAACTAAAACTCTTCCTTTTTGAAATGATTTGTCGCGAGAATATTAATGTTTATTTCTCAAGCTTTTATTAAAGAAAAGAAAGAAATCTGAATCAAACATTTTCATTCAATATCGGTAAAACGGTATACTTAGAATTTAAACCAAATCAAACACCTTTTTTTCCTTCCTTAACACTCTATTCCGAGTTTATTTGAAAAAAAAAAAAAAAATGTTCTAGATTTTTAAATAAAAAGACTAATTTTCTTTTCGATGATTTAAAGAGAATTAAAATTTTAAGCTTAATTTGGTTCTATTTCTTATTTATTTTCTTTCCGTTTTACACTAGACTCAAAGCTGTTTACTCCCGATGTAAATTGAAGTTAAAAACTTTACACGATTTTTGCAATCCACTCTAGAAAAAGGATAAATAACCAACACTTTAATCCGTTTTATATATCTGTGACATATGAAACCCTTTAGCAATGGCAAACATTAACACACTACTTAAACTCCCACTAATTTCATCTCTTCTCCTTAAACCCTCATTAATTAATGGATACACCCGCCATATCTGCCACTGTACAACAACCATATCTATTCCTCAACAACAACAAAGAGAACCACAAATCAGAAGCCCTCAGTTGGTTGCATTGGAATATGCTGATCTTAGTATCCCACATATTATCTCTGAGGTACCCAAATGTTAAAACTAAACTTTTTAACATAAATAATAGCTTAATTATATAAATTGTGTAATTATAATGAAATTAGTTTTGTAAAAATTGCAACTTTAGGTTTATTCTGTTAAGGGTTAGTTTTATTTGCCTTACAATGTTAATGGTAGCATATGAGTTTAACATAACTAATAGATTACTCGCGCATAGTGGCGACGGTGTACAGTAGCATTAATTTGTGTGTTGCAATTTTTTTTTTTTATGTATATGAGAGTGTCTAGTAAGTGAAAGTTAAAAAGTTGGTGGTTTAGATTGTAATTAATTGTCTAAATATTTAATAGATTGTGTTTCCTTTTATTAGCAAGGGTACTTTAGAGTTAAGACTAACAACATTAGTTTTTAAGTTTTACGCAAATGTGTTTTCTAGTTGTGTAGTATCGATATAGATAATAAAGAATATATATTTGTGTTTTCTTTTATTGGAATTAGTTTTGAAATTGCAAATTTAGGTGTAATCTATAAAGGGTTAGTTTTTGTTTGCTCTAAACTGTTGAAAGAGTATGAATTTGATACTAGTTTAAAAGTACTACAGTATTAACACAAAAATAGATAAAGTTGTATTTTGTATGTAGTTTTATTGGAATTAGTTCTGTAATTTGTGTAAAAATAGCAACGTTAGGTATAATCTGTAAAGGGTTAGTTTTGGTTCGCTTTAAAATGTTACTGATGTATGAATTTGGTAATAATTAAGGGTGTTTGGGTTACCTTGTTTTTAAGAAAAAGTAAACTTTTTAGGTAACCATGGCTTCCGACCTTTGGCCGACTAATCCACGGGTTTGAACCCACCGCCACACAGTGCTCAAACCGGTAAAGCCCTCCTTTCAGGAGGTTGGCGTGGCCACTTCAGGGTTGTTTGAGTAAATATTATTGGAATTGGTATTGTAATTTGAGTAAATATTGTAAAGTTAGGTTTAATCTGTATAGGGTTAGTTTTTATATGCTTTAAGATGCTAATGATATATGGATTTGGTAATAACTAAGGGTTTTGGGTTTGCTTATTTGAAAGGGCTTCTGCTTATTGGCGTATCAGCTATCTCTTTTGAAAAGTTTCACTTTAATAAGCTATTAAACATAATCTAATTGGGTACTCAAAACAGCGTATTGTGTTCAGTTCAGATAATACGATAAGCTAATAAGCTGTTTCTATAAGCTTTATGGAATTAGTTTTTAAATTTGAGTACAGATTGCGAAGTTAGCTTTAATCTATTAGGTTTAGTTTTGATTTGCTTTGAAATGTTGATGATATATGAATTCGATAATAATTAAGGGGGCGTTTGGGTTAGCTTATTTAGAATAGCTTCTATGCATAGGTTTATCAGTTGATGAGTTAAATAAGCTCTTTTAGATAAGCTCATCCATCATGGCTTCTATAAAAAGCTTATTAACCATAAACTACTTTGATACTCAAAACAGCTTATTGTACACAAATAGATAATACAATAAGGTAATAAGCTAATAAGCTGTTTCTATAAGCTTTATGGAATTAGTTTTTAAATTTGAGTACAGATTGCAAGTTAGCTTTAATCTATTAGGTTTAGTTTTGATTTGCTTTGAAATGTTGATGATATATGAATTCGATAATAATTAAGGGGCGTTTGGGTTAGCTTATTTAGAATAGCTTCTATGCATAGGTTTATCAGTTGATGAGTTAAATAAGCTCTTTTAGATAAGCTCATCCATCATGGCTTCTATAAAAGCTTATTAACCATAAACTACTTTGATACTCAAAACAGCTTATTGTACACAAATAGATAATACAATAAGGTAAGAAGCTCCTACACTAAACTTACCCCAAAGACCTCCTTAGTTGAATGGATGGGCTATAATTTGTTAGAAATGATATGTCAATATTACGGGATGATATATTTTTGTTATTTTTGGTGGATTATCAGGAGGGTGCTGTTCGTGTGAGGCAGCATGTTAATCCGCTTAGCACTAAGTTATCGGTAATGTTTCCTATCCCTAATTTAGTGTTTATGTTTCTAAAATTTGAAGACAATATATCATATTCTCATGTTTGGGTGGAAATGATGGATTTAATAGCAGCTCATTTTTTTCTGGCTTTTTATATATTGATAGGTTCCTGTTGAACCGCCAAATTGGAATGATGTATTTGAAGACCCAAAGTTGCCTTTAGTGGTGGACATAGGAAGTGGTAATGATCATATCTTACTTTTATTCCGCACCTTGATCAATCCCATGATTAATTTGGCTTGCATTGCAAAACAAATTTCGCTTTGATGTATTCATTATCATGTTGTTTGTTTTCAATTAATGGATCGAATTTAGAAAGGCGTCTGGTGTGTTTATTGTCAAAGTTTGATGTACTCGAAGGCCAATGCAATGATAATTTGAGGCATCCTTAAAAATGAAAGCTAGCAAAATCTCTAAGGAGCTGATCTGCTTAGATTTAATACTGTAAATATCATCCATCTATGACTATTGGATTCTAGAAAGACGTTTGGCTGGTAACATGATCTGTCTTGAATTCGTCAACAGTTTTTACATAGGACGTCACATAGTATATGATCACGATCTGATGTACGGAAAGTGAGTGGGATAATTTTCGGTTTATCTAGGACGTCACATACTATATAGATCAAGATTCAGGATTAGACATTTGGATGTTAGCGTCATGTGCCCATGCGTATTAAAGGATTCTCATCACCGTGTTACTATGTGAACCTATTACTTGCATATGACATGCCCTAGAAGACTAGAACCCTGTCTTAAAGTTGATTTACTGTTTGATTAAATAAGTTCTAATCATCCCAACAATTTCATTCATCTAGGAAGTGGCAGATTTCTCATGTGGCTTGCTAAGAAATCCTGGTTCCAAGAACTATATGGGTCTCGAGATACGGGAAAAAGTATGGTAACTGTTTAATTCTAGTATTTTGAATAACAAATACTGCATTGATATTTGTAATGTTAAGATGCCATTTGGTTGTAGTTGGTCACACGTGCTAAAACATGGGCGAAGGAGCTGGCTCTTAGTAATATGTAAGTTTCCATCCATTCCATAAGTTGACTAAAATAGCAACGATATTTTACTCCACTAAATGTTATTGTGTTTATATTTGACACCGATGCCCTGTACATTTAATGATTTAAAAACTATTACGCAGACATTTTCTGTTCGCAAATGCCTCAATATCTTTTAAGCAACTCCTTTCAACGTACCCTGGGCCTTTGATGTTGGTATCAGTTTCGGTGAGTGCATTTGTGTTTCTAAACCTTTATGTAATTCAATTTATAACATATTAATCTGGTAATACTCTCCCAGACTGTTTAGTCAGTTTTTTGGTTTTGAAAATTTTTTGGACGTCTATGCAGTGTCCAGATCCTCATTTCAAAAAGAGACACCATAAAAGAAGGATTGTGCAGAAGCCTCTTGTGGAAGCAATTGTGGATAGATTAATGCCCGGAGGACAGGTAACAAAGTCGAGTCAAAGTGGGTATAGGGTGGGTCGGGTAGGTTGGGTGACTGGTCAAAGTGGGTACGGCCGTACGGGACAACTAAAAAGCATTTTCCCCTACGTTTACTTTTTTTTATAATTAATTAGTGTCATTGTGTGTGAAGTATGATTTACAGAAATTGTCTTGTCACAGTATTAATCTAACAGTTGAACATAAAATTTTAGGAGGTTACTTGTCTGCATAAATTATTAAATAATACACCGGGTGACTTTCAACCCATTTGACCCATTTATTTTTTAGCTTATTTTTTTTAAAATAAAACATAACCCGAACCAACTCAATCATAAGTAACCGAGTCAAATTATGCCACCTCTAATTGTAGTGGACAAGAGATGCTATGCCATCTTTTATGGAGGCAAGTGGTAGGATTTTGCATTTGATTTTTGCCATATGCATCAAGTTGCAATACTTTTGTGAAAAATGAGAACGAATCATGATGTTGCTTAAATGCTTTGTGGTGATTTGACATGCATAACTGAGATGGAAATGTTCAAAACAGGTGTTCATACAGTCCGATGTGCTTGAAGTTGCTATTGACATGCGACAGTATTTTGATGATGAATCACAGAAGCTTATCCATGTGGACAAGATCGACAACAATATTCTCTGTGACGATGCAGGATGGTTACTACGTAATCCAATGGGGATCAGAACTGAAAGAGAGATCCATGCAGAATATGAAGGTGCAAAGATTTACAGAAGGATGTACCAAAAAAACTCGTAATCATTTCAATGCCATTTAACTCCTGCCTAGTTTTCGGACGATCAAACCTCTTGGTCTTCAAATCAGCACAAAATGGACTTCATGGTGTCCGAAAACTGAATAGTAACCACAACCCACACAAAAGCCCGCATGGCATTTGGAGTGTTGCAGAATCGGTTATCTAAGAATGAGGAGTTGGGGTTGAAATCGGACATGTTCAACTCATTTAACCCGTATCAGTTATAAATATATATATTTTTTTTTCAAAACTTTTATTTTACCCTTTCAACACATTAAAGATCATTCATAAGTTCATAACTCAATGGTTGAAGCAGTCACATTTAGTTTTATTCATTTATCATTTATATTTCAGGAGTACGAGCAACACTTGCGATTATCGGGTTAAAATTTGTGTTGTATGTCATAATTTCAAGATGTTCATATGCTTCTGTGATTGTACACGTTATATCACATGGTGTCTACATAATAGTAGCAAATTTTCAACACGTTCATAGCATAAACAAAATAAACAAATCTACTAGTCATTTTCCATAAATATAGAATAAGGAAGATGAATGGTAAGCATTCGACTAATTTGTGCTTAAATTGATGTGACAATAATTTATTGCTCGTAACAAGAGTGGGTCTTTGCTGTTTGGGCTAAGCAATGGGTCAAACCCGAACCGAACCGACCAAACCCAAAGCAAAGAAAACCGAATTTGAGATAAACGTGAATCGAGAATCGAACCAAGTTAACTTAATAAACCGAAACCGAACCGAGTTAACCTAGCAAAACCAAAACCGAATCGAATCGATAGTTTAGATGTATTTTCTTGGTTTTGACCGAACCGAGTAAAACAAAACCGAAAACCGGTTCAGCTCGGCTCGGTTTGTTGGTTCGGTTCAATTTTCGTTTGATTTTACGCAGCGGCTATTACCACTCGTCAAGAGGATGCTCTCGCGTAGTTTTAAGTAAACAATACTCAATTAGGAACGCAATCAATACTCATAGAATAAATGCCAAGCCCATACCATAGCAATCAATTTTACAAGTGGGCGTATAGATTCAAAACCATAGATGATAATGTATTAATGTATACCCATCTAAAATTTCTTTGCAAAAGAGATCAAATCGAATGTATCTTTATAAAGTTCAATATAAATATAGAATGATGGTCACAAGACATCAATAATGAAGCATCTAATTCTATAAAATACCTAACATATTTTGTACAACTAAAACTCAAAAAAACAAAAGAGAAATGGCTCAATGTGAAAGTTCCATTACAACAAAACTTTATAAACAAAAGAGAAATGGTTCAATGTGAAAGTTTCATTACAACCGATTCTCTTTTGTTTATTATAAACAAAATTCGTAGCTAATCTTCAAAATGACCTTTGAAAAGTCTTCGTAACTCTTTGGAGGTCCAAGATTCAAACCTCAAGAAAATTAATCCCATACTACGCGGAGGTTCACCTACGATGACACTTAGGCTATCTAAAAGGTTAGTGCTCTTGGGATTGGCGATTTCATGATGTCGAGTCAAACTCAGCTAAAAAAAGACTTCGTTCACGTAGATGGAACCAAATATATTGTAATAAAGTAATTACAGTTTATCAAGGGCCATTTTGAAAACTAGCTACAATTTTGTCTTTATATTTGCAAACCAGAAACGAAGTTCACAAATCAATCCGTGAGCCAAAATTGAACCAATAATTAGAGAACTGATGTCCAAAGAATGAATTGGATTGCGAACTAGATGTTCATTTGGTTCATAAATTGCGAGTTTCGCTTCTGATTTGCAAACGTCCCCAAGGTTTGGATTTTTGCTCTTTATTGGTCTAAATATCTAACAATCGTTAAGTAATCTCGTTTTGAATATGAATTTTGATTTAAGGAATTACGTAGAGGTATAAGTGAACGAACAACAATGCTTGTGCTAGCACTTTTTGGGTTGCAAAACTAATTCTTTTGAAAACAACATTTGTGAATCTGGGCGTCATAACATTCTATACATAATTCGTTGGACTGCTGGCGAATCTCACCGCCGTGTGTAAGGAAACAAAAGTATATATCAAACGCGAAGGAATAAAACATGTTGATATTTAATGCATGTTTTCTCGTGTTTGTCACTTTGTACGAGGCGGCTTTCAAAGCAGCCCGTTCCACTATAAAACCCTGGTTACTCAAACCCATAAGAAGAGAAACCCCGTTTAGATACGCACACGCATGTTTCTCTCCAACCCATCAAAAAACAAAACGTCTGCCGGTCTGAGTGTGGATCTTCCATCCAACGGACCTGTCAAAAAGTTCACAGGTGCTTCTTTCTTGGCGGAGATCCCAACACTCCTACATACGGCAAAAAAGACGTCCCTAACCATATCGTGTATGTACTTGAAACCGAGAGCTCTTTGCAATGAATCGCATGTTCCCCAAATGAATCCAAACATGCCTTGCAACAAACCGGGCATATTTCATCAACCGAAAATAAAGGCATCATGAGGCAATACTTAAGGATAGTACGATATTCGATAGGGTGACATATGTTGATCTAGCTCATCTATGGGGATAGCTAGTAGAAAATCCTGAGCATGTGGTGTCCGTAGACACTCAAAAACTGCTTATGTCTCATAGTTATGTCGAAGTGGACTTCCATATCTTTGACCATTTCACTAAAGAATGCACTTGTCAATGTTTGTTGAGGTTTAGAGGGGGCGGTCTCCTTATTAGAGAAACCACTAAAATCAAAGCTTGGAATCATATCATGAAGACAAGCCACAACACAAACATAATCATCATCCATACCACATATGCCACTGTCCCGTATGATGTGGTCTTGTAGCACCCAGGCCTCGAGGCCACAAAAGTATAAGAGGAAACCACTTTTCCGAGTACAAACCTAACCCACCAATTCGAATGGGTGAAGAGGCGAGTCGACACTGTAAGTCTCCAAAGAAAGGCTCTCCAGAAACCACTATGTTCTCGATCGACCCACATAACCTTTTGTCAAATAACAAGGTTGATTCCTCCATGTGTACAAGTTGACAAGTCCTTAAACCAAAAAGAGTTTATACATGATCGAAGCAAAAGGAGCTCACTCTGCGGGTCATGTAGTGGAAGAAGACTTATCAAATCAAGAGCATTCGCAGCCCCTCATAGCCAATCCACTAATAAAATCCACGTCTCTACTACTGACTCCATAAGAAGCTTCACACACACTGCTGACCTCCGAATATCAGCAGGAATAAACCTCACGAAACTTCATACCATTACACGAGTGCCAAAATATCTTTGTTTTCTTGATATTAAGCTTAAGACCTAAACACGTACCACTCACACTTATAATGTCTAACACCTGGCCACCTCTTCTAAATCTCCAATAATGGTCACATCATCAAGATACCAAGCATGAAGAAGAAGCTTGCAATTGTCTCTAATCTTATGTACTAGCAAATTCAATACAAGAGCAAAAGAAGAGGTCCCAACGGTCGGTGGCATACCATATATGTGTGTCTCCTATATACAACCTCGTTGCTTGCTCATATAAGAAATCCACCAACAAAGAAATACGGGACACATCACCCTAACCTTGTGGAGTAATCTCGTTATCTCCAACACGCGAAATGTAGTTCGGTAATTTGGTAATTTATGGATAATATGGTTTAGACGTTGATTTCAACTAACTGAGCATTTTTCGCTTTTATATTGGTCAAACATCTTTATTTTGTCTTTTATGGATGTGTAGTGTACGGTGGTAAGTTAGTGTTTGATAAAGGAGATATAAAGGAAGATAAAGATTTGATCTTTTTGCTCGTATGTTTAAAGGTAAAAGAGATGTATATATGTGATATACATAAGATAGAAAATCGAGACTAATACGTAAGTAGAAGATGAAGAACAAAGATAAAAAAAAAAAAAAAAAAAGAAGAGAGAAATGACTAAATTACATTCCTGTGCAACTCACGTGTTAGAGATAACGAGATTACTTAATGACCGTTAGGTTTTTGCACCAACAACGAGCAAAAATCCAGACATTGAGGATGTCTGCAATATTTTTTCAACAACAGTAAGGACTAAACGTGAAATCTGCATATACCACATGGACCAACGATGTAATTTACTCTTATTTAAATCGTTGACCCTTTTATCAATCATACATAAAAGTAGCATATGCCACATGAACCAACGATGTAATTTACTTTTATTTAAACCGTTGACCCTTTTATCAATCATACATAAGGTAGCATAGATATTTTGTAAGATATAAGTTGATGGCGACACGTTACGCGAAATTTATTTAGTCATAAATCTTATATATAACACACACAGATTCATTCATTCATTCATCCCCAATAATAAGTCAAACCTTATTTGAACAATTCTCCCAAACAAAATCATCGTCAAATCTGTAAGCATCAATAAACCATTACGATGATCTGTTTTCATTATTTCATGTTACTTTTTTGTTTATCTAATATACCATTTTTGTTTAAAATTTGATATGATGATCAGATGACCAAATCTTATCTATAGATTAGATCTTTCTTAATATGATGAATGTTATATGTTTAGTTATCAATCATGCATGTTACTACTTACTATGTTGATGTATATATAATGATCATATATGTTTTAGTATCTTAGAAGCCAAAACATCAGAAGAAAGTTAAGGTGTTGTTTGTTTCATTAAGATGTTTCGAGTCTCAATCTGACTACCACGTCTTATTGTTAAGTGATCGCTAATGTGAATAAGATAATGTTGTTTGTTTTTGTTAAATTGTCCGAATGATTTATATTAGCAAAATTGATATATAAAATCATCGCAATGTGATGAATAAGTAACTTCTATAAACATAAAACGAAACATTTTTATAATACATTAACAAAGTAAATAAAGCATTAAATAAACTTTCTTAATACATATTCTAAATTTATGATAATAAAAACTATTACACATCCAAAGAGATAATAAGAGGTCTTACAGGGTAAGAGGCAATATGTCAAAATGAAAAAACAAACAACCCGATGTCTGACCACGTCGTTTGACTGGGTAAGAGGTAAGAGGCTAGTAAGACATTTAAAAAAAAACAAACAAGCCCTTAAATAATTACAATGAACTCACGTGGTTCTCATGAAAGTACTTTTTTGCTCTTATGTCTACAAGGGTGCATACGTTAGTGTTACCACTTTGGGTAAAAAAAGAAGTGGTAATAATGTTCTGTTGGTTGGAATCATCATTGATGATTTAGCTTTTCAAATCTTGTTATTATACGGTTTTTCTTAATGAGTACGTTATGTTTCTTCTTACTGTTTATTGAGTTCAATTGATACGTAGTTAGCAGTTGTGGGCTTTGATCACTTTTAACTCGCTTTCTTATATGATTTGTTATGTCTTGAGACTAATTGCTAAAAGGATCTACATATTTTGACTGTTTTGTAAAATGTTATGTTTGATGATGCATATCATGGTCATATAAAAGTAGTTATTCTCATATGTATGGAATATAGTTGTGACTAAATGAGATTGGGCACTAATCTCAACCTGTTTGATGTAATGTAATATGTTCTGAAATCATCTTTGATTTCGATTTTGATATTGATTGCATACTTTTTAATTGGTCTAGTTTGAGCAAGTTGGTATTAACCGAGTCTCGTATGCAAGTGGTTTTGTGCTCACAACTGATTGTGTAGAGGATTTACATGTTTTGGCTAGTTGAGAGAACTATTACGTCAGTGATGCGTTATTATGGTCATGTTTAAGTAGTTGTTCTTATGTTTAGGAATATACAGTAGTGTCTGAACATCACATGCTTGAAATAATGTTTTATGATGTACCATCTGTTCAGAATTAATCCCTTTCTCTAACTTGTTTGCAGATTCAGTGATAACAATACAAATTTGAAAGAAAATGGGTGGAGACGGGAATCCTAATCCGAATCCTAATGAACAGGACAAAGGGTTGTTTGGTGGACACTACCCTCCTCAGCATGGTGGGGGATACCCACCTCAAGGAGCATACCCACCAGCTGGTTACGCTCCAGCCGGTGGATATCCTCCATCAGGTTATCCTCCTGCTGGCGGTGCATACCCCAGCTGGATATCCACCCTCTGGTGGTGGCTACCCTCCACAGGATATCCCCAGCTGGCTATCCCGGTGCTTCGCATAGTTCAGGAGGTTAGTTCCCATCGTCAATATCAACATCACTAATACTTCATTGTAATTAAATTTCACGCACTCTTAAGACGTAAATGACTTAAATCAGATGTTTCTAAAACCAAATAAACTATGTTTTGTTCCCATATGGATAAACCCTGTGGGAATTTGTGGCCATGTTTAAAACAGGTGTTTTATATGCCTTATTTGGAGGTTTTTGGATGTTTTTTTTTTTTTTTTTCTTTTTCGAACTGAGCGTATTATTCAAGAAACTAGTGTCTGATGTGTTTCTACTCAATAATCACTTTTAATGACGATATAAAATTATGATTAATTAAGGAAAGACTAAATCATAGTAAACCGAGACTGTATAAGCAATCTTACTGTGCCCATTGTTATTCCTTTTATTGCAGCTAGTGTTTAAACTCACTGTTTCATCCCTAAATAGTCATATGACCATTAGCAATAGTAGGTAAACCAAACACTGCAAACTGGTAAGTTCGTAGATTATCACTGTGAAAAATGCACATTCAAACACTCCCTAGTAAAAGAAAGATTCAAATGATGATTGTTTGGTTCCTGTTTTTCTACTTAAACTATGAAAGACTGATCATGAGAAAAAATTTATCTCTAGGACATGGACCGGGTATGGGAACAATGCTAGCTGGTGGTGCAGCAGCTGCAGCGGCTGCATATGGAGTTCACCATATGACATCATCTCATGGCCATGGAGGCCATCATGTGTCTCATGGACCTCCTAACATGATGGGTCCAACGGGACACTATGGTGGTGGCCATTATAAGCATGGCAAGCATGGTGGCGGTAAGTTCAAGCACGGGAAGCATAAGAAACATGGAAAGTTTGGCAAGCACAAGGGCAAGCACTCTGGGTACAAGAAATGGAAGTGATTTATATCTCGACCTCCTAAATTCAAGGGCTGCACTATGCCTGGATGATACTGACTTTTGCTCTTGCCTGCATTATTATATAAAGGATTTGACTTGCTATGAATTGTTTGAAGAATTGAAGTGTGAAATTTTAAAAGGATTTAGAATAAAACTTATAATTTGTGCTTCTTAATTACTGTCCTTAGTGACAAATGTTGATTTAACAAATGCAGGAACCAAGAATACCCGTTATGACCAGATTGAAATTTGGAATTTAGTTATCTTAGAGGTGGTACAATGTGTCAGTCAAAAATGGGGTTCGGGTACAAACAGGTAATTTTTATATGGTAGATCGGATCATGTTGACCCGAAACACTTTGTGCCCGCCAGAATTTTCATAACTTCATTGCTAATGATTTCGAAGATTGTATTGCATTAAGTATGCTTAGAAATTACGCTTTAAAGTATAGACGGATTTTATCGCATTTGACCCATGTTACCTGCTAGAGGTAGAACACAAGCTGAATCGAGTTACTATTAAAAAATAAATGGGCCAAAGTGTCACCTCTAATACACTTATGGGGATTGTTGGGCATAGTTCATGCTTGTGTAGCTGGTGGCCTGGGGCAATCAAGTCCTTTAAGTGATACTTGCTATTAATGGGTCAAGTAAAGTATATCTGAACTTAAAAAATTAAAAAATAACTGAGACCTCAAAACTGATTATGATTACTGATTAGTAGGAACGTCAATGAATCAATCCTGAGTAATGGTTAACCCGCTGCGATAGCATTATGTTTTCTCTAATTCTTTAAAGATGATACAAAAGCTTATGCAGAAGTTCATGCGGTGGGACTTAAGGCTTGACACCTCGTTCTTGGTTGCTAAGTCATTGTAACTGAAAACGCACAAGTCACGTATATTGTACATGCAAAAGCCAAGTTAGTGAATCCTTGGATCATTTAGCTAATAAATTTTCAATACGATGAACATCAATAATACAGGTAAGGTCTTTAACGTAATGAACATCTGTAATAACTAATGTTTTAAGAATGATGTAAAAATTACTCAAGATTAACCTTTAAGTTAATAAGTAAGCGAGAAAACACTGATTAATTACTGCTTTTTAGTCATCAGTTTTCTGTATTGATTCAAAATTATATCGAACTTGACCCATTATTCTTTTGTGTGTATCAAACTATTTCTTTTACTATTCCCTAAAGGCGAAGGATCAAGGAAGGCATACTACTCGCTTGGATGTCATTTGTCTGAGTCGAATCACTAACTACTAACTAGCCGTTCAAAAAAAAAAAAAAAAAAAAAAACTATTTTTTACTATTAAATGTATAAACTTTTAATATATTATTGCCGTTGTAGGTAAAGTTTGATACATTTGGATGAATAATCATTTGAAAATATATCGAACTTTACCCGTAATAATACACCCAATAAGTTATATTCAACAGTTTTTTAGATATTGAATAGGAACAAAATTTGTTGATACACACTAATTATGGGTCAAGTTTGATACATTTTCAAACCGTTGTCCCTTCTTTAAACTTGGATTTCTAGAATTTGAACCAGACCAGTTTTCTTGTCTGAGTAAAGTGTCGACAGGTAGGCACTTCACATAAACAGTCCTGTACTTTCACGTAACGCAGTAAAATGTACATAGTTACTTTAAGATCATTGTCTATTTGTCTGGTATGGTGCTATGCATTATGAGCATTAAATGCTGTTGTAAAGCTTGTGCCGTATTAAAACCGTGTATGTATAGAATCTCTGTGGTGCTAAAAGCGTGGAACTTATTTTACACGCTTGATCATCTTGGAGAACATATTCTTACATCATGCTGTTCTTATCCTTACAATTAAAGCATAATCATATTCGTTCCCAATACTGAAAGTTGAAACGTACGTGTGGTAGAATAAGTACTGTATTTTTGTTGCTTTCTTTTTTAGGTATGTTCGTCGTTTAGTTGATGATTCTTTCTATACTCACCACATATTATTCTGTTATTCGTTTGCTTCCTCGGTAGAAAAAACATGTTCAGACACTATATCTTGTAGCTCGACTGTTGCATCTAATCCTGATAATTCCATATGAAAAGTTTTTTGACTTTATAGCAAAATCTGATTATAAGGCTATTAGTTGCAAAACGAGCCATAAATAATAAGACGATCAGAATCACTTTTGTTACACTACTGCACAACTGATTATCTGACACTCAGACATTAAATTATCACAATCACTTTTTCACTATACCAAAATACTAGAAAATGAAACACAAAGATTATATTCAAATGCAATGTCAAACACCCTTACAAGCCTTAATTTGTAACGAAACTCATTCGAGCGCTTTTCAATTAGCCGCCTTGATCTAGACGGTATACATTGACACATGTTTATTCTCCATCAACATACTGCCCATCTAAGTAACGCGTGAATCAAATAAAAGGAGGATTCCCACCTTCCTATATATAACAGTCTCCCCTTATCTAAGTTCATTGCAAGTTGGATCAGAGCTTAAGAACCTACAACTGTGAAATCAACAAATATTACTTAATTTGGTTAGTTTTCATCATATTTCTTCTCCCTTTATAGTCTAGTTTTAACATATTTTATGTAGTTATGTTTCTGTATGTGTGATATTGATTAAGTTCAAAAGGTAAACGCTTGCTAAGCGACATGTCAAACAATAAGAGTATTTGATCATCAATCGTTATTTTGTGTGTGAAATCAAATATTATGCTTGTGTCTAAAGAAGGCCATGATTAAAAGTAGCAAATTTTGTGGTCACTAAGTAATGGTATCCTAAATATACTACGTTTTCAGGGTGAAGAGATATGGCACATAACGGGACAAAGGACTCTCTCATCTTGGTGGATATGGGCGTACCGCCACAAGGGTATGCTTATCCTCGGAGGATACCCTCAATCCGGTTATCCTCAACATGGTGGATATCCTCCACAAGGCTATCCCGTTTCTTCAGGTCAGTATCATTCCTGTTAGCTCCAGCAAAACTTTAGCATATATATAAATGGAAGCATCGTCGTTAATTAACTTATCGATCCTTTTCTTTATTAATCCTCAACAGGATATGGAGGCCACGGAGGACATGCTGGTATGGGGATTGTTAGCTGGTGGTGCAGCAGCACTTGGTGCTGCTGCATATGGAGCTCATAATTTGCCTCATGGCTACGGATCCCATGGTTATGGATCTCATGGTTATGGATCCCATGGTTATGGATCTCATGGTCTTGTATCCCATGGCTATGGAGGCTATGGGCACCACCATGGTAAGTTCAAGCATGGAAAGTTTGGAAAGCATGGAAAGTTTGGCAAGCATGGAAAGCACAAGATGTGGAAATAAGTGTCATTTATTGTATGTACTATCGAGTTTGCACACTGTGCTCGAGCCAAGTATTGGTTATTGTGATGTGGTTTCTTTATACAGTTGGTTTGTAACTAGAACTCTTTAAAGATATATAGTTTGATTTGGCAATAATAAACGAAATAAGAGGTCAATCTTCGCTAGAACCTTTATGATTTGCTCTTTTTATGATAAAAAAGGAGTAAAACTCGACTCATACCGAATCAGCTTCTTTACTTTTTGATCCAACAATTAAGAATTGTTTTCCCTTACTGCTCATATAAATCCTTCAATTCTTAGCAACTTCTACACTCTGTAGTCTCCTTTAATCGTTATGACTGATCATTATTTAGTAGCCACTTCTACATTTTTTTGGGGTAAAAGGTTTTTACACCCGGTGAATATATTACTCCAGAATACGTTTAAGTACATAGGATGCGGATGAATCCCGCATCTCAGCCCGTTACATAAGTGGTAAAGCTAACATAACAAGATGCTACCATTCCTATAAAAATGAAATAAACGGCTACCCATTAGAATACATTTGACTCGAGACCTAAGATAAACTAACGCCTACATTTACTAAGAAGACTTATATCAAATACATCACAAAATGCAAGCTCGTCTTCAGTTAAATCTTTACCTTCATAATCATCATATGGGATCATCATAGCTCGATCTCCTTCTAACGTTCATATAAGTTTGACTTCCCACTTCCACCTCCTCCATTTTTACCATTTTCACTACCAACTTTCGGATGTTTCGAAGCCATAAAGTTTGCAATTTCGTCATACACATCCTCTACGTCACTCTCACATACTATCTTTCATAGTCGTTGCAATTGACTTACCATCCTTATACATTACTACTACTAGTAACTAATCGCTCAGCCCTTGAATCCACATTAGGGATAATAGTCACCTCACAATCTTCATTTTCCGGATTACCCCCATTACCATCTAACACTTCATCATTTTTATCTGAATTAAGAGCCTCAAATAGATTCGATGTAACTATCTTATCTCTAGTAACTTCAGAAATCTTCTTCGTACCACTCGTACTAGCCTCATTCTTCATTACCACTCGTACTAGCCTCATTCTTCACATTACCACTCGTACTAGCCTCATTCTTCTTGACACAGGTCTAAACACTTGTTTAGTTGTTTTAGCGAATTGGAATTTGGAACCAGTATTAACGCCATGAAATACCTTCCTAGAAACTTGCTGAAATCCGTCACTGGACTTCATACTTTGTTTCTTCAAATCAGCAATAACGTGTTTAGGACATATAGTATCATCATGTCCAAACACCATACAACTTCCACACCTAAGGCGGTTTCCACTGTATTCCACTCTAACCGTCGCAGAACATCACCATTACCCTCTAAACTAAGGAATAACAATAACCACGGTCTCCTTTAAGCCCTGATCAGCCCTAAAACCAATCAATTCACCCACGTAATTGAACCAGACCCATGATTGCATACACATAAAGCTAGTGTACGAATGAAGCATAATATGAGTGTCTAGTAGCCATAGCACTCAATCCATCTTGGTAAAAGCAGCAATAGGAATATCATGGATCTTAACCCAGACTCGAATAGAGCACAACTCTTCTTTCAATAAGATAGCATTCGAGTCCGCTTCTTCAAAATAACAAGAATGGAGTGTATAAACAAAGATCCATTTTCTAGAACTCCATTCATTCCATCAGCTGATGAAAACTTAAAGAAGAACAAGCCCTTGACATTCATCATGGCGCGAACAATGCCATATGTCTTCCATGCATTCCTAACATAGTTCTCGACAACCGGAATGCAACTCTCTTGCCAATAAAGTACCTGAACAAGCTGTTATCAAACCTCGAATTAACTTCCAAAACAAAATATATGGGAAGTTGGACCTCAGCCTTATCATTTGATAGTTTACCCAGTATCAAGAGGTTTAAAATTCACCTTTTGAGGAGTAGACATAGCCTCAACCAAACTAGCAAATGATATCGGGCACTGGCTCATCTACCCATTTACCATTTGTCATCCTCATATAAAACCACTCGAGGTTTTCCAGTGTTACGCCTTCTTTTCACTCACATCTGGGCTGCTCCTTTCATTTCATCCCAACTAATAGACAGAGACTCGTCTAAACAAACCTGAACCGGGACTCCATCAGGCCCAATAGTTTTCCATCCATGATCCGAACAGTTTTGGCTTGCAACCGCACCAGAAGGTTTTAAAGGTTCCCATCATCTTCCAATAACACGATCGAGTTTACCTTCAAGCATTTGATGTTCAATATTACTAATCTTTGCAGCTAAAGAACTCGGGTCCCCTCATTAGCAATACCAGTTTTCCCATCTCTTCACCCCATCATACCACACCAAAATCAGACTCTTACAACCCTCAAAACAGCCACCAGATCAAACACGAAACAACCAGTGATACCAGTTAAACCCACGAGATCCAATGTGCAACAGATAAGAACAACGCACTAAGCAACAGTATAAAACCGACTCGACTCAAGAAACTACTAAGATTAGGAGACCCTAACTGAGAGTAAGGGTTTAAACTATACGATTGAATAGCTAGCAGCAAAGCGAAAAATAATACGTAGTAATTAATATTAGAAGCCAAAAAAGAAGAATTCATGTTAAAAATATATTCATATAGTCCCGGAGGGGCTCGAACCCACGACCTTCGGCTCATAAGACCAACGCTCTAACCAACTGAGCTACGGGACTTATGTTGGTTAAATATTAAAATATTAAAATATAAAAAATATAACAAATTGACCTACACGTACTTTGTCAACCACACGAGTGGGATCTTTTATGCAAGTCATGCATATTGTCATTATTGTGGTTCGAAATAGTAATGCTGAACTTATTATGAAAGACAAGATTTTTGTTATATATAACTATCTTTTCCCTGGCAATATTCTACCAAAATCTATGAGATCATAAGAATTTCATGAAACTTTTCAAGAAAGAAAAATATATGTTGCAAAAGCTATGAGATCATAAGAAGTAAGATCCATGTAATGGTGATATATAGACAAGATGTGGCAAATGGGCTGGTCTGCCAAGAGCTCAAGAGTGAACGTATAGGTCTGTTGGCCTTTATAACGGGATCTATGGTCTAAACGTTTCAATCACAATTATACCAAATGAATGTTTGTGCAAAGATTAAACAAACGTAAATATGTCTTTGTAATAATCAAATATGTCATCTTATGTTTACAAACAAATGTATCGTGTATATATCTTTGTAATGAAAGGTGCGTTTGAACCATTGTGTCGGTTCGAGATTTGGAGCGATTATATGTAGCTCACGTGTAATCGCTTGTTGACTTTCGTATGGTTGACTTTTGTTGACCGGGTCATTTGGGTTGTGATGGGTTGTTGTTGGGTCGATAGTGATTAAATCAATATTCTCCCTTAATCACAATCGGCTTGCTTTAGATCTTTGACTCAATTAGTTGTCTCATCGTGAGAATCGATCTTGGTAATGCCTTTGTCGATGTCGACCTTCCGAAATTCTCCACATAAATTCGACTTGTAGGTCTTCTCTTTCGGACGCATTCTCTTATAAAGTGGTACTTTATGTCAATGTGCTTGCTTCTTCCGTGGAATACGGGATTCTTCATTAGTTCGATGGCGGACTTGTTGTCGACCGATGTTGTAACTTTCTCTTCTTCCGTGTGTGTAAGCTTGCTAAGCGGTCTTTTTAACCATAATGCTTGTGTTCTGCTTCTTCATTCTTTGCAATGAATTCGGACTCACATGATGATAGAGCTACCGTGGCTTGTTTTGTGTACTCGGTGATTGGTGATTCACCGTAGTAGAAGATAATTCGATAGTGCCTTTGCCTTCTTGAGTGTTGACTCGTAGCTGCTGTCACTATAACCTTGTATCTGTTTTCTTCCATTGTACTTGTAGGTGATTCCATAATCTTTTGTTCCTTTAACGTAGCGTAGTACTTGCCTTATAGCTTTCATGTGTTGTTCCTTCGGTTCTTGCATAAAACGACTAAGTAATCCAATGGAGTAACTTAAGTCGGTCTTGTGTGTAACAAGTATCGTAAGCATCCAATCAAGCTTCTATATTGATTGAGTTGACCGTTGTTTCTTGATGTTCTTTGTTAGTCTTGTTCCGGATCCATAGGTATTAAGGTTTCGTTGCAATCTAGCATTTCAACTTCTTTTAGGATCTTGCTTGCGTGGCGGATTGCTTTATTGATATGTCACCCGGTTTGTGTGACTTCAATTCCTAAGTAGTAGGATAGTAATCCTAGGTCACTCATCTCAATTTCTCTTCCATTTGAGCTTTGAACTTGTCTATTTCTTTCTTTGGTGTGCCGGTGATGATTAAATCATCCACATAGACTCTACTAGAAGTATTGAGTCTTTTGACTTCTTTGTGTAGACGACTTGTTCTAAAGCGCACTTCTTGAAATCTAAGGACTTCAAGGTATTATCTAACTTTATGTTCCATGCACGTGGTGCTTGTCTTAATCCGTATAGAGCTTTTATCAATCGTAGACTTTTCCATTTTCTTTTATAAATCCTTGGGTTGTGTAACATACACTTCTTCTTTTAAGTCTCCATGCGAAATGCAGATTTGGCGTCTAGGTGATGTACTTCCATTTGTTATTAGCGACTATGGCTAATAGTAATCGGACTGTTCCATTCTTTTCTGGTGCGAAGACTTCTTCAAAGTCTATGCCATGCTCTTGTATGTAGCCTTTGCCACTAGTCTAGCTTTATGCTTGACTATATTTTCATTAGCATCTTTCTTGGTCTTGAATACCCACTTTAATCCAATGGCTTTTTGTCCTTTTGGTAGTGTGGTTAGTTCCATGTATTGTTTCTATTGATGGAATCTAATTCGACCTTCATTGCTTCGATCCACTTTTGATCGTTTGATGCTTCCTTGTAATTCTTTGGTTCATCTTCAACTAGTAATAAATGCTCGGGTAAAACTTCCTCGGTGTTTTCATATAAATCATTCAACGTTCTAAAACCTTGTAATGGTGTGTGATCAAAGTCTGGATGTAGATTCCGGGTTGCAATTGAGTTACTTTGATTGGTTGAATGTCTTGAGGTAGTTGGTGTAATTTGAGTATTTATTCGTGATGAAATTGTAGATGGTGTGCAAAATGTTTGTGAGGTGAGTCGATTCTTGATGTTTCATATTCATGATCATCGTTGCGAGGATATCATCGTCTTCTTCTTACGGATGGTTTCGTTTTCGATGTTCATTTGTGGCTTCAAGGTTTTCGACTTTGAAGTCAAACCATTCGAGTTCATCATTGGTGTGTTCATCTAGGTAATCCTTCCGGTCCATGCTTCATCCTCCTTAAACTTCACATCTCTACTAACACATATTCTTTGTGTTGTTGGATCAACGATCTATAAGCTTTTGATCCTTGTTCGCTTCCTAAGTATACCATTTTGTTACTTCTATCATCTAACTTTGTCAGATGTTGTGATGGTACCTTTGCATATGCTATGCAGCCAAAAACTCTTAAACTTTCTAAGTTTGGCTTTTTCTCCTTAATTGCTTCATATGGAGTGATGTCTTCTAAGGCTCTTGTAGGAACGCTGTTTAGAATGTATATAGCGTGTCTAACAGCTTCAGCCCAAAAATTTTGTGGCATGTTAGTTGCTTTCATCATGCATCTCGTAGTAGACATGATTGTCCTATTTCTTCGTTCAACAACTCCATTTTGTTGTGGTGAGTAAGGTGCGGTTAGTTGTCGTGCTATGCCGTTTTCTTTGCGATTGAGTGAATTCGTTAGATGTGAATTCTCCTCCACGATCGATTCTTAACATTTTCAATGTTATCCTTAGCTCTTCTCTTGTTTCTTTGTATTCCTTGAAAGTACCGAAAGCTTGATCTTTCGTACTTAGAAATCGCCCATATATCTTGAGTAGTCATCTACTAACAAGAATATATATCTCTTTCGGATGGTGTTGGTGGTGTTATTGGTCCACATAAATCTCCGTAAACTAAATCTAATGGTGATGTTGATCTAGTTTTGCTTTCTTGGGAAATGGTGCTCGTTGTGTTTACCAACTAAACAAACATCACAAATTTGTGTTGTATGTTTAATGGCGGTATTCCTTGAACTAACTCTCTTTGAGTCATAGATTTTAATGATTCAAAGTTGAGGTGTCCTAATCTTGCGTGCCATAACCAAGTGTTGTCACTTAAGTTTGCTAATAAGCAAACGGTGTACTATCTTCGACTTGCTTTGTATAGACGGTTTCTTTGTCTTGTGACTTTCAAGAAGATTTTGTTGTCCATGTCATAAAGTCGTAGTTCATCGTCGTCCATTACAACTTTACAACCTATTTCGTAAATTGTCCAAGGCTCAATAAATTGTTTTTCGGGCTAGGAATGTAATAGACTTGAGATATGATTCTTTATTTCTCGTCTTCACATTCTACTAGGATTGAACCTTTCCTTTAATCTCTACATGAGATCCATCTCCGAATCTTACTTTTCCACTAACGTTCTCATCTAGTTCTTTAAAGTGTTCTCTTATTCCAGTCATATGGTTACTAGCTCCATTGTCTAAGTACCATTGACTATCAACACTTGTCTCTTTATATCCTACATCTTCTTCGTGTAGCGAGACCTTTTGATCTTTTAGCTTTGTTACATGTGGGTCTTCTAATATTGCCATTAATAAGGTAGGTTCTAAGTCCTCCTCGACAAGATTAGATTGCATACTAGTGTTTGGTTTTGAATAACACTTAGATGCATAATGACCGATCTTATTGCACTTGTAACATCTAACTTTGCTAAAGTCAATATTACATTTGTTGAAGTGATTGTGAGTGTTTTCTCCATCCTTCTTCTCGTGGTTATTTTTATCGTGGTTCTTCCATCCTTTATATCTTCCACGTCCACGTCCTCTGAAATTTTTCCCTCTATTGTCATGTCGTGTGAACATCAGTTTGTCTTGATTGTCCACTTGTTTTCCTTTCTTGAACTTAATCCTCTCTTCGTAGGTCTTAAGTCTTCCTATCGCCTCTTCTAATGTCATTTCACTTAGATCGGAATATTGTTCTATAGATGCGACTATTTGCGATACCTTTGGTACATCATTTAGTAGTTTCGTACTAAGGTTTCATCTTCTATTGTGTGTCCTAGACTAGCGGCTTTGTTTACAGTGTTGTAAGTTTTGTGGTGAAGGTGTCAACTGTTTCATCTTCCTTCATATATAACATCTCAAATTCGGATTTGAGTGTTTGTAATCTTCTTGTTTAACTCTGTCTTCGCCAACGTGTCTAGTTTTCAAAGCATTCCAAATGTCTTTTGCGGTTTTGTGCTTTGTTATTTGAAGTAATTGTTCTTGGTAAGGCTTGGTAAAGGAAAGCAATAGCGGTTTTCCTTTTTCTTATCTCGATTGAGTCGTTCGGTCGGCTCAATTGTTTCCCATAAACCATTCGCCGAGAATGATTTGCAATCAATTGCCCATAATGAGTAATTCGCGGGCTTTAGGATTGGGCATTGAAATTGGGGTGTACTATTTGAAATGTTAGTCTTGGGTTCCTTTACCATTGTCGTTCGTCATATTTTAAAATGACAAATAAATCTCCAATAAAAATTTTAACACAAAGTGTATATATAAAAAATTCTTTTCTTAAACTGAGCTCTTAATGTTTTATCTTCCTCGAATGGGTGTAAAACTTTTCTAGGTATAGTTTTAACAATTTTTAAACTATCCTCGGAGATTATAAAATTTAAACTGAATAACCTAAGGTTAATTACTCCTTACAAATTATTCCTGGTCAGTATTCTAAGTAGTATAAAAACTAGGTTAGATATACTAAACAAAATATGATAAGATTTTAATAATGTTTTAAAATAACTTATCAATCTAAAAACTGTATATATCAAAATATATAATGTAAAATAAAAGTGGTTTTGAAAACTTTGGAACCTGGAGGGGTTGATGGTTTAACCCGATGCCTTAACTAAAATAAAATCTCATGTCGCCCTTATCGTACACGTGTCCCTTTATTAACCCTTTATGTTTTCTTATCTCGTTTGAGATAAAAACATACACGCAGATAACTTTGAGATCGCATTTCAAGATTCTCTCTCTTCGAAGATCTTTTATCTTCTTCTTCCTTCTTCTCCAATATTCACCGACGGTTCTCCGCCTCTTTGTTATGATGGTTGTGATTTTGACCGTCCTTTCGTCTCCGGTGTGGTGTTCTTGTCGACCACTAATATCCTCCAATTTGAAATCTAGGGTTTCGGATTAATTGGGGTTTTCGATCCGTGAGAAATTTTACGATTGGTTTGCTAATGAATCAATTGGGGTTTCAATTGATCCTTCGGGCTTGATTCCGTTTAAGAACAGTGTGTTTGTTCTAATTGAATCTTTACTTTTGTGCCCTAATGATGACACTCGTATTTGTTTTATTTGAATCAAAAATATTTAAACGATTTAGTTCGTTTTTCGATCTGTTTTGGATTGGTAATGAAACCGGTTTCAAATTTTTGCGAGTTTAATTTGTTGCGGGTTGTGAGTAATCACAAATGATTATACCCTGTTGCGACAAACGTTGAGACACAAAATGACGTCGGATTTGTGTTCTTAGCGATTTGCAAAAAATTTATATCGAAACCGGTTCTTTTGATTCGGAACTTGTACGAGTCGGGTAAATGATGATTGTTGGTTGATAGACCAAACCGCTCGATACCAATTGTTGGCCTTTATAACGGGATCTATGGTCTAAACGTTTCAATCACAATTATACCAAATGAATGTTTGTGCAAAGATTAAACAAACTGTAAATATGTCTTTGTAATAATCAAATATGTCATCTTATGTTTACAAACAAATGTATCGTGTATATATACTGTAATGAAAGGGTACGTTTGAACCATTGTGTCGGTTCTGAGATTTGGAGCAGTTATATGTAACTGCTATGTAATTGTTGTGTAACTGCTTTGTTGACTTTCGTATGGTTGACTTTTGTTGACCGGGTCATTTGGGTTGTGATGGGTTGACTGTTGGGTCGATAGTGATTAAATCAATAAGGTCTAATAGGGTAAATTTTTATTATGATCATGGAAATCGTCTGCAAAATGGTTTAGATCAGCGGAAAAATACTGACTTAATGCACTTATTTTGAGTTCCGACTACATGTGTTTCTTGTTAAATGACACGCCTCTTGTTTCATTTTCACCCATTTTAGTAATTAGTTGGCATTGATGCCTCTAAACAGAGCATTAAGAACCAACAGGTTTTTGGCATAGTATTATATATAATATGTGACTATGAGTATTTCCTAGTTAAGAGGATTTTTGCTTAAGTCCCAGCTCAAAACATGAATACAGTATGTATAAGTTGGCAAGTTTCTAAGTTTAGCTTTCTAACATTAGGGTACAATCACGAATCTTAATGAGCTGTGTGTTATCTGCTTTATCGAACCATAAGAAAAAAGGGTTTTTGTTGAGAGATAAAAATACGCGTACTCTAAAATACATCTTTCAGCAACACTATCACGCGTTGGCCTAAAAAATTGATAGTGTGAACCTTAATTTACGGCTTAAACCAGCCTTAAGCATAGAACGTATATGATGCTAACGAGTGTGGATACTATTTGACGCACTAGATCAATCTTTTTTTGGAGAATTTACTCCTACATCATGTCGTCATTATTCCTACAATAAATAAAAGGTCAAATTCCTCCCCAATAATCATAAAGTTTAAAACGTGCCGGTGAATAAGTATTGTTCTTTGTTTGGTAGTGTTGGTCGATCGTTTTAATTTGTTCCCCTACAATAATCTATTAATCATTTTCTTTCATAAAAGTATATGATTGTCTACGAATTTTAAATGAAATTAACTGATTACACACGTTATTCCCACGCTTCACATGGAATCTAGGATAGATGAATCTATCTAGCTCATAAAGTCCTTACATGATCGGAGTTGTTGCTAGGACATAACTAGAGCTAACACATAATGAAAATTAGTTAATGTTTTTTGGGTAGTGATCTAGTGAGAAGAAAACTTAAAATGAGAATGATGAGAAGTAATTATAACGACCCATTCATTATCCGGTTCTATAACTTTGATCAGCTAATCCATATGCAAAGAAATAGCATACAATAATCGGATAACACTTCTAAAATGCAATTCGACACATTTATTTAGTCACCTCGATCTAGAAACTGGTAGAGATTTACCAAATTAATGTTTTATTCTCCATTGACATATCTCGAATCTAAGCATCAAATAATTCAATGCGTGCAGTGGTTCAAATAAAGTAGGATTCCCGCCTTACTATATAACACTCTCCAAGTCTAGTTTATTGCAATCAAATTACAGCTTATCAACCCACACATTTGAAAACAACTAATACTCTATTTGGTTAGTTTTCATCACTCGATCTCTTCTTCATTTTCACTTTTTAGTTCGTTGATATTTAATTTGTGTTTAACTATATGCCCACTCTATTTAATAAGTGACACACAATTAAACAATTTCTCTTTCTTTATCTATACGATTAGCTTTGACACACGTTAGAGTCTTGTAGTTAGGCATGTTTATAGGCACACAAATTACCGACAATAATCATTTTCCTTATTAGTAACAGTATTAATTTACGAATAAAATGATTTAGAATGTTGTAAACATACACATAACTTTTGACTCGTTAAACTTGTATTCATTTTATTTTAGCTAAAGTCCATTAGTTTGTTTTTATTTTCTAAAAATCACATTCTCTGCATGTTTCCAGTGTGAAGAAACATGGGACATAACGGGGACAGAGGACTCTTCTCTCATCTTGGTGGATTTGGTAGTGGTGGTCACTACCCACAACATGGAGCGTACCCTCCACAGGGGTTTGGACACCATTCTGGAGGATACCCTCAATCCGGTTATCCTCAATATGGTGGACATCAATCACACGCCGGTGGATATTCACCACATGGCTATCCATCAGGTTAGACAAAACTTATACACATTTTTTTGCAAGGGGTGTCACTGATTTCACTTATCCTCATTTTAATCATCTTATCATTTCACTTTGCACCATGTAATACACTTTTGAAATGTTATTCATCATTTGTTAATGATTAAGAAACCTGAAAAAAAACAACATACACAAAATTTACTACGCAATTTTGACTATTATGGAGAATATTAATTGGAGCAATTTAATACATGAATCATGAATGAGTTTCTTACTTTTTCTTATCTTCAGGCCATGGAGGTCATGCTGGTACAGGATTCTTAGCTGGTGGTGGTGCTGGATATGGGCCTCATCTTGTGTCTAATGGCTATGGATCACACGGTCATGGATCCCATGGTTATGGATCCCATGGTCATGTATCCCATGGCCATGGAGGCTATGGGCAACACCATGGCAAGTTCAATCATGGAAAGTTTGGCCAGCATGGAGGCAAGTATGGAAACCACAGGATGTGGAAATGAGTTCCATAATGTTGTTTGTACGTAATATCGAGTTTGCCCACTGTGTTTGAGCCAAGTGTTTATGGTGTGGTTTCTTTATACTAAGAGTTGGTTTGTATTTTGTAACTAGAAACTTACAAAAAGAATGTACTTATTTGCTTTGGCATAATAAATGAAATAAAGAGGGCAAACTTTGCAAGAACCTTTGTGATTTGCTCATATAAATCCTTCATTGCATTTAATTGTTATAACTAGAAGCCACTTCTGCGCGTACGTTGCCAACCACAAGAGTGAATCTTTATGCAAGCCATGGCATACTGTGGTTGGTATAGTAATGTTGCTATATGATGGAGTTATTGGTTAGATATTCGTTTTAGTTGGAATTATAACTGGGAAAGATCAAATGATTTTTGTAAAATAATAAAGATATATCTTATTGATTGTGTAATCAATTGGGATTATAATAACCTATATTTATAAACTAGCATTATCTAAAACAAGATACCTAATCATATTAATTTAAAGAAATAAAAATAATAAAGATAAATATAAAGTCTATACATATTTTATTGTTTAATACTCCCCCGTAGTTTGAACGGGAGACTCTCGACTAAACAAACTAGCAAGAATGTCAAAACCGCTTCTTCTTATTCTTTTCTTCTTCTCTTCCTTGTTGTTGGCTTGCACAAATATAGACTTGTATTACGACAAAGTTGTCTACTGCTTGACAGTTCTCACTTTTTTGTGACGTTTGCTAATTGTTTTTACCTCATGGCTTGCCACTAAAAGTGACTTGCAATTTGGTGGTCAACTTTTATCGTTGACAACAATGATATCCAGTGACGAAGAAGATAGTATTGACACGTCTATAGTTTTATGTGATAGAGTTTATACGTTGGGTATGCAAAAAAAACTATTTAAGCAAAAACAATAAAACAAAAATAAATATACCCGGATCTCCTTCGGATCACCGACGAGTAGCCAATGACCGGAGGATAGCAATCTTTTTTAAGGTTTCTTGAACTTAAAGCTCCGATACCATGTTAAATAACAAAGATATATCTTATTAATTGTATGATCAATTTCTATTACAATAAGCTATATTTATAGGCTAATATAATCTTGATGAACAAGATACTTAATTATATTAGAAAAGTAAATAAACATAATAAAGATAAAAATAAATCCTATACATATATTATTGTCTCATAATTCTTAGTCGTGAGTGGTGTTATCGAACCTTCAACAAACTTAAAAGAACAAAACAAGGAACAAGAACCCAATGATATGATCGCATAAGTCGATGACTTGCTGATCGAAGAACCTGAAATTGCACACCACGAAATAAGCGAACTTTTGGAAGAAATTCAACAAACCAGTTTCTAGAGCGGAACCGCGAATCAAGATAAACTCCAACAAGACCTCGACAAAGAGTTATGATCCCTCTGTGTCGAGCGGCGCCAATAGACACACGATATTTTACATTCAAACATGTATTAAATACGAGCAAGAAAAGAATGTACAAATAAACCTCGCCCTCTCATCTTTATTTAAAGAAAATAAGCGGGAAAAACCTAATCATTGGTGAACAAAGAATCTACAATTGAGGAGGTTAGAGGATTCCGTAATACCTGACTAACCTATTTAAGTTTGAGTTAAATCACAACTAGCGCCCTAGTCTTATATCCTAACTATTACACATTAATATTATAATAATTTTCACCTTAGTGGTGATAGTTAGCCATTTTCGATACGCAACAACTTCAACCATTGCTGGAACTTTGAACCTAGGACCGAATTCACTAAAGAACTTGAGAAATACCCGCTACTAACCTTAGCTCAAATCCTGACTATATAGAGGGTCCCTTTAGCCATGTATACTCCTTCAATTCTTTAGTGAGTGTCATATACTCCGCTTTAGTTGTTAACAAAGCCATCATGTGTTGCAATATAGCTTCCCAGCTCACCACACATTTTGTGTTATGAATATTAATATTATAATAATTTTCACCTTAGTGGTGATAGTTAGCCTTTTTCGATACGCAACAACTTCAACCATTGCTGAAACTTTGAACCTAGGACCGCCTTCACTAAGGAACCAGAGCAATACCCGCTACTAACCATAGCTCAAATCCTGACTATGTAGAGAGTCCCTTTATCCATGTATACTCCTTCATTTCTTTAGTGAGTGTCATATACTCCGTTTTAGTTGTTAACAAAGCCATCATGTGTTGCAATATAGCTTCCCAGCTCACCACACAATTTTGTGATACAAGTTCGTACCTTGTGGTTGATCTACTAATGGCGTAGTCAGAATCCACACAAACCTGTATGTCCATCTGCAATCCACGATCAAACCTATCCAACATACCCACATCCGCATATGTTATGTTCGATCTTGTGCAGACCACTTAATACTAATGACTTCTAACAAAGATATATATCGACCCTTACTCTTCTTTTCTTCATCATGATTCCTTGACAAACCACCCTTCAATATAACGTTGAGTGCCCTCCCGAAACAATATCCGAATCGAAATCTTATTGGAAAACACGAATCGTGACACCCTTAGAGTATTACTACTAACTATATTTTCGTTTGCTTTATCGAGCGAATCCTTTGTAACTCATATCTCAACCTTGCTTTAGCAAATAAACCTTATATAATCTATATAGAGGATTAGATATATAAACATACCTTGTGCATACTTCTAGTAATATATGTTGTTGTTTTCATTGCTTAGTTTGAAACCGTTTCTAGCATACACATACCAAATCGAGTATCCATATTTTCTTTCATTATAGCCATCCACTTAGGAAATTTCCTCACAAGCAATTGCATCCATGAAAGTCAATGATGCATGTTCATCTTCTTCTATCAATGCATCAACTCCTAAAGAAGCCATATTACTGTAAACTCTATGCCTAAGTAGTTCTTGTATTGACCATTGCTCCCTATCGTGTGCAAACTGATAGGCGATTACATCTTGAGTCTGAAAAAATGTGTGAACTAACTCATTAGAGGTTCCACCCCAAATCTACGATTTTCCGTGGTTCCACCTCAAACTCAACTCCATGCAATGTTCGTGTTGAACCCGTACCTAAACCATACCCTTAAAGGGTATCTCAGACACCGCCATTCTCAAAGTAAACCATGTCCCCAAACATGAAAATATCAAACTTAACCATTTAAATCCGTAAACCCTCAGAAATCGATTGAACCTAGTGAAAATCCTCATCCGAAATTGACTAACAAGTATTGTGTGTGCAACCCTTCAAAGTATTGATCTTTCTTCACTTTTCAATCAACTCAACCCTTGTAGAAAACCTTAACAAGAAACCGACTAACTTGAGACCAAACCCGAAAAACCCTTTAAGTAAATCATTTGTCGATTAAACACTTGAAAACCTGGAACTTGAAACCCAAGTAACAAACTATTTGACAAAACCCTTGATGATAAAAGAAATCGAACATAAGAATCTTGAACAAAATTGATCAAAGAAAAACCTTTGATGAAGTCCTTTCTCAAATCGATCAAACTTCACCATCAAGTAACCTCCTTTAAGCCGAAACCTTGAAGTCAAAACTCTTGCAAAACCTTGTCACCTTTGAAGCTCAAAACCAAAACTCCAATAACCTGGTGGCAAAAGAAAATGAAATCCTATAACCCTAGGAAAATTAATCCACCTCTTTGAAAGAAAACTTCAAGAACCTAGTTGCCCAAGTAATCTTGACTCGTAAACCTAGAAACCTTGAACCTTGTCATCTACAAAACGATAGCCAAACACTAGCAAAAAATGACCAAGAACATAACAACCAGATTAGCAACTTCGACAAGCTATATCTCTTTGTTGTAACCTCCACTGCAAGATTCCTCTTGTGAGATCCTAGATCTATGTGTCATTGTCTTCAACCTACGATTCCTATTTCCTAGAAATCCAACGTTTAACGAAACCGCAATGTCAATTTTCTCACGACTGTGCATTATCCAACAACCAATGTTCACTTGTTTCTCTTGTTTTGGTTCTCTCCATGTTATGTAATTCGTTCTTCTCAAACAAGGCTCTAATATCAATTGTTAGAAGAAATCCAATAAACCGGCTTCTAAAGCGGAACCATGAATGAATAAAAACTCCAACAAGACGTGGACAGATCCCTTAATGTCTAGTGACACCAACACACACAAGATATTTTACACTCAAACGTTTATTAAATGTTTCAAGAAAAGAATATACAAATAAATCTCACACCCTCATCTCTATTTATAGAGAATGAGAGGGGGGGGGGGGGAGACCTAATACTTGGGTGAGTATATTAAGTTTGAGATAAACTACAACTAGCCCGCTAGACTTAGATCCTAACTATTACACACCAATATTCTAATTTCTAATACAAACGTTTGTATATTCAAACAAAATAGTATATGTTTTCAAGGAAATAACAAAAGACGCTAATGAGACCTCACCCCTCTATTAACCTATTTATTGAGAAGAAGAGGGTCGACACATCCAAGTCCTAAACCAACTTGAACACCAAGGAACTCTCACTAGACACCCTAACCGACCTTGACATCCTAACAAGCCTTTAAGTGCCTTGCAAGTAAAGAAAGAACCACCTTAACCGGCTTACACATTAAGCTAACTCTAACCGTCTCCCTAACCAACCATTATTGACCCTAATCTATAACAGTGAAAAGATTACAATGGCTAAAAAAATACCCTAGTTCTCTTAAAAAATTAGAAAGTTCCTGTAACAAAAAAATTGAGGAATAAAAAATTGTTGATGAAAGTTTATGAAAATTTCATTTTTCACGTTACACAGTATTTCTTGCGCGATCCTTTTCACCATAGAAGTTTGTTTTTCTTTAATTCCTTTACGAAATTTCTTCGACGATCTTCAAAGTTTTCTCTTTTCCAAATATTTTGTATCTTTGTCACAATAAAAAGGTTACTTATTCTGACAATTGCTGATCACAGATAAAAAGTATACTCTCAAAAGCGGATATGATGCCAACGCATGTCAAATGTATTTAACACATCGATCAATCGTCTTGGAGAAACTATTCATCTATCATGTCGTCCTTGTTCCTACAAAAGTAAAAGTTCATATTCCTTCCCAGTAATACTCGTAAAGCTTGAAATTTGGTGGCTCATAAGTATTAATGTTCTTTAGTTTAGTTAGAGCATTAAGTATCATGGCTTGAGCCATATTGTCACATCACCGCTACCTCGGCATTTTAGTTAGTCACTTGATCTAGAAGGCATCAATTCACCACATAGCGTGTTCTCCATTGGCATATTTCAACCAAAACATTAAGCAAATGCGTGAATCGAATAAAGGAGGCTTTCCGCCTTCCTATATATAACACTCTTTCCTGCTCTATTTCTTGCATTCTGCATTGGAGCTTAACAAACTACAAATTAAGAAACAGCTAACACTCAATTTGGTTAGTTTTCATCATCTCTCTTCTTCATTTTCACTTTTAGTTCACTTTCTACTCAATTTGTCCCTTTGTAAGATTTTGTAAAGATATATTACTTGAAAAGTAGATCAACAGTTCAAATTTGTGAATAAAGTGATTAGAGTTAATGTTGTAAAAGTACACTTTAGATAATATTTCAATTGTTAAACTTGTATCCGGCCATTGATTGGCATGCCTAAATGGTGTGCCTAATTACATGACTAAACCTATGTGTCACTATTCTATTGGTGACATGAGAAGGACCCGCTTCTTGACAAACCTATAACTTATTGCCACATCTCTTTAGGTATATAATTAGTCCTATTTTTAGGCCTCCAAATCATTTTCCTTTCTTTTATTGCTAAGTTTATTGTATCTGTCTAGTTTTTTAAATTCTATTTTTTAAAAACACATACGTACTCCGGATGTTTTCAGTGTGAAGGAAGATGGGACTTATCGAGGATGAAGGACTATACTCTCCACAGGGGTATGGCAGTGGTGGCCACTACCCACAACATGGAGCCTACCCTCCACAGGGGTACAGTTACCCTTCTGGAAGATACCTTCCAGCTGGATATCCTCAATATAGTGGACATCAATCACACACGGGTGGATATCCTCCACCCGCCTTTCCAGTTTCATCAGGTGAGGCAAAAATTTGCACATTCTTTGCAATAGTGCCACTGATTTCACTTATCCTCAGTTTTAATCATGTTATTTCATTTGGCACGATATACTACAATTTTGAAATGACATTTATAATATGCACATGAAGTCAAAATGAAAAATAAACCTACGCTTAAGAAACATGAAAAAAAATGACATACACACGTTACTTGGTAATTTGGAATAATACTTAAAAAAAAAAAAAAAAAAAAAAAAAAAAAAAAGTAGTTTTACAATTCTACTAATGAAATAAGTTTCTTCTTTTACTAATTCTTAGGGCATGGAGGTCATGTTGGTATAGGATTCTTAGGTGGTGGTGTTACTGTTGGTGCTGGTGTATATGGAGCTCGTCCTGTGTCAAATGGTTATGGATCGCCTGGTCAAGTATCCCATGGCTATGGAGGCTATGGGGGCTATGGGCAACACCATGGAAATTTTGGCCAGAATGGAGACCAATTTGGAAACCACAAGATGTGGAAATGAGTTCCGTTTGTTGTTTGCGCCATAATGGTGGTTGTGTTATCTGAGTTTGTCCACAATGTCCGCACCACGTGTTAGCTGTTGTATTGTGGTTTGATTATACTATATGTTTGTGTGTAATTAGAAATCTATCAAAAAAATGTACTTGGTTTAATTTGGCAATAATAAATGAAATAAACAGGGCAACCTTTGCTAGCTAGAATCTTTGTGATCGTTTAACAAAATCCTTTCTAGCAAGTTTTTTATTCTCATTTCAGCATTCTGATTATATATTATTTACAACTATTTAGCCACTTATACACATTGGGGATCTTTATATATGCAAGTCATGCCGTATGGATCGTAGTTCGGATACGCATATTTGTAACGCCCAGGCAAATCCACGTCGGCCGTGGCCTGGAGAGATGTTGGGTTCTAAGAAAACATTCGCCTTAGAATGACACAAAGCGTTTGTGGTCTATTGTGGGTGGAGTTAGAGTTAAATTTGCTCATGTGAAAGTAGTCTTGGTATGAGTGACTTGCGGGAAGTCTTCACATGAGGGCCATAAATGCAAGGCGTAAGCCTGCAAGCAAAGCGGACAATATTGTGATCTAGGTAGACGGGATGTTACAATGTTGCAACCATAGGAATCTATGTGTGATGGACTTATTTGATATCTACGCTTCATTGGAGACTATCTATACCCATTGGAGAGTATATATACCCGTGTTTATCCTACTGGATGTGTATATATAGAAACCAACTTTATTCAAATTATTCTATAGAAACCCATGTTTAACCCACAGTCTACCCGTTATTAGTAAACAGACGGGGTTGACGCCACTGTAGAGATCCTGAGAGAAAGTAATACTAAATTTAAGGTATTATTCTCAAGCCCGTTAGAGCGGGATATGTGAGAGGTATGATGTAGCACAACCCTACGTAAGGTTAAATAAACTCGTTCCATATATATAGACTAAATTCCAAATGGATATAAAGAAACACATTCTTGGTGATACAATATCAATCTCATTAATAGTGAGACACCATAACATTATACTCAACAATTGCATCACCTAATAGATTAAAAGTATATGTTTTGGCTGTTGCTATTCCCTTGCCATCCTGAAGACACCGAACCACCAACAATCGGCATCTCACGGTACTCATGTAACACGGATTCCGCCCTAAAAGACTAAGAGTGCTACCATTAAAATCCCCATCACTAAAGGCCAAGTTCATGGTCATAAGAAAACCAATATCCTCCATTGAGGCTGATGCATATATCCCTTGTGCTCGACCTACAATGGTCGAATTGGCTTCAGGCCGGATGTTATACGTCGTCAGCCATGACCACGTTCCCGAACCCTGTGAGCGTTCCTGTGAGCGAGCTGTAGGTGTCGGATTTAGCCACCCTCATGGCAGTTGGGTTATTGCCACTAACTATGTCATGGAAGTAGAAATGGAGTTTGGTCAGTTTTTCTTTCATGGTATCTATGCCTTTAAACCAATCTTCTACAGCTATAGGATCTTGATCAACGCAGTGAACAAAAGATATTGACAAGAGTATAACTGAGCAAAGGGTTGCATGCATGTATAACTTACCCATTTATGTGTTTGTGTGTGTATCTTAGCTAGTATGTGCATTTTTTGTTGTTTAAATGGAAAAGATTACGGTAAACTTCATGTGGGTTGGTTGGACATATGGAAGGGTAGATATGACATTGCAGTAGTAGTTCAACTAAAACACGAATGTTATGAATCTGGCTATTTTAATTTACATCACACTTTTTTTTCAAAAGAAACTTGGATAAAAAATACGCTTGAAAAGTGACTTGTCAAAAGTTCTGAAATAAGTTTTATATAGCTCAACTCCTCATGTCATCTATTTTATCAAACAATAAGAAACACGGGCTTTTGTTTACAGACAAAAGTGCACTAAAACGAAAGAACATCAATAAATAAAAGATTGGTTCTGTTGGAGCTTTTTGATCAACTTTTTGTTTTCTAGGTTTAGTAAATTTACTAACACGACTTATACTTATAGTGATTTGGTTACACACTAATTATCTTCTATTGGTGATGATTTAGTGACCCATAACGGTGACATAATTAAAGTTTCTTATTAAACTTGACGGATTTGAGGGTGTGTACATTTGAAGGTAGTCATCAGGGGTAACTTTGGGGGTTGTTTCCTTTAGAGGTCTCGAGTTCGAGGCTTGTCGGTTTTCCTTCTAGGAGAAGCGGGAAAAAAGGAGTGGGGTTTATTCCCCAAAGACGAAGATTCGAGGTAGGCATATTGTCCGCTTGGATGTCACTGCACGACTTGAACCACTAACTACTAACTAGCGGTTCTAAAAAAATAATAAAAATAATATAATCATTAACAAAAATAAAAATAATCGATGGATTTGAAATTGTATCCCCATTAGTATATATAGGTTATGGATGAATACACAAAACTCAAGGCCTATCTAGTGGCATGTTAGTGGCGAATCAACCAAGAGGTTATGGGTTCAAGTCTCGTTAGAGACGAGAGTGTGAGGTACTATGTGTGAGATAAGTGGTATACATGTATAAAACATTGTTGTTTTAAAAATAAAATAAAAATATAGATAATTACACAAAACTGATGTAAAAGATACATAAAATTTTTAACACGATTTCTTTTTTAGATAAAGGGTTTTCCCGGTAAATGTATTACTCCGAAAAATATTTAAGTACAAAGGATTTGGTTGAATCACACATGGTAGCTCGTTGCATAAGCTGTAGTTAACATAACAAAGCAAACTACTTCTATAATGTAGATACGACTATGACTTGATTACAACTGACTCAACACAACATCAAATAGAATCTATTTCTTCTTTCGACCGCGGACCTTGATATCCCAAGTGTCACAAAAAGCATGTTTATCTTCAGAAATATCATGACCATCATACTCATCATCAATATATGGATCGTAATCATCATCCACTGTTTCCTTCTATTTTTCATACAAGCTCTTTTTTCATATCATCACACCCCAAATTACTGCTTTGCAATGAATGAAATTCACGGGATTGACCGTCATAGCATCACAATCACAGTTATATTGAACGACCTAAAGTGTCGTTTGGAAAATACATCGCTTGATTTAATAAAACATTCAGAGTTACAAAGATAGGTCCCAAATGAAAGTTACTATGCACGGAAAATAAGTTTAGTACAAGTCAAACGATGTTTTTAAATTGTATCAATCCCATGTGAGACGCGTCGTCACCGCGACTCTATGATATGCCCACATGCATGCCATGAAGTATGCCTTAGATACCGAGATAAAACATGCTTAAAAGGTCAACACAAAGGTTGAGTGAAATCCATAGGTTTAAGTAATTCGTTTGAACACAATCATCGTAGTGAGTTAAATGGTTCACACTCATCGTTGAAAACAAAATCGTATTTATTTCACTAAGTTCATGACACCAAAGCGTAAACATCGCACCAATAAAAATTGGTAATCATCGTTTCATCGCCGCCTAATAGGTAAACTTGCCAATTTACCTTCATCGGTTCAATATAGTGCGCTCGATTTCCCTAACCGGGTCAATAAGAGCGGAGTGTTAATTCCAATAGGCCTATTCACAATATTCGCGCCACCGCAAGTGACTAATGGTTCATGATGTAGGGACTTGAACATGGCAAATACTTAGTGACAATAAAACATTCGGATGTAGCATACAGTTCAAAGCATTTGTGTTCGATTAAAATGTAGCATGTATCTCCCCAAGAGTTTGTAAACAGTTAAAAGAGTAAAAGTGGGCTATGAACTCACTTGATAAACCGGTATGATGACAAGAGTGAGTACATCAAGTATAGCGGAAACTTTAATCTGGACCTATTACAAATGATATGATATGATATGTAATGAGTTATGATGTAATGTTATGCATGCATTTCAGTATGTTATTTATACCATTTACGGGTTTTGAAAATAATACTTATCGTCGAAAATACTCTTTTGACATCTTGACCATTCTTAAATCACTTTACAAGTATTTACGTCAAAATGTCATCCTACAATAGTTTCAGAATGATTTATTGTGAAATTTTAACTTTCGTCGTAAAATAACGTCGTTGGAAATTTCATGAAAGTGACAAAATGGCTTTGAAAAACTAGTCGTAAAATGGTGTACGTCGACGTTAGGAAACGAACTCGACGATTTTGGAAAGCTTGTATCAAAATCTAGAAGTTTTAGTACAGGAGTTTTCGTCATAGAGGTCTCGAACATAAAGATAATAAAGGTTAAAGATGGTGATTTTGTCCAATTGTTGTGTAAAAAGTGAGTTTCGCAAAGTTTAAGCGAGTAAATAATTTATTACAACTCCGCTATACAAACGGTTGGTCGTTTTGAAAATATGCTTGGTGATCTCGATTTTATCAGAAGACATCTCGTTCCAAAAAGTTCTACATCATAGTTAAAAACAGCCTTCAACATGATCGTTTTAGTTACCGTAACACTTGTCTCGTAAAAATAATATAGTTTTTTTCCGAAAATAATAGTTACGGAAATTTTATGAAAACGTGCATATCTTAGTCCTTTCAAATCCGTTTTCTACGTATAATACGTCCTTAGCTTCGTATCAAAGTATACTATTATATTTTGATAAGTCGAAATAATTTGTAAAGCTTAGGACTCGTTTTGACTCGTACAAAATAAAAACATGTTCTTTGAAATTTTACGAAAATGTATATATCGTCAAACTTGAAAAATTCATAACTTCTTCGTTATAACTCCGTTTTAATCCGTTCAAGCGGCCACGGATTCGTTTTAAAGTATATTTTCTAAATATCAAGGCCAAAAATTTGTGCCTACTGTCGGATTTTCCAGAAAAACAAAACGAGATCAGACCACTATATATATTTGTCGAAAATAGTTTTTCTCGTACTAAACCTATTCCAATCCCTTCAAATCAACTCCAAAGCTATTCTAATCCTACCATACACCTTCTTAGGGTGTCATGGGTTCCTAAACATCATCAAGACCAACATATACCAAGGGAATAATTATAGGATGACTTTATATATATATATAACTTTAAAAATCATGTAAAAATGGTATAACTAACACAAGTCTTGCATGTTTGCTCCAAAAATGAAGAGATAAATATGAAATGAAAGTGAAAGATATAAAATGAAAGAAATATGCTTACAAGCTACTATGATGAGGTGCAAAGAACAAAGGTTTAACCTAAACACCCTAGGTTTTTATTTCAAAACCTTAATAAGAGTGTAATTCTAGATTGTTTAACTTGATCTTGCAAAAATTTTTGTGATCCCTTTGAACTCCTATGATGAACCGGTTTTAGATGATGAAGAACAAGAGAGAAGAAAAGTTTTAACACTTGTTGAATTATTGTGAAGTGAATGAGTGAAATGAGATAAGTCTTTGTGTATAAATCTATATAATCTACAAACCATACCAACATTAATTACCACCCTCCCCTTGGTCGGCCAAGGGGGAGGGATTTGGTAATAATAATTTTTTTTTTCTTTTACTTGTATGAAATTATAATTGTGTATAATTTGTTAAAAATGTATAAGTAAAGTGTGTAGTTAAATGTAACTTGTAAGGTAAATGGTAGCTTTTAGGTAAAAAGAGATTTTTAATAGATCAAAGTAGAATGTAATGAGATCATAAAAATTGTAAAAATACATTCCTTGTAAAATTTGAGTGATATAATAAATATCGTATAGTTTTTAAGAAAAACGTCGTAATAATATAAATTTAACGATTTATATACAAAATAAATTTAAAACACTAGGTAAACTCAAATATTGTTTTTATAAACTAAATGTAAGTATAAAAATATATCGGGATCATTTTTAGAAGTAACGGATTAAATATTCAAAATAATAACTCACGCGATAACGTTTATTTAATATAAAATTTACGTTTAAGATGAAATGAAATGTCATGAATGAACTAATATGATGCAAATGATGTTAATGAAATGTAGACTAAACTTAGTCCATATGAAATGTTCGTGATGATATGATCATGAATTACCGCTAAACCATAAAGGTTACGCGATTTGGAACACGAAACCTAGTTTACGATAAATGTTGAAATTGTAAAGCATGAATTGTTTCGAGAAATGACACGAAAGTTCGGGTTGTCACATTCGCCCATCCAAAAAGGAATTTAGTCCCTGAATTCAGTTCGTGTTAGTCTATCGAATTTTTGAGTTTGTGATGAATACCGAGGAAAGAAGACATGAAGAGGTGTCGTTACGGTTATTGATGATTGAGAGTGTACAAAACATCGTAGTAAAGAAAATATCGGATGAATCTCTCATAAGTAACACTTTGACTTTGAAATATGTGAAGATTTTGCTTGCACTAAGATTTATAATTAATCGCCCCAACATAACATGACCCTCCGAATTAGACATAGTTAGCTAGGCTATGTATAATTAAGGAACGATGATGTGACGTTCGGTTTAGTTGTTATAACTCTCGATGCTTACAAGGATTTAAACCGTGTCGTTAAAATGGTCGATAAAGTAAAAGAAGTAAAATTCTCGTAAGTAATAACAAATCGGAAAGAAAATAAGTACGATAGATGAGAATATTTTACAACGAGTGGTTTAGCAAAAGTAGTACATCTTAAGTCATAAGATCCGAATATGATGGAAGACATAAACTTAGTACAACATAGTACATAAGGAAAATTAAGATCGTTAGTTTCAAATTTCTTGATCTTCCGTTGTTGTGACCATGACGAGCTCCTCCTCCTAACATGTATGCATTCCATGAGCACCTTCAATTTGGTTGACCTTGATTTTGAGGACATTGATTCGATAGTGTCCTTGTTCCCACATCCAAGCATGTGACTACGGCTTTACCTTTACAATCCCGGCTAGATGTCCGGTTTTGGCATTTGTGGCACTTGGCGGCAAGGACCAGTGATGAAAATTACATCGATTACATAGTGGTGTGTTCCAAGATACCTCTACCTCCCATTGGTGCGCGACATAAACCATTCCCGCTTCTTGCCTTCTATTTTGTTGTTGATGATGGTTAGTGTTACGGTTTTGGTTGTTGTTATTATAACCTCCTTGGTCATTTTCCCATTTCCTTTTGTTATTGTTGATTTGGTTATCATCGTTGTTGTTGTTGTTTTGGTTATTGTTGTAGTTGGTGCGGTTGTTGGGGTTGTTGTTGTTTTGGTTGGTGTTGGTGTACTTACCTCTCTTCACCACGGGTCATGAGCTTTTGAGTCACCCTAATAGCTTCCTCGATTGTTTGTGGATCAAACGAAGTCACATCTCCTTGAATGACCTCGAAGTCCCCGATAAAAGCCTCTAGTAACTTCTCGTTATCCGAAACCATAGACGGGCATAACGCGCCAATTCTTGGAATCTCCGAATGTAAGTGTCAATATCATACCCAATTGTTACTAGTTCATAGAATTGTCTCCAACTTTTCACTTCCGACGAGGACAAAATTTCTTAGTTACCAAACCCTTGAATTGCTCCCAAGTAAGCTTGAAAGCATTCTCCATTCCCATCGGTTGAGCATATGAGTTCCACCCGACAATGCTCCATCGAGTAGTGTACTTGTAGCAAACTTGACCTTACTATCATCCGGCAATTACACAAAAAAACACGGACTCAATTTCTCGAACCATCGCACCATGGTTGGCTCCTTCATCCCCTTTAAACTTGGTGGGATCTCCACTTTGAAATCCTTGTAAGAACGACTCTTAACTCCGGATCCTCCTGCATTTCGAGAGCAAAGAAGAAGCCTTATGGCTTCAAAGAAGAACAAGGCCCTCGGCAGCAGCAGCCACCGCTTCCTTTCAATTCTTAGAGCATCGGCTATGCTATCATTCACCAACTTTTGAATAGCCGCTTGGGTCATTTCATTGTGGCTTTCTTGGTGCCATATCTTCTTCAAAACAAGAGGAAATGTGAGACGAGCAAAACCGATGTTAATAATAAACGCCCAAAGAAATGTGATAAGAATGATAAGTTTGAGGTTATCTTTCAAAATAATCGACGGTTTCCTAAGAAATGGGTTATGAGATGTCGTAAGTGCTTCAAATGTATGATGGTTTAGTGACTTAGTGTGAATAGCGTGTAACTCGACATGTTAGTGATGAAACAAAGGAGTGAGAGTGACTTTGTCAGTATTTAAAGGTTTATCTCAAGATTCGACGTTATCGGTGATGAGTCAACTGATATAAAAATTATGATAGGAATGACAAGGAATTCTCCACATTAGAGTATGAAGAAAGAATAATGGAATGGGCATTTAAAGGCATCCATGTGACAATCGATATGAAATGAAAGTAAATAACTCGAAAATGTACGTATAAATCGCATGTAAAATGAACATGCACTTATGATGAAATGATGAGATGCTATGATAATGTAGTTATAGTCTAGGTCAATAATGCAACCTAGTTCTCTATAATCAAGCTCGATGCCAATCATCACACCCCAAATTACTGCTTTGCGCCGAATGGAATTTCGGGATTGATCGTCATAGCATCACAATCACAAGTTATATTGAACGACCTAAAGTGTCGTTTGGAAAATACATCGCTTGATTTAATAAAACATTCGAGTTACAAAGATAGGTCCCAAATGAAAGTTACTATGCACGGAAAATAAGTTTAGTACAAGTCAAACGATATTTTTAAATTGTATCAATCCCATGTGAGACGCGTCGTCACCGCGACTCTATGATATGCCCACATGCATGCCATGAAGTATGCCTTAGATACCGAGATAAAACATGCTTAAAAGGTCAACACAAAGGTTGAGTGAAATCCATAGGTTTAAGTAATTCGCTTGAACACAATCATCGTAGTGTGAGTTAAATGGTTCACACTCATCGCTGAAAACAAAATCGTATTTATTTCACTAAGTTCATGACACCAAAGCGTAAACATCGCACCAATAAAAATTGGTAATCATCGTTTCATCGCCGCCTAATAGGTAAACTTGCCAATTTACCTTCTTGGTTCAATATAGTGCGCTCGATTTCCCTAACCGGGTCAATAAGAGCGGGAGTGTTAATTCCAATAGGCCTATTCACAATATTCGCCACCGCAAGTGACTAATGGTTCATGATGTAGGGACTTGAACATGGCAAATACTTAGTGACAATAAAACATTCGGATGTAGCATACAGCTCAAAGCATTTGTGTTCGATTAAAATGTAGCATGTATCTCCCCAAGAGTTTGTAAAGCAGTTAAAAGAGTAAAGTGGGGCTATGAACTCACTTGATAAACTGTATGATGACAAGAGTGAGTACATCAAGTATAGCGGAAACTTTAATCTGGACCTATTACAAATGATATGATATGATATGTAATGAGTTATGATGTAATGTTATGCATGCATTTCAGATGTTATTTATACCATTTACGGGTTTTGAAAATAATACTTATCGTCGAAAAATACTCTTTTGACGTCTTGACCATTCTTAAATCACTTTACAAGTATTTACGTCAAAATGTCATCCTACAATAGTTTCAGTAATGATTTATTGTGAAATTTTAACTTTTCGTCAGTAAAATAACGTCGTTGGAAATTTCATGAAAGTGACAAAATGGCTTTGAAAAACTAGTCGAAATGGTGTACGTCGACGTTAGGAAACGAACTCGACGATTTTGGAAAGCTTGTATCAAAATCTAGAAGTTTTAGTACAGGAGTTTTCGTCATAGAGGTCTCGAACATAAAGATAATAAAGGTTAAAGATGGTGATTTTGTCCAATTGTTGTGTAAAAAGTGAGTTTCGGCAAAGTTTAAGCGACCGTAAATAATTTATTACAACTCCGCTATACAAACGGTTGGTCGTTTTGAAAAATATGCTTGGTGATCTCGATTTTATCAGAAGACATCTCGTTCCAAAAAGTTCTACATCATAGTTAAAAACAGCCTTCAACATGATCGTTTTAGTTACCGTAACACTTATCTCGTAAAAATAATATAGTTTTTTTCTGAAAATAATAGTTACGGAAATTTTATGAAAACGTGCATATCTTAGTCCTTTCAAATCCGTTTTCTACGTATAATACGTCCTTAGCTTCGTATCAAAGTATACTATTATATTTTTGATAAGTCGAAATAATTTGTAAAGCTTAGGACTCATTTTTGACTCGTACAAAATAAAAACATGTTGCTGAAATTTTCTGAAAATGTATATATCGTCGTCAAACTTGAAAAATTCATAACTTCTTCGTTATAACTCCGTTTTAATCCGCTCAAGCGGCCACGGATTCGCTTTTAAAGTATATTTTCTAAATATCAAGGCCAAAAATTTGTGCCTACCGTCGGATTTTCCAGAAAAACAAAACGAGATCAGACCACTATATATATTTGTCGAAAATAGTTTTTCTCGTACTAAACCTATTCCAATCCCTTCAAATCAACTCCAAAGCTATTCTAATCCTACCATACACCTTCTTAGGGTGTCATGGGTTCCTAAACATCATCAAGACCAACATATACCAAGGGAATAATTATAGGATGACTTTATATATATATATAACTTTAAAAATCATGTAAAATGGTATAACTAACACAAGTCTTGCATGTTTGCTCCAAAATGAAGAGATAAATATGAAATGAAAGTGAAAGATATAAATGAAAGAAATATGCTTACAAGCTACTATGATGAGGTGCAAAGAACAAAGGTTTAACCTAAACACCCTAGGTTTTTATTTCAAAACCTTAATAAGAGTGTAATTCTAGATTGTTTAACTTGATCTTGCAAAATTTTTGTGATCCTTTGAACTCCTATGATGAACCGGTTTTAGATGATGAAGAACAAGAGAGAAGAAAAGTTTTAACACTTGTTGAATTATTGTGAAGTGAATGAGTGAAATGAGATAAGTCTTTGTGTATAAATCTATATAATCTACAAACCATACCAACATTAATTACCACCTCCCTTGGTCGGCCAAGGGAGGATTTGTAATAAATTTTTTTTTCTTTTACTTGTATGAAATTATAATTGTGTATAATTTGTTAAAATGTATAAGTAAAGTGTGTAGTTAAATGTAACTTGTAAGGTAAATGGTAGCTTTTAGGTAAAAGAGATTTTAATAGATCAAAGTAGAATGTAATGAGATCATAAAAATTGTAAAATACATTCCTTGTAAAATTTGAGTGATATAATAAATATCGATAGTTTTTAAGAAAACGTCGTAATAATATAAATTTAACGATTTATATACAAAATAAATTTAAAACACTAGGTAAACTCAAATATTGTTTTTATAAACTAAATGTAAGTATAAAAATATATCGGGATCATTTTTAGAAGTAACGGATTAAATATTCAAAATAATAACTCACGCGATAACGTTTATTTAATATAAAATTTACGCGTTTAAGATGAAATGAAATGTCATGAATGAACTAATATGATGCAAATGATGTTAATGAAATGTAGACTAAACTTAGTCCATATGAAATGTTCGTGATGATATGATCATGAATTCGCCGCTAAACCATAAAGGTTACGCGAATTTGGAACACGTAAACCTAGTTTACGATAAATGTTGAAATTGTAAAGCATGAATTGTTTCGAGAAATGACCTGAAAGTTTGGGTTGTCACAATATCCACTTCCACTCTCCGATTGTTTTGATGCCAGAAAATTTGCAGTTTCATTATCAACTTGTTCTACATCATCCTCGATATCATCATTGATGTTTACACTTTCATGTTGCTTGCTCGTTCCGGTTCCTTACCCGAGTTCCTTTACTCTCCTCAAAAACAGTGTCAAACTCATTAGATAGTAGATCATACTTGTTAGACATATTAACCACATTTTTGGAAGATGAAGCAAGTGTTTCATTGCTACTTTTAGAACTCTTATAATTTACACTTTATTTACCTCCCTTGGATGAATCAGTGTTTTAAAATTGATATCTTCTTTTCCTCCTTCAGAGGAAGCAGTGGCTTTAGAAGTGTTTGAAGAAGCTTTTGGTCTATATTGGACGTTTGGACCAACCTTGAACCCTTCTTTCGCATTTGAATTCTTACCACATTGACGTTTATTCACAACAACTTTAAAACCATCATTCAAAATTTCTATGCTTGAGCCTCAACCACAACATTTTTCGAACATTGATCAAGATCGTGACCAAATATTTTGCAAGAACAACACTTCGGCGGCCTCCACTCATATTCTACTCGCATCATTTCTTTAGAAAAACCTAACCCACCAAGTAAAGGAATAGATCCTATTTGTGATATATTACTCTGTATCTAACGAAGGTCGCGGAAGGGAATTTTGATAAACCCTAATATAAATGTGATAAACGAGGAAGAACCCTCACAAGAGCATAAAACCCTAAAACAAAAGTTTATTGATAATTCAGAAGTGTTTTACAATGAATTTAAGCTTTATTTAATTGGGAACAAGTCTCCTAAATAGACTAAAAACGAATTTAAAATATTCCTAAAAAGCTATCCATAAAACGGTTCACTTAACATTCTGTTTTAAAAATCACTTAGGTGAACTGATTGAGCTGGTTTCAACTGGTTCACTTAAAATTCTATTTTCAGCCTTAAGTCTTCTATTCTTTCCACGTTTCCAATGCTCCATTTGCTTCAAATACCCTTTGAAAGTTCCTCTAGCTTGTCCTCATGAGTATCTATGAAATTTATTAAAATAAATTGTGTAACATAACAAACTTTCTTTCAGCATGCCTATTTTACATTCCGCCCAGGCCATCAATTGCAATTCTGACATATTAAAGCACAAAAATCTCTAATCATCTAAAAGTACAACAACAACAATATACATTCATGTTTCAGCTGTTACGGAAGAGGTAGGACGAGAAGAGCCATACCATTAAGAAATGGAGGCTACTTCCAAAAAAAACTCCATCAAATATATGTGTGAGAGTGTATAATTTTCATCACACTTATAATTATTTAGAGCAAAGGGTACCATGACATTTGAGGTGAGTTAAGCCTTAACATTTTTTAGTTAAGAGGGAAGTCATGATACTACCCTAGGGAGTTAAGGTCAAGCCTTAACACCATGTTAAGCCATTAACGTCACGTTAAATGCATTTTTAATTATTATTTTTTTTTTTTCATTTCTGACTCCTAAATGAAGGGTTGTTTTTGTAAATTGTTGTTGAGTTAAAGTTGAGTTATGATAAGGGATGTCTTTTTATTAAGTTAAGGAGAAAGGTTAAACCTGATGTGACGCTGACGTGACAGTGTGTTAAAGCTTAACTTGGCAGTGTGAAAATTATAAGTCGTAGCGACAAGGAATTTCCACCACGCTATATGTTTGTCTTATGTAAATTGCTTAGCAAAAACAAACAGAAACACAAAAAACCAAATTTATAGAAATATATTTTTTTTTATTAAACACAAAAGAAATATCACAAAAGTGCTAAATCGTATATCATTAAAAAAAAAGTAAATTACGCCGTTCGTCATTGTGGTTTGCGTTGACCGCAGACGTTCGTCCTTTGACCAAAAAAGTTGCACCGTTCATCCTTAAGTGGCAAACGTTATGCGCCGTTCGTCCCTCCCGCTAACGACTCTGAGTAATGGTCGTTAAGTCACCTCATGTGATACCCATGTGAGGGTATATCCGTCATTTCACACTTCATCTTCTTTATTTATTCATCTTCATCTCAAATCATCACCAACCACTCTCTTTCTTCCATTCATCCCACAATTCATTATCATTGTCAGGAACCAAAAAAAAAATACAAAAACCATCTCTTTACCAAAATTATCATCATCATCTAAGAAAAAAATATATAGCACAAAAAAAATCAACTCTTTACAAAAATCATTATCATCAACAAGAACCAAAAAAATCTACACAAACCCATTTCATGATTAGGAACAAAAAAGCTAATACAAACCCACTTCATTACCAAATTAGTACTCTACTAAAATTTATCAGTGTACAACAAGATATCATGTAGTAAACAATAAACAAATTAGCCTACTTGACTTTTTTTTAGTTAAATAAACTAAACAATAAACAATATGAAGTGAACCAATTTTCTACTTATCAATCAAAAGACCAAGCTCGTGAACGAAACATCAAAACCCACTGCGCTTTTAGCGGTGGTGGAGTGGTGGCAGACCAGATCTGTGGTGGTGGACTGAATTTCCAGGTGGTTGACCGGAATGGTTGTGACGGATTGGTCGTGATTTTATGATGTACAAACCCATTTCTTTAGATTTTTCGTTTGAGATCTTGCGGTAATTTGTTTGATTAAACACCTTGCTTTCGTTCTTGATACCCGCAACAAATAATCCATTCCAAAAACCAATATACTAAATTACACGAAACTCACGATATAGGATCTCGTGGTGGATAATGGCGACATGAGTGGTGACTGATGGTGGCAGCGTGGGTGGCGGGTGACGGTGGATCTGTTGGATGGTAGATGAAGATAACCACGTATATGTGTACCGTGGATGGTAGATTCGATGGTGGTTACAAATTGTGGTGAAGAAGATTTTTTTGATAGATTTGATTTGATATGAGGTCACTGAGAAAATTTAAATTTTTTTTTATTAAAGTTTATGATATTAAAGTGTTAAGAAAAATACTAGGATACAAATTTGTTTATTGTGAGGAAGTGAGATATGTTTTTAAAGATAGAGTGGTGGTGGTTGGTGTTGGGTGGAATATATGGTGTTAGGTGGAATGGGGTTTTGATGATAAAGATAATGATAGCAAGATTGGTGTTGGGTGGAAGAGATAGTATTGGTGTTGGGTGGAAGAGATGGTGTTGGGTGGAATGGGGTTTTGATGATAAAGATAATGATAGCAAGATGACTATTTTACCCTCATGTAACGTACGAATATAACGGTCGTTAGTGGGAGGGACGAACGGCGCATAACGTTTGCCACTTAAGGACAAACGGTGCAACTTTTTTGGTCAAATGACGAACGTCTGCGGTCAACGCAAACCACAAAGACGAACGGTGTAATTTACTCTTAAAAAAATCTGTAATAACTTGATAATGTTAAATCTATACTACTTATAATACACAAATCACTCTCTCTCTTCATTAAATTTCAGACTTTTCAGACTTGTAAGTGGTTAAGCATGATGTACAAGCCATTAAAGCCTAAAAATTCAGACTTGTTAGATATAGAGATAGATAAAGTTTTTCTTGTATTGTGTTGTGGCCACCTCTCGGCGGAAATACCTGGTCCCACCGTTGACCACCTTAGACCACCATCACCATCTCAATCTGTGTTGGCGGACAGATAGCGGAGTAACGATGTGTAGAGGTGATAATGGTGGTAAAATGAAAAACGAAATAAAATGACACGGACAAGACCTCAGTTTAAATGATCAAGATTTCATACATAATACCAAACACCAACTCAATCAATACCTCAGTTTGTACAACATCATCGGTAAATATAAGCTAATATGATAACGAAATAAAATGACACGGACAGCAGTTAACCACCACTCAATCAAGACCTTCAATCTACCCTAACTCACCTTCAATCCCATCTCCAAACAAACCTCAAGAAGACTCGAATCAAAAATAAATAAAATAAAAATAAAAATAAAAGGAAATATCAAACATCTCAGATCGGTTCAATTCTTTTTCTAATCTTTAAAAGATTTTTGTTGAACCGTCAATCATCATCGATTCTTTATGAAACTTACGCTTCAGTTAAATGTTCGAAACTTAAATGATCAAGATTTATAACATAAGTGTTACAATCTCATCTTGTTTCGTTCAAGAACTCAAAAGGAAAAAAATACCTACCCGATACCTCTCCTGAGATCTTGAAGCCACAAAAGACACGAACTTTATTCGAACTATTAATGAAAATACCAAGGCATCGGTATGGTTGAGATGTGAATGATGAATCGAGATGATTGTATCATGTGTGTAGAAATGATGGAGATAGGTTTTAATATGAGATGAGTGTTGAGATTCGCTTTGCTTGTCTTTGATGGATGTTGCGTTTCGAGAAGCGATAGGTGGTAGGCGGATGAATATGTATGTATTAGGGTTACTTTGTTATGTAATGACCTAAAATTAGGGTATCACGTTTTAATACCCGGTTATGAGATGTTGGAATTCCAAATCTGGATATGGGCTTTCTAACCGGTTTGAGTAGCACATATTTGGGCCCAATTGGTTTTGATATCTGCATAAATTCACGGCTTGGAATAATTGGATTGATATCTATCTATATCTATACTACTTATAATACTTATAATACACAAACCACTCTCTCTCTTCATTAAATTTCAGACTTTTCAGACTTGTAAGTGGTTAAGCATGATGTACAAGACATTAAAGCCTAAAAATTCGACTTGTTAAATATAGAGATAGATAAAGTTTTTCTTGTATTGTGTTGTGGCCACCTCTCAAGGAAATACCTGGTCCCACCGTTGACCACCTTAGACCACCATCACCATCTCAATCTGTGGTGGCGGACAGATGGCGGAGTAACGACAGGTAGAGGTGATAATGGTGGTAAAATGAAAAATAAAATCACACGATCTCAGTTTTTGTTTCGTGGTATACAAAGATACATCAAGACCTTTAAAGGTCTAAACTCATGAAATAATATTATCATCGATCTACTTGTGAAGCTACGCTTCAATTATTATCCGAATCATATGGAAAGAATCATAACATTTATGTTAGATTCTTATCCTTGGTTCGTTTATAACGAGAAAACACAAGAAATTAAACCTATCCGAGAACCATGAAGGATCTTTAAGTCTTTAACGTGATCTCTCAATCCGGTTGTGCTTGTGGTCATGTTCAGTTTGATAGTCGGTTTTGATTGTGAATGACTGAGACATAGATAAGTTATTGATGTTGATGATTAGATGAGATATGAGATAGGAAAATCAGGTGAGAAAGAAATTAACCGAACTAACCGAATCGAATAAACCAAACAACCCAATAATCAAACCGATGAACACCCCTAAGGTTTTTGATTTAAAGGAAAACATTTGCTCGCCACAAAATTAGTCATCGGGTACCCGCCGCCGCATTGCGCGGGTACCCTGCTAGTATAGTATTACGTGCCTAACTATAATAATACAGCTTTGAAATCACGCATGAATGGAATAAGTACGTTGCCAACATATCCTAATCTCTTTTCTTGATTCGTATGTGCACTCACTACTTATGTACGTTCATGTATTCTCTCATTTGTTTGCACCTTTCATACTTCTGAAAAATCATCATAAAATTAAGGTGAAAAACAATGGGCAGCAATAATCATAACGCGGACAAAGGACTCTTCTCTCATTATGTTGGTGGTGGACATTATCCTCCATATCCACCCGTAGCGTACCCCTACCCTCCTCCTGTAGGGTATCCGCATGGTGGTTATTCTTCTCATGGTGGATATCCGCCGCATGCTTATCCTTCACATGGTGCTTATCCTCCAACAGCCTATCCCGCTTCATCAACTCACTGTTATTCAGGTTAAGTAGCTCTATGATCACCGTTATCTTTAATTCCATACTTCAATGTTTAAGTTGTAAATATTTTGTTTTACAGCTTAGGTATAGTTCTCAATTTTCATCTTTTCTTTTCTAGTTTGAATATTTTAAATGTAAACAGGACGGATTCTAAACGTACGGAAAATGGTTAATTAAGTAGGACACTCTAGCTAACCAATAGCAACGATTAGTTTTTTGTCACATAATCTACTGGTCACCTTAAGTTTTGGTATCCTAATAACAGGTAAATTAGCTAGACCACATAAACTTGTAGAATAATAGAAAGCAAGGATTCTACGAAAATAAAATATGAAATATAGTTCTAATGTAAAATCTTGTATAGGGCATGGAGGTCACAAACATGGAATGGGAACATTTCTTGCCGGAGGTGCAGCAGCTGTGGCAGCTTCATATGGAGCTCACCATATGCCTCATCATGGCTACGGGTCATATGGTTACGGATACCACAGCCATCATCATCACCATGGAAAACATAAGCACTACAAGTTCAAGCGTGCGAAGTTTGGCAAGAGATGGAAGCATGGAGGGTTTTATGGGAGGCACAAAATGTGGAAATGACTCAATGATCATTCTGTATTCGCTATGTGTATGTGGTACCTAAATAAATTAAACCGTCTTACTCTGAATGTATTTAAATTATGTTCACTTGGTGTACTTCATATCATTGTATCCAGATCTAGACGCTTGGTTTTCTTGTTTGCTATGCTATGTAAACATCGATCGTCAACTATAACGGTATATGTTCCCAAATTTGAGAACTTTATAGACAGTACTGAGAGCTACCGATGTTTGAATGTATACGTTCATTAGTTGTCTAGGTAGTTGCTAAGTTGCTACAAATAGACTAATAGAGTGACCTATTTATCGGTTGGGCAAATTGGCTATAACTAATGGGCTTAGGTAGACAAGAGACCCACTTGTACTCTTACTTGTACTCTTACTAATGGGCTATATCTAGGTTGGCATTAGCTAAACTATAAGTATAAATCATACCCCCTCCGTCTCATATTTATTGTCTACATTTTTTTTTTTTGTTTATTAAATTAATTTTCCACTTCAAAAAATAGAGACAATATAGATCAACTTTACTATATTAACCTCACTTGAGATTATTATTACAAGCTTTAAATAAGTTTTAAATTAATTAGTTAAGGGTAAAACTGTCTTTTGTTCAAAAAGTAAAAAAGGAAAAGCTGTAATGATGATGTTTTCTTAAACTGTGTGTTTTTTGTCTATGGACAATTATTTTGAGACGGAAGGAGTATATCTTTAACCAAATCCAAACCTCATTTTTAAGATTCAGTCGCTCGAAACCTAACCTCACCATCTACTTTCAACATTAAAAAATTTGACATTTCCATGAATACATTTCCCTCTTCTTAATACACATAGACTCTTCTGCTAAAAACTACAAAACAATAAATCAACATCTATCACAAAAAAACAACAAAAATTAATTGTGACGGGTACGATGCTATTAGAGCATCATGGAGGTTCATAGACGATGTTAATGGTGACACGGGAGACATGGAACTTATACACATAAACATTCATTTTAGCACCAAGTTTGTAGTCAACTATACCATGTTAAATATGCTGTAGAATATCTGAATATGTGTATGGAATTGATGAAGTTTATATTATTGGAGGTGGAAGTTTACATCTGTAATGGCTAATAGAAATATGAGTCGCCATTGCTATGGACATAGTAAACTCCATAGCTTTAGAGATGCTCTTAGGGGGTGTTTGGGTAAAAATCACGTTTGCACAAATGACGTTTGCAAAAAGTAAGTCCTAACCTTCAATTTCAAAACCACGTTTTGAAGGTAAATTCAGTGATAATCACGTTTGCAGCCAAACACCAAAACTTGATTATTCACGTTTTGAAAACGTGATACGTGATAATCAAATAATCACGTTTTCAAAGGGTTGCCAAACACCCCCTTAGACACTTAGTGTTTAGCATGTATGTACGATTGTTAGTTATCGTGCACAATCAGGCTACATCTGGTAATTGTTTGTGTGTTTGCGAGGTGACACCCTCCCCTATGGTTCCATGCCAACTTGATTTAAGCCTTAACAACAAACTTCGTTAAACAATTTTATTACATTGTTAATTAATGTGGATATCCATCAAGAATTTTTTGTGTACTTTCAAGCACTGAAGATCAACCTTTCTTGTTCAGACTGAGTTCGCCACATCATATATATCATTCAAATGTAAGCGCGAAAAATGTACTTCATATGTTATACAGTTTGAAATTATGGATATATACCAAAATTTATGTATAACTGTTTTATCCACCACCGCGTCGCTATATTCTAGCAGTTTAGCTTGGTCCATGAGCTAGTTTGTTAGTTGTCTGTCAATTTATTTCTTTGTTTGCATTAGTTCTTTCTGCTTGCCTTTTGTTTTATCGACAGTATGGACTGTTCCCCTAGCAGGACATGCACATGTCTGCAAATGCATTATAGGTTTATACCTCTTTCGATGACAAATTGACATTAATGGATGTATTCCTCTCATCTGTAGCTACCAAAAAAAAGTGTCGGAAATTTATTAGTCTATCATAAATTTCATTGTTCTTAATTATCAGAAGGTGATAATGTAACATACTTACAAATTACTTATGTCAAAATTTCCCTCTAGATGTTATTAGTCTGTTTAATTACTAAGCAATATCATTGAATGTGATCGACTCATGTCTATTTGAGTGTTTACATAATGTGAAAGAATTAGTGTGATATATTCCACATTAGTGTAAGCATATATAATGATTGCATTGTCTAAACAATCATATGTTCGATGTCCAATCTAAGCCAAGCATGGTTGGTGCCGAAACAAAGATTGTCAGTGTCAAAGAAACCATATTTAAACCCAAGTAAACATCGGTAATGAATAGCCAAGCAAGTTTGGTTTGTCCTCCATAAACGATACGGCCATCTTTGGCAAACAAAACGGTGTTTAAGCATGTCTTTGTGCTTAGTTTGGTACCCCTAGCATGCGACATTTGCCTAATCGGCTTCACAAACAATTAATGTTATCAATTTCAACTATGATTTTAACGCACAAACAAGAGTTACCTGGGCAGTCATGATTTTCTTGTAATCACAATGGGTTATTATAGAAGGTATATATATGATCAAAACATAACTTATAAACATATCACATGCACAATGCTTAGGTCATAAATTGCGGATGATGTACAAGTGAGACATATTAGCCTGTTTGATAATGACCAAAGGAACAAGTGAGACATATTAGCCTGTTTGATAATGACCAAAGGAACATGTGGACACCATACTAACTGCATTTGAACATAGATACAGGGTAAAGATTGAACATAGGGTCACCAAGCATATGTTCGAGGATAAACGCAGTGACTACTTCATACCAAGTAACGGATGACTTGGCGAGTCTTTTGAAAATTTTGAGAATCAACTGTCCATGATTCAGTTTGTATCCTTGATTTTCATTCAACTTATATTTTTTGGTAAAGGGATCACCTGATAAATATAACCAAAAACGCTTAAATACAAAATGAGGGTAGTCTCATCTCTACTTATTATACGAAAGATTGAACCACTCAACTTATATTTTATTCAAAGAATTAGTAAATGTCAAAATATATAGGCATTTTTATTTTTTGTTATTTTACTTACTTTATTAAATTTCCTTATCTCAAAGAAAGAAAACCTAATAAAATCAAGAAAGATAACTGATGTCGATGGCATGAAATTTAAACATAAAGTATGTGATGGAGATGTTATAAAAGCATTGTAAAACAAAAACAACCAAAACAAGTCACCATCTAGTAGAGTGGATTGAGAGAAGTAACATGGCGAATTTGCTTTTTTAATTATTGTGTCCAAATTCCATCCATAAAATTGACGGGTTCAAGTTTTATAATAGTACATATATAAACGGTGTGAAACCTTTTGTTTTTGTTTTTGGTGATGTTACATCCCATAGCAAAACTAAGAAATCCAGTGAACTTATACTCAAGAATTCTTGTTTTTTTAGATACATAGATGATTCGATAAGTTTGCCAAAAAAGAGTTCAACCTAGTCTCCAGTTGAATTTACTTTAATTAGCCTCTACGATTTTAAACTAATGTATAAGTTGGGTACCCTTAGAAGTTTATATACCTACACATTTCCTTACCTCACATGAATGTTGTTACATGTTAATTTTATTGACATTTAATTAGTTTGACCAAGGAAAATAGAAGGTTATAAGACTCTATGTAATGGCAAGCACTTTCACCAATGGTTGGCCACCACACCATGTGTGCTCCCCTTTATGGTCAAGCCACTACCACGCTCGGTGGTGGGTTTCTGGCACTGGTTTGGTGGCCTGCTTCACCGAACGTGGTGCACATGTGTGTGTAATCTTTGTGTGTGTGTGTAAACTTTGGTGTTTTGTGTGTGAAAAAATGTGTTTAGTGGTCACCGTTGTGCCGGATTTGATGATGTGATGATGATGCGTGTGATGACCATTACAGCCAACCTAGTAGCCGATTCATGTAAATGCTTGTTGACTTCCTGTAACTTTTGCAAACAAAGTCACCAACCATTTAAACTATATGATAAGAACATTTTCCTTTCTGAAATATGTTTGTTTACCTAATATGGTTAGATCGAACTAGTATACTCCACATGGGTTATTTGAAGATGAGCCATGCATATTATACTTTTCGGAAATATATATGAACTTTCAAGATATGTCATCTGAGAAAAAGCGACAACCAAAATCCTGGTTGTCGCTAACTTGAAAGCTTTGCCAAAGGTCTTTGATCCTCTTCCACACCGTGCACCCTTATAAATTTCTGGACGACATGGATAAGTTTTGTAATGCTTAAAGGTGTCATATACACTGGATATGCTCATCACTGGCTATGTACACACTTGATGTACGTAAAAAATAATGAATCCTTGCTCTCTCAAACTCAATAGATACAAACAGAGCGATCATTAATTTGTTGAAGAACAATCTATTTGAGTATTTGGTGATCATGAGATTTTTGGCACTCGTTTAGGCCGCAATCAAACAAGTTAAGCTTGATTAAATGCGCGCCCAAAGCGTTACGTTAAATGTATATTACACGACAATTTCTGCAGAACAAACACAGGAGTTCTCTCACAATAAATACATAAAACACATAACACAACATATGTCTCTTTACTTTCGCTAAATTTTCGCAAATGTTTGCAAAGCTAGTCACATGAAAGCTATCACTGATGTGATGGTTTGACTATATATGATGCTTTGAACCTTGGTGACCGTTGGTTTGTTAAAATATGTCTAATGTTTGAATCATACTCACATGCCAATAAGCTAGCTTGCTGTTGGATCATCTAGGGTATCTATACGGTTATTAACCTTTTCGTTTTGATCATAATCTGGTAGCAATAATGATATAACTTTCGGTTGGTACTTGGTAGTTGGTTTTTATTGTATTTTGTTGTTTATGGGGTTCTAGTCTTCGTCAAAACAAAAATAGTAAATATTTGATTCCATAATTTTGTAATAAGAGACAAAATGCACATGCCAACTTGCAGCTAGATATCTGTTTATATTATTACTCTCTTTGATTCATACTATTTCTTTAACTATGTATATCTATAATTTTCTTTAACATCTTGATGTTGACAAATATGTTTTCACGGTTATTGGATCTATTGAGCTGAGGAAGAGCAACTTTTTTTTTTTTTTGAACAAAGGAAGAGCAACTTTGTTATCATACTTTTAAAAGAATTTAATTTCAACTAATTATGTCAGGTTGTTAAGTCAAAGTATCTAATCAGATGGTAAAGCTTCAAAGTGGCTGTATGGCTCCACCTTACAAACAACCACAATAAACTGAATAAGGATGAAAGCTTGGTCTCACAAGAAAATCAAAATATGCCGCGGTTAGAGTTTCAACAACAGCCCAAATATCGAAACACGAAATCAAGAGCATCACATGTCGAGTACCAAGCTGCAACCATGAACAAACAAAGAAGAACAACAAACTAGCTACAAATATATTGACAAAAATTGATCTATTTGCACATGTGAAAGACAACACCCTTGAACAGTTCTTTATTAATACAAATAAAACTTACGTACACAAAAATGTTAAAAACTAGCTAACATGCATCTCCCATCTATTTATAGAAATGAGGGGATTGGAAGCCATGGTTGAGTTAGCTAAGGAAACTCCCTAACCAATCCTACATGAGCAGTCTATCGTGTCGCTTTTGTTAGTTGAGTAATATTTAGTGTTAGCATTATTTATATCGGCTCAAACTCTTTTGATTGTTTTAGCATTATTAATATTATACGCAAATTCATTATTCAGCTATGGGATTTTAAGCTTGTGTAATTCCCATAATGAGTTTGACTACAGCATAAATAATGCTAAATGATCAAACGGGTTTGGTTCAATACAAACAATGCTAACACTAAACATTAGTCAGCTAACAGCCCCCCGCGGTTGAAGCAGGAGGACGCACAATGCTCAAATTGATCAGAAATTCATTAAACAGCGCATGTAAGACCTTTAGTGAAAATATCGACATACTGATAACGTGAGGAAACATGCAAACGCGAAACCGGTCATGTAGCAATTGATCCCGAACTAAGTGAATGTCAATCCGATACGCCGATGCGTTGATGTTGCGAGATTGATAATAAATTAACCGCAATGACATTATCATAATAAACAATAGCCGCATAAAGTAGAGGAGGGTGAAGCTCGCAAAGAAGATTTCGTAAACAAGACGTCTCACTCACTGCATTGGCAACATCATGGTACTCGCGATCCCAGACTAGAACGAAGCAGTGTACTGCCTCTTAGATGACCAAGACAGTAAATTATTGCCAAGGAAAACACAATAACATGAAGTAGAACAAAGAATAGTTTGGTACCGCCCAATCAAGATCCGAATAAGCAACTGCAGAAGATGTCGACGAAGAATACGGTTGAAGACCATAATCCAAAGTGTTGCAAACATAACGTAAGATCCTCTTAAGAAAAGAAGATGAGGCTTCGAGGATCATGCATATAGAGATAAACTTGTTGAACCGCAAAAGACAATCGTGTCTAGCGAAGGTGAGATCATCAGAAGCTCAACAAGGCTCCAGAAAGAGTCGATAAAAATGGAGTGCCATCATCCCCTAACTTAGACTCCGTATCAACGGGAGTCTTGCATGAATGACAACTGAGCATACCAGCGCGCTCAAGAACCTCCGCAGCATACTTTTTCTGGCAAAGAAACATACCCTTGGTGGTGCAGATGATAGAGATGCCCAAAAAATAGTTCAGCGAAACTATTATAACTTTTTATTACTAGTCAAGTTAACTCACTATTAAATCAGGTCAAGTTTTTAATTCTAACTCCTTTCAGTTAGTACTAAACATGTTGAACATTGTTTGGGTGAATGGTCAGTGGACACTCATAGGTGTGCGGAATTTTGCTTTCTCTATCGATCTAAACCTTTCAAAACAATCACTATAAAATAAACTATTTTCTTTTTCCAAAAGACTTTTTTTCCCACTCACACAAACAAAAACTAAAATATAAAGGGTTTATAATTATAACTTTAGAGGGGTTGTAGACGACCAAACCCAAAAAAGAACGTGCTTATTAATTTATTGTTTGTCGTTGTTTTTAATCTTGTGAACCTCTTGTTGTTGTTATCTATATTACATATAATAGAAGAATGAATCTCTTTCCTCATGGTCTTAAAATTAAGACTTAAAAAATACAAAGCATCTATACTACTATATAACGATTAAGTTTCATGGCCCACAAAAATTAAGATAAGGAGTCTAATCATCGAATGATACGTATTCACTTCTAACTAAAAATAACAAAAGGAGGAGCTTTAACAAAGTAAAATAAGGAATTTAATATAATAAAATATACGTATATACTTCTTAACTAATTAATCACCTTTATTTTTAAATTTAAATATCTTTAATTCGCTTAATTTTTTTACGATCTAATTTCACCATATTTTTAAAATTTTGTCTTTTAATTCAACATCCATTTTAATATATTTTAGGAGTTTTAGTTTTTACATTTTAAGAGGTTTATTTTATTTTGATTCAAATTTTATAAGTTTAACATTTATTTCAATCAATACAAATTTTATTTATCAAAATCATTTACTTTTGGGAAATTTTTGATTTGTAAGAGATTGTTAAGCCTTTTTATACGGGAATAATGATGTCATGGAAAGATACTGAAACCCAAACAAACACATACAACTAACACATATACATTTGGGTGTTGTGAAATGAATTCACTAGCGGGTAGAGGAATCATGGCGAGAGTTGAGTTAGAATTCATTTACTATATTTGTTATATACAAGAATTATATTTATCGTCATTGCATGCAGATCCAACTAAGATTGTACAATACACAATGCACTATTAATTATCTTTTCATCAATCTTAATTTTAATACTTACAAGTCTTGAAGCTTAATGTACAAAATACAAAACACTATTAATGTGGTCAAGATATTTAATGTAGTCAATTACTTAACTGTTTAATAAATACAATTAATGCAGTTATTAAAACACCTCTTACATAAGAAATACAAATTATCAAATATATTGTACAACCAAATTAAAAACAATTCCTACATTAAATGTCACTATGTCACTAATACAAATAATAAAAGATATTATATAATATTCAAGTTCAAACAAGAATGGACCAAATAGGCTCGAGTTCGAATCTGCACAAAGCCAAACGGTAGTGTCCGAACAGACGCACGGAACGAGCTCGAGCTCGAACGGTTACTGCTAAACCAAATTTTGATATCCGTAACTATTATAAAAAAAAAACATATTAAACTAAAATACATAATTTATTGAAATTTTTTATTTAAGCAGTGCTGCAACATGAACGAAGTAAGACTGCTAAGACTTTATAAAATGAATAAGAAATGTTGAATTAATTTTAAGACAATTTGAGAAAAAAGAATCGTGTTAGTTTGATTCAGATGGATGGAGTAGGACACAAGCATTGACAGTAAATTTAAATGATTACGTGAAATGTATACAAAATCCCTTGATAACAGTGTGAGATCGATCTCTCTCACTCACCATAGATGTACACTCACAAAGAGGCAGATACATACGTTTTACTATTATTGTTGCCAAATCAAATGTATTGGGTCTATTGTCATATAAATATATATAATATTCAAATAGTAAAAGTATCTTTAGAAAGAAAAAGAAAAATAAAAATAAAAAGTAACATGAGAGAAATAAAATTGTGGTGAATTTAAATATATCAATAGAACAAATTGGTACGAAATTTATATACTTATAGAGGATTTTGTTTGAGCTAACGAATAATATTTAAAGATATAACAATAAACCAATAACGAATGACAAAAACCAAATTTAAACATACATTTCTTAGCACAAATGAAAATTGACACATTGTCTTGAACAACTTAAAAAAAGCTCTCTTATTTTACTACTAAATGAATGAATCGCGAACCCCTATGAGGTAGTGGTCACATTCGAAATTTCGAATATTGTGGGTTTCTATTTTGATTTCATTGAGATTATAACAAGTGTAAGCAAGAAACTCTCACGCGGTAACAGTGGCGGAGCTACATCAACTATTGTGAGAGAGTCTCGATGCGTAAACTATATTTTTTTACACATGAAAAGCATATAAAGTAAACTATTACAAAAAGTTCTAGAGGGCCACCACCCTCTCTAGTCTTCAAATAGCTCCGCCTATGCATGGTAAGGACCAAAAAGGATCAACGGCCAGGGTAGATTCCACGCTTTGTATTTGATGTGGGTCGTTGAATTGGATGACAATATATTTTGTTTGGTTTGGGTTGGTTTTAGCTTCTCTTTAACCGAATTTTTTCAAACTTTTCCAAAGCCGGTTCTTAATTCGGTTAGGGTTATATGAAGAGCATCACGAGACCGCGTTTATGTTTCCCAAACTTGAGCATGTGTTATTCTTATGTTTGTGTTTAAATCCGAACAAACCCAAATATTCATGGTCCATCTCCTCGGACCCAATCTTAAATTCCTATCAAAACTTGTGCTAGTGAGCTTAGTTACATTTATCGGCTAAGCTACACTCATTTAGTTACCATACACCGCTTCGGTAAAATCATTCTTCATATCATATACCTAACTCTAACCTAACTTAGAGTAACAACAATACCCAATCTATAAACAAAAGCTAGACTATGTTACGCAAATTTTATAAAATATTTCTAAGTTTGATTGTTGAATTAATTTAACAATAATATGGCTTTTAAAATTTTGACGAACTTCAATCATCTGCTTATATAGTACAGGTTGGTACTATTAATCCATAGTTTAATTATCGCAAAATTATTAATCAAACAACCTACCAATAACGCCATTGAAATCTGCATGATTTTTTTAATATGTTATTGTTGAAGTTGAATACTAGTAGTAAAAACGATTGGTGGCAGTGTGACAACTCCCCCCACTTACTTTTATGCCTTTTTAGTATTTTATATCTAACCTTACGCAAAGAGCAACAATATTATAGATATGTTTTGATCATATATTATTGTCTCATACTCTCATTGATAATATTGGTTCATTCACTATTTATATAGTTAATAGTTTTATCAAATACTAGCATATCACTTAGATATGGTTTACGTAATTTCATTAATTGGTTAGCGAAGAAAAAACTAATTAAGTCTGGCGCTGCTTGCTTTTTTCAGAAGAAGTTTTTTCCTCTTTCGTCTGCATGCGCTGCATTATCTTTCAAGAATTTGTTTTTTTCGACATAAGATGATATAATCACTTTTCCTCTTCACCAACGCACATAATTTAGGCTTTTTTCCACTTCTTCCTCTACACCAACGCAGGCATAAGAGGAAAACGAGAGAAATCTTAATAAGACAAAAAACAAAGTGCCTTATTCATAGATGAAGAGTTTAAACGTCTTCTTCTTCTACGCATACTGCCATGTATGAAAGGTAAAAGCTCAAAAACAAACGACACCTAAGATTTGACTTGTAGAAGTTGGCTCACGATCAGTGACATATTTTCAAATAGTCAATTCTCTTTGCTTGGTTTCCTCACGAAAGGAATGTTAAATGTTTATTCCCCTCGATCAATTGTGTGGTGCTAAAACAACGCTAGAAAGAATTGAGGTTACGTACGTTCATAATATTATTCTGATGTCCAAAAGTGGAATGAAACCTACAAACACGTTTAAAGATTCTGAGAATAAAAACAAGTATATTACTACCTAGATAAATATAATCATCAACCATCATCTTATTATGCCTATGAAAAGTTCACAACGCTCGTTCAATAATTTGAACCCTAATTTTAAATCAAGAAGACGTAAGCAGTTTTCCTGTTTACGTCCTACTTTTTGTGTACCCGGCTATGACAAGATTAAATATTGTTGTTATTGTATGGGTTTAGATACGTTCCATGAGTTATGCATCATAAACTTTTCCAACCATATGGATGGGAAGCTGTGAAATAATACCTTAAAATTAATCACACAAAAGATAATATCTAATATCTTTATTATATATGTTTTTTGCTATTTGATACAGTAAGTTAAACCAACTTTTTTCTGTAAACTTTAAGAACAGTCATCTAAATAATGTTTTAAAAGATTCATACCGATTTGTGGGTGTGATTTTATGCTTTAAATAGATGAACCTTTTAGGTTTAGGTAACCACCGCATAAATAGTGTGGCTATATATTGTTCAATTGGATGGGGTTATTTAGACGGTTGCTATAATTTTAGATTGACTCTTTCTAATTTTTTTGCATTTTTTTTATTATTTTTTTTATTTTTATAATTTTGTTTATATCAAAAACTATAAACCCGAAAACGCGAACAATAAATATAAAGTTTAATAAGTCAAACGCTTAAACCGCCGTAAATACGAAACAGAACCGACAAAAACTGCACTTGAAAAAATGGAGGAGAAAAGAATATTCCCTATGATGATTCCATGGGATGCTCTAATAAGACAACCTGCTCAATTCCATGTTTTTCTTTTCCATAATCAATAATGTAAGATAACAACTGTTCATGCATATTGATTTACTTTGTATAGAAATTATTTATGTTTTAAGACATAAAAGGCTAATGTTAGAGTGAGATCATGTAACAAGTATAACCGGATGTGATTCTTGAAAAATATGAATAATTACTAACACTATTTGGTATATGTTGTGAACAAGAATTTGAGAGAGTGAAAAGTATTATTCCATTCATCATAATGTAGGAGATTACAAGGAGTATATATAAGATAAATATTAGGTAAAACCCAATAGCTAATTAGTCATGGGCTCTTATGGGTTATATGACATCTACATAATATTATTCATAACACTCCTCTTGGATGTCCATATTATTAATACGCTTTAAGAATCGCTTCATTAAAACCTCACGTGAAACCCAATGGGACAAAACCATGACTAAGGACAAAAGAGTGCAGCACGATTGCCTCCTCTCACGACTATATCACTTAAGATATTTGAGTTGTCGCATTCCAATGTTGTAACTTAGTTTCCTAAATGTTGAGGTAGGAAGTGCCTTGGTAAATAGATCCGTCAAATTGTCGCTTGAACGAACTTGTTAATATCACCATTCTTCTGTAAGTCTTGAGTGAAGAAGAATTTAGGTAAAATATCTTTCGTCCTATCGCCCTTGATATAACCTTCTTTAAGTTGAGCAATACATGTTGCATTATCTTCATGCAAAACCGCTGGTGCCTATTTTTTCAAGAATTTTCACATGATCTACGATGTGTTGTATCACACTTTAGCCAAACACATTCTCGACTTGCTTCATGTATCGCTAGAATTTCGGATGGTTGAATGAAGTTGTTGAGATCTTATGCTTAATCGAACTTCATGAAATTGCGGTTTCTCTCTTGTAAATACATATCCGCTTGAGATCGACCATTGTGAGGGTCGACATATATACCTTGTATCCGCAAAACCAACTAAACTTGTATTTGATGGGTTAGTGAAAAATAAACCCATATCTACTTGAAAAATAAACTCATATCCATATGTCCCTGATGATCACATCACTTAAGCTCATTGAGTCAGTGAAATGCACATTGAATTCTCTCGATAGAATCACGTGAATAAATATTCTCTACATGTTGTTCGTGATATCCATTTTAAAGATTAATGTATGTCATACATCAAGTACATCATCGCACTTCACAAGTTATTCACTACCAACAATTCAAAGTGAATGATATATTATATTATGTATGACCACTAGAGAGAACTTTAAATGCTTTATACGCACTTTTAAATCGATATTGTGATCATCATCTTTATAAATCAATGGGTTCTTTTCACATCATGTGACCTCATAAACATGAATGTTATCCATATAAGGATAGTTAGCATCTTTCTTATGATGCACACATATTTCATCCTTTGGATGTTCAAATCATAACCTAAGACAGAATGTGTCTTTTGTTTCAAATTCAACTTCTATGCATTCAGTTGCCTTTATTATCATAAATCAAACTGCATGAAACTTAAACACTATTCAAATTTTGATCTCTTTATAAGGTTTCATAAGCAAACATAATTCTTTATTTGGAACAATACTATACACTAAGGCAATTATTAAACATATGCCAAAAACATGATTAATTCAATACAATCAAATAGTGTTCTCAAAAACTTTTCTTATATGCTTTAAGCATTAAAAATCACTAGCATGCTTCATTCATTTTATATCTTAAAATCTTAACATCACATGAGCTCTATTCATTTATCTTTTTGACGCATATCAATTACTTATCATATCGCCAGACTTTAAATAGATTATTGGATCCACCACATGAGATCATGTCTTTATATGCAAAGTCTTTGCGAAAATATTTGTTTGCCATCATTTATGCCTTAAATATAATAGTTTCAAAACTTTAATTTCGCTTTCTCATAATGACCAATGGATATCCAATAAATTTACACATTCATATGTACGGACTTCAAGTCCCAAGAGCTATGTCTCGTCACAAGAGATTTTAATCTTTCATTAGTTCTTTCGTCTTTACTTCTTTTGTTCATTCATTTATACATCTCGCACTTCCGCAGTATGCTTCCATGATCCTCACTATGATTATAGCGCTATCTTCTTTATTTACATAATCATTACTATACGTATTATTGTATACAATATCACCATCGACGTCGATTCATTTATATTTTCGATTCCACACTTTACTAGACATTGCAATATATCATTTATTGATATCTCATAGTTTTTCAAGTACCCGGGGTTTTTCAATTACCTTCATGTCTAGTGTCTCTATAGGAGAATTATTATGGGGTCTTTATTACCTCGATTAGACCATCTGAGTTTTCTTGCTCCATTTTATCTATTCATTCGAGGACTTTTATTTGGAATCGATTAGTCTATCACGTTGCGACGCCATAGACTTACTACCAATCATTGGTTTTCATTTGGGACATACATTATAATTGGAGCACTAGCAACGATATATGATCTAGTCACTTTATGTCACAAAACAAGTCTGCAATTACTATATTTGGAATGTAAATTGTCCTCCAAGTTCATATTCATTTGTCCGAGGATCAACATTTATATTATAATTCATTCCATATCTTTCGCCGCTCATTCTTCCCGAATGAATTATCAATTTCAACATCCCATTTTTTTTTTTTTTTTTTCTTTGAGAGAGTGAAAAGTATTATTCCATTCATCATAATGTAGGAGATTACAAGGAGTATATAAGATAAATATTTGGGTAAAACCTAATAGCTAATCGCCACCATGCCTCTTATGGGTTATATGGACATCTACATAATATTATTCATAACACTCCCTCTTGGATGTCCATATTATTAATACGCTTTAAGAGTATATTAAATGTTGATATATATATCAAAATTTGCTGTCTTAGATACGATTTATAAGATCGATAATTATACTCCATAATACATTCACATATTGTATTGGAACTTTAAGGCTAGCCCAACAAGGCCGATTCCAATCGATCGTGACCTTCTGGCGATCGATATCATGTCGATCGAGTTGGTGTGGAAAGAGTCGATCGCCGCTTTTTTTTACCCAATTGAATCGTGAGTCCGGTCGACATAAACAAAGTTTACGTTACATATCAAAACAAAAAAAAAACATGTTACTGTTTGAGATTTAAAAAAAATACAACTAAAACTACCCTATAAATACACAACATATTTACACACTAAACTCACAAATCTCACAATCCTCTCTATCAAAAATCTCACAATCCTCTATATCGAAAATGTCTAAGAAAACACCACCAACCAAAGGCCGAAAATCCCGTTTGGCACAAAATGCCCCGCATATTTTAACACCGGATCCGAATTCCGGTTAACCGGTGTCTCACCAAGAATCAATTTCCATCCCCCTGCTTTCGAATATCAATCCCAACAAGCTCTACAACAACAACTTAACAATTCATTTTGTATGAATCGTCCATTTGTTCCACCGCATCAAAACATCTACCACCACCACCAACAACAACAACAGCAAAGCTACTCCCGTAGAAGCAACCAATCTATGTATGGGTCACCCGAATCTGTGTACCGTCCAACAATGGATTCCTCAACGTCTTCATATTCAAATTATCAAGAATATTCTCCGGTTAACCGTATCAATCTTGAGGGTTTTGATTTCAAGATCAATTATTCAACAATCCCACTTTATGCCGGAACCGGATCGGGTTATCCTACCAAGAGTATCACTGTTCGCACGGTTCGGCTCATGGATCGATCACGATTCGTTAACCTTGATGACGTAGAAGAAGAAGAATGTCGGAAGAGACGCCACCGGTCAAACCAAAGAAACGAGCTACAAAGGGAAAGAAGAAGGCTGTCGAGAAAGAAGGCAAGAATGATTCGGCGCTTTGGTCCAAAGAAGAAGAGATCGCCTTGTGCAACGCTTGGTGTGATGTATCCGAAGAATAGTATAGCCGGAAACAACCAAAATGCTAGAGGATTTTGGCAGAAAGTCATTGCTTATTTTGAGAAGGAGGTTGGTGCAGAAAGAACGTAAAACTCTATAATTACAAAGTGGAAAAATAGGATTCGTCCTAGAGTTGGACAATTTTGTGCCATTTACAACAATGCTTACAAGAATTACGGAAGTGGTGAGAATGACCTCACTATTTATACACGAGCGTGTGATGAATACCAAGTAGTGTCTAATCATCCGTTTGTTTTGGGGCATTGTTGGGAAATTTTGAGGGACCATTCTGCTTGGAAGGATAATGAGATGCCGGCTTTTTTAAGCCAAGATGAGGGTCGCAAAAAAGCAAGGACTTCAACCGACTCGGATGTGCCTGCTAAACTAATTGGTCATGATGCCGCAAAGAAGAATAAATAGAAATCTTCGGAGTTTTCGAAAGCTATGATTATGGAAGGTGTTGCCAAGAAATGGGGCAAGATCAAGTCCAAGGCATTCGGGCATAAGAAGGAGCTGGCAGACCTGCACTATGATTTGAAGAAGAAGAGCTAGAACAACCGAAATCGAGTTGGAGATGGAGCAAAAAAAGAAGAAAGGAAGACAAAAATTGGCACTAGAAGAACGAAAACTTGAACTTGAGCGACAAAAGAAATATGATGAGATTCATGTTCTATTGCACGCCAATCGACGAATCTTTGCCCGCAATAGAACGACAAACAATGCATAAACTCAAAGAGCGATCAAGGCACGCCACAACCTAGATTTTTAATAAGTGTTGTAACGTTTAATAAGTTTCGTAATGTTTTAGTTTTATTTGAATTATTATGTAACGTTTAATTATTAATGAAATTTTATTTTGTGTTAAAATGTTTTTATTAAAAAAAATAGAACTTGGTCACCTCACGGGGCACCTAATCGCTCGAAAGTCGTTGAGAGAGAAAGGCGCGTGACGAAAAAAGTAGGGATTGAATCCCTCCCGGGAAGCCTAAAAAGTTCGTATATTCTAAATGATGACACTATCGATCGGAAGGAAATATTTGCATAATATTTTAAGAGTAAATTACACCGCTCGTCCTTGTGGTTTCGTTGACCGAGGGTTTCGTCCTTTGACCGAAAAAGTTGCACCATTTGTTCTTAAGTGTGAAACGTTATGCGCCATTAGTCCTCGACCAAAACCGTTAAGTTTGATCAAGAACTTCCTCATGTGACTTGCACATGAGGGTAAATCATCATTTCAACAACATAATAACTTTCCAACATTGTAGACGTGGTCTTCTTGGCAACATGGTAGTCATCATTCTCCATATTTACACAAAATTAAATAAATCAAAGATTCTCGCTTAATTATACCAAATTTCCTTCCATCTTTTCCCAGAAGCAAAAAACAATCTTAAAAAAAAACATTGGCCACCGCTCATCTCCTTAAATATAAACCATTTTCAATTCTTAAATATAAACCATCTCATGTTCTTAAAAGAGAAAAAGAAATAAAAAAACATGACACCCATTCTTCCACTCAAACCGCCACCGTAAGAAGCCATTCGAATATAGTTTGCTAGTAAAATTATAAACCATTTTCATGACACCAAATTATACCATTTTCATGACACCACCGACAACCCACCGACAACCCATTCTTCCATGTTGCCAAGAAGACCACGTCCGACAACCCATTCTTCCATGACACCAAATTATACCATTTTCATGACACCAAATTATATTTGAGGAGATGAGACGTAACTGAAAAAAAACAATCTTCCTTCCAACCACCACCGACAACCCATTCTTCCACTCAAACACCGATGACCCAAAACGTTGGCCACCGCTACCACTAACCGTCGGCCACCTCCTCCTACATCAACCCTCGCACACACATGACCAAGACCACGGATACCAACATGTTTTTACCCACGCGCCGCCCCACGCGCCACCACCATGTCACACCGACCCTCCCAAATGATAGATCGATATTTGTGATTCTATTTTGTACCACACGTTGTAGAACTAAACAACACCCTAGATCTTGATTTTAAGTTCGATTCCTAGGGTTTTGTTTGATGGTTTGTTCGAGTTAGTTGGTTCAAAGACTCTCGATCACGCGACCGGGATTTTATCTTGAATATGATGATGCTTTGATGATGATTGATGATGATGTCAAATGTTTGGTGTTTTCATTTCTCGTTTGTTTCAATTAGTTCTTTGTTCACCATTAAATAATGGGGTGGGGGTATAAATGAGAGGATAGACAAGAAAGTGAGAGAAATGGTGAGAGAGAAAGAGATGAATTGATAGTGAGGGTATTTTAGTATTTTTACCCAGTTTAACAATCAACTTAACGCTTTTGGTCGAGGACGAATGGTGATAACATTTCACACTTAGGGCCACGGTGCAATTTTTGGTCGAAAAGACTAAACCTCGCAGTTAACGCAAACCACAAGGACGAACAGTGTAATTTACTCTATTTTAAAAGATCCTTCGTATATTGTAAGTGTGTGTAATATCGTGGCCTTGTGGGGCACGTGGAAATTTTCGCAAGAGTACTTTTTTTCTTTTCTTCGGCAACATATATATCTTTCAAGGATGTTTGAGGAGAAAGAAATCACTTTTGTGTTTTATTAAGTAAGTGTGATATGAGTATTTAAGATATGAGAAAGAAAGTGCAACAAAACTTGAAGAAAAAAAATGTACTATGATAGCGTAGAGTTGATGATGAGAAAAAACCCTTTACTACAAACTTATATAGATACGTTTGTCATATTCTAAAGATATTTGCGACCTTGTAAATTTGACAATATATATAACTGGTATTATAACTTTATTTCAAAAAGTTCAATATAAAACCAAAATTTAATATATATCCAATCAACCAATAATAGCAATTTATTTTTTATTATGATAACTTTCACCCTTTTTAAAAATTAAATATCTCGCAAACCGTTAATCGTTACGCGATAAAAATTATCTGATCATGACGAGAATTAAATTATCTTTTCATAGATACGCACTAATATATATTTTTAACAAATTTTTTTTCAAAATTTGGTCAAAAAATCATATATGATTTGTGAAAATCATATATGATTCGATTTTACGAATCACATATGATTGTAAAAATCATATATGATCAAAAATTGAATCATACATGATTTTTTAAATCATATATGATTAAGTAAAAATCATATACGATTTTTTCTGACGAATTTTGAAAAAATGTTTGTCGAAAATACGTAAAAGTCATATCATGAAAGATAATTTAATTCTCGTCATTGATACATGTATTTTTATATTTCAAGATTTACTGGTTTGTAAGATATTGTTTTAAAAAAGGTGAAAAACGATTTAGACAATTTAGATAAAAAATGGAGGGTTATGACGGTTCATTTGTTTCACGACAAATACGAGTTATATCGATCTCAACTCACTTTATAAATTCATAAAATGTATATATGATGCCCAAAAAACTTATAATATAATTAGGGTTAAAAATCACTAACTTTATTATTTTTTTTTTTTTGAGCAACACTAATTAGTGACTTTATTACCGTAGAAGTGAAGTGCGACTTCTATTAAGCACTAATCGTATACTCTAAAGTCTAAACGAGCTCAACAGATTTACAAACAAGACACAAAAGCTGCTAATTCATTCGGTGCATCATATCACATCATTTTAGCTTCATAAAAGATCTTCAATCCTATATTAAAAGAGTGTTACAAGAGCATACGGCTTCCACTTTTTAAAATATAAACTCGGTTTATTAAAATATATCTAATATCTAATTCCAACAACTTTGTTGACTTGATTTAATATCTAGCTGCCCTCGTAACTAAAAGATTCCATTATATTTAAACAAAGCCTTGGCGAAGTTGGCGAAGTTAGGGAGGAGGGAGTGGGTTCGGGTAGCAAGATCGGGTAGGGGTACCAGAGCGGGTATACCGTCCTCTCCACATCGGGTAGCAAGATCGGTGGGAGTTTAGTTTGTGAGCTCGAGCAAGTATTGTGAGAATATTTGAAAAAGTGGCCGTTTGGGAGGATTTTGCGATATGGTTATAAACGCAAGCGCAAGAATCTCAACCGGCTCATATAATGAATGAGGTCCACCATGTTCGACAACATTGCAGTGGCGGAGTTACTAAACGAAGTTCTCCATGATCGTCTTCGATATGATCTCACGAAAGACGAAGACGTCAATACTCGCCACATCTCGATGATTGGGTTTTTTTATTTTAATCTAGTTTTTTTTTAAGTATTATGTTATGTTTCTTTTTTTTAAGTATTATGTAATGTGTATTTTTTTTAAGTATTATGTAATGTTTTTATTTTTAATGAAATTGTATGTTTAAAAAAAAAATAAATAAAAAAAATCGGGTACTAGGGTACCCACTCCCTCCAAATCAGGTAGTGTTAGGGTAAAATTGGGTAGTTTTGAGTTGGAGGGTTTTTATTGGATAGAGGTGATCTGGCACCTAGGGTATCAGGGTACCACCCTCCTCCCTTATAACTCTAAATATATAATATTGCAACATGTCTTTGTTTATGCTAGTAAAATATCTGTTCCGCAAATTTGTGAATCTCTCATATCTAGATTTAAATGAAATAAAATCATCTCCATAATAATTGTTAGGGCATTTGAATTATGCACATGCGTTGATTGATATTAGAGTTGATCGGGAGCTTACGGAAAGCATGGTCATTGCTATTCCGAATTTGGAAGATGAGGGTGATGTGCTTCATACGGTTACGGTAGAATACGAATGGGAACCACCTAGGTGTGGAGTGTGTATGGTCTTTGGTCATGATGACGAGACATGTTGAAGCGTGTTGTTGATGAATCAAAGAAGCAAAATAGCAAGAATAATGATGGTTTTCAACATTTTTTTTAAAAGAGTAGCATGTGGCATTAATATGGGTCCTAAAGGTTAGTTTAGGTCAACTAAATAGGTATATAAACCTATTTAAAAAAAGAATGGTGTTAGCACAAGTGGTACGAAGAAGAATCCTGAAACAACTAGTCAAGAGGCATGTAATAATTGAACTTGTTTGATGCTCTTAGGTCGATGAATAATGATGATGTTTTAGGTGCAAATGGGGGTAGTTCCATGGGGGCTGAAACCGTAGTCGAAGAGGGACATAAGGCTAATGAGGAGCCTGTTCAGGCCGTGACGAACACGCCTATTGATGCTACACCTATGAATGAGGTTCAATTGACTAATGAGCAGCCACCTCCTACCTTTTCTAATGTGGTTGGTACGAATATTGGAAAGAATAAGGTAAGTGATGTTGGTAATGAGAATAGTGATAGTGAAGTAGAGGAGGTTTTTGATGAAAAAATAGGTTTTATGGCATCCAATAGTGGAGGTGGAATTGGGAGGAAGAGCTTATACGAGCGTTGGAGAGAAGATTATGATGATAACCCATATGATGATGATGAGTACGGAGATTTAACTGAAGAGCAATTAGCATTCTCGCTTGAGATATAAGGCTTGGTGGTAATGCTAGACGTTAGTGTTTTTATATAATAGTTTTTCATAAGTTTGGTTGTTCTTATGATAGGTTTTGGTTAGAAGCACAAATGATGCGTTTATTTTTCGTCTATAATCGGATGAAATGTGAGATTCACTCACATCTTATGTACTGAAATATTTTTTGAAGTGATAATATTTATCAAGTATAAAAATCTTTTACTTAAAAAAATGGTGTTAAATGAATTTATGCAAAGAGAACCTAAAGATAAATTGTAAAATGATAAGTAGATGGAGAAAACTTAATTTGAGTTACATTTTTAGTTATTGCAAAATATTTGTTTAGGGGTCGTTTGGTTTGCAGAATCTTTAGGATTATGAAGGAATTGGAATATGATTTTCGTTAAATAACATGTTTGGTTGATAGAATGAAGGAATTGAGAATCTGAATTTCATTCCTTTATGTGTTGATATATTTTGTTGGAAAAGGAAATATAATGAAAATCCTGCAAATTACATTTCACATCAAAATGAAGAAAAAAATATTTACAATTTCATGGAATTCATTGTTTTATTCATCAAAAATCAACTATTATTATTATTATTATTATTATTATTATTATTATAAAAATTTATATATAAAAATTAAATATAAATGAAACTTAAAATATGTTATCATATTAGTTTTACTATATATTAATTATTTTACTATATTTAATAAATATTTTTATTGAATTTAGAAAATATAAATAATAATTTTTAAATTAAGTTATTTTTTTTTAAAACATGACATTATTATTATTATTATTATTATTATTATTATTATTATTATTATTATTATAGTTAATAATTTTATTAAAATATATTATACTTCAAAAATAATATACATTTTATCAAAAAAAAAAAATACAAATAAAAATTTGAAGTATTTTAATAAATCATTTATTTTTCAAAATTTTATTTCATTAGCTTTCAACTAAACACGTGTTTCAAATTCTAATTCTTTCAAATTTCAATTATTACAAATTCCAATTCCTTAACATCTCAATTCCTTGAGACTCTAATTCCTTAGTCAGATTCTCGTTTCAACAAAAGTAAATTATTTATCCACATGAACTTTATAAATATTCTACCAAAAAAATTGTTTATACACATGAACTTATATTGCTCATCAGACTAAACCACGCTAAATATCATATTTTGTTTTGAATTATTAATTATTTATTCTTATTTTTTACAGCACACTGGCTGACAATAGTTAAGGCCCTTTTAATTTATGAGAATAGGGTTAGGTTTACGGAATGAAAGTCATAAAAAAATATGTTTGGTTAGCATATTTGAGTTAGGATTCAGTCTACACAAATTTTATGGGTTTTATAAATCCACCCAAGGCTAGGATATATGAATTTGCTTAGCCCTCTAATTCTATGTGTGTGATCTCTTTTTTATGCATATAAAATAATTACTTTCTCCGTTTTAAAATTATTAGTCTATATTTCTTTTTCGGGATGTCTCAAAAATAATTGTTCTTTTCATTTTAAGTAGAAAAAGAGAATTTAAATAGGAATATTCTATTTAAGTGGTTGAGTAATTATAGTGACAAGATTTTATTAAATCCAGAATTTTTGTCTTTACGACAATAATTTCGGTAAAAAATACTATTTCTTTTATCATATCTAAATAACAAAATACTAATGAATTGTTTTAATTTATGATATTATTTTCTCTTACGTCATTTTTTTTACTATCAAATTCAAATAAAATTTTTAATCTAAATCGTAAATCCGTACACAAACCAAACGGGGCCTCAATTGTGAAACTTACAAAGTAAACAAGTCAATTTTGTTTTCTAGTTTGACTTTAGATAAGTATAACTTGATTATTAAAACATAAACTTGTAGGTACATAGTTTAACCATTTAATATAGAGTCTTGTGATGACTTGTTGATTAGATGAGTTTAGAACTGAATTCACAAGAAAACAAATTTTGGAACAAAAATCATAAACCGAGAAAAAAAAAAGACGACTAGAAATTAGAAAGAGTGCAATAAAAACGGTTAGAGTGATGTGATGAGCCACATGCGTGTCTGAAAACGATTCTGGTTTTATATTTTTATTTCTTTGGGTGTCAACAACTGATGCGTTGTTTACAGCTGTACCCGATTCAGGACTATGAATACTATGCTTCTTTCTTTCACTATCCAACCTTCATTTTTGTTTATGTATCTTTTTTCACTCCATTAACTTTTTGTTCTTATCTTGGTTTCTTAACATTTTTCATCGACATTGCCCTTTTGCATGTGAGCTAATTAACGTGCACTTTTTGCTTACTTCGTATTTATCTTTCTACCACCATATTTTGAGTATGTTTGGCATCAAACATTTTGAAGCAACTAGCGACAAACGACTAGCAATCTAGATATAAGGCTTGTTTTGCAATAAACAATTATAAGTTGAACAGACGTAACCGCCTAATTTAAAACGCTCATCATGAAAGATTTAGATGGCTGCCATTGCTTTTGGCTCTCAAATTATATATATGCCCCTTTTTATTTATTTAAAGAATAGTTATGTTAATGCGTATAGGTTTTTTATGTCATTTTACACTTTATAATTATAGTTACAACTACGTTATCAAACATTTTTATTTAACAAACAACTATTGCTAACAACTACCGCTTCTGCTACTCTCACGTTTCGCCAAACATATCTTAACGAATTCTCTTAACCACAACATTTGTTTCGGTTAAGTAGATTCTATTAACTGAATGTAACTTTTTCTTACATGTTTGATTATATTAAGAGATCATGACCAACCCGGCATAAGCTTGCGAGTTTGCATATCCATACATAAGAAACTCGATGTCTAGAAAAATTATAAAGATTGAAAGAAACTCTCAGTTTTCGAAAGATAATTTGTCATATTGGTGTACACATCAGTTGTAAATGCAAACTCTATAAACTTTGGCAATAAACTTTTACTTTTTCACCTAGTGCGGATAGAACGACTTACGAATTTGTGAGAAGTCAAACAAGAACTACTATGGTATCAATGCAACATTTTATCATATTAATTGTATATGTCAAACGAAGCTTACCATATAAACATAAGCCAAGGCGTTATAATTTTTGCACAACGGGTTCAAGTTTTGTTTAATTAACGTACATAGATTTTTGCAAAATTTGCAAAATATGAATCTAACTAAATACACAAGAAAACCATGAGTTAAAAACTTAAGCTCATTGTTGTTATTTACGAACAACGCATAAACTCGTAAATGTATTTCATCATCTTTATGGATGATAACCACTCAGGACAAGGCTTGTGGCTACCATCATTAAAATGTGACAGATTCTAAGTATAATTCCTACTAGCTGCAAACAACCCTAAAAAGATCACGCAAACCTCTTAAAAAGAAAGGGTTTCATCAGTTTGAATCTGTGCGGCAGTGGATAAAAAACCCGTGAAATAGTCAACCAAAAAGTCAGATACCATAGCTATCCGAAAAACTTTTTCCCCATTAGCTACAAGACACATACCCAAAGGACTAGAATAGGAATGTACCCAAAACTAAAACCTACATGATGTAACATACTCTATCTCCTCCATTTTCTCAAAAGAGTTTTGGTAAACACCAAATAAAAAAAAGTAGTAACTCGTTTATTTCCTCCCACCATTTTTCTCTCTCTCACTTTCACATGTTCATTCGGTGATTAATTCTTAATAATATTATTTTCTTCTTCTATGCAAAGTATATATACATTCATCCAGACATATATCCTTATATTATACATATCCAAATATAGTATACTATATTAAAAAGTATATATTTATGGGTATATACTAGTAGTAGTACTCGTGATCTGTGCATAGTCTTCTACGTGACTTTCTTGGTGGGTTTGGTGTTTACTTCAATTATTGATCATACCCATTTTCCAATATCGATTTTTCCACATTATTTTACTTTGATATCTCAAGAGTGAGTGTGTTTCAAGAACTTATTATATATATAAATATATACTTATTTAAGAAAGATATGTAATGAAGCTTTTTTAGAGTGTGTGAAATTTACTGTAAGTATTTGCAGGTTTAAAAGCTGCTGCTGCTTTTTGAAGATTTTAAGATAGTAAAGGTATATGTACTTTTTTGTAAGTATTTTTTACTTTAGTCATGTTTTTTCTTTTTTGTATTACTTATTTTGTAGCTTAGTTTTGTTATAATCCATTCTATGTAAAAAGTCAAAGATGAAACTATGTTGGTCAGTAGTGTACTTTGGTTTTAAGACCAGCTATGTTTGAACTGGTTTTTGGGTTTGCTTGTTTGTTGTTTGACCATAATTTTTTTTTTTTTATAAAAGTTTTAAGGTTGTTTGGTTTTTGTTATGGGTTTTATGTTAGTGTATTGGAATGCTTTGATAATAAGAAAAGAAAAGAAAATAACAGAATTGAGGGTTTTATGTATATACTCCGTATTAATTAGTCTTAATGAGCTGCAATTTAAGGTAGAAACTTTATCAGGAGGAAGCTGACTTTAAGTCTTGTGAATGGTCAATAAAGGTTAGCTTAGCTATATTCAGTTCTTGTTTCACCTAACTAAATGTGGATAATAATACTGTTACTTGAACTTGAAGTGAGCCCTGATGGTTAGTTTTGGTGTTTGACTGCTTGGTTTTCTACCCTGTCATTAATTGTAAGTTTTTATTTTTGGGTCAAAAATTAATATCTTGGAGTGATATTTTGAGCTGGAATCTTACACTTTACCGAGACCTAAACGCTTGCCATAGGCGTGACAATGGTGAGCTGGGAAAGTTTCGTTAACATGTAGGCGGGTGCTAGACTTTACTTTTTAATATTAGAAGATAGTAAAAAGGAATTAGGGTATGTCGATCGATGTTCATTGCCAAAGGGCTAGGTACGTTCGCTGCTGCCACCATATAGTTCCGGGTCGTTAGAGTAAGATTATGTCAAAGATTTGTGAACTGATGTTTGTTACATTTGATCATGTTGTCGAATCAGATCGTCTTGGTGGATGTTCAGAAGTGCGTTATGATAGTTAGTATGGTTACTTGAATTATAGTCACTATCAAATAATCTGTCACTTTACACATAGCGAGATAATTTTACATTTATTTTAGTTATACAGTAAGATTTGTTATAGATACTTGTGGCCTAATTTATGGATATGATATATTAGCCTTAAATAAACAGGATATCATATAAAATTGCAAGAATCAATATTATATATCTTCAAGATTCTTAAAATCTTGTACCTTTTAACTTGCAGGTTTTACCTTATAAATTGCCAAACCAACAATGGAGGATACCTGTGACATCAATGGATCCCCAAGCTTTCATCAGGCTCTCAATAGGTTCACTTGGGTTAAGATACCCTAAAAACCGGAATCCATACTTTTACATCTCCATGCACATGTGAGATTCGTCTTCGTGGTTTCCCAGCTCAGAACGCATCAATACCACTTTTATCATCACCCGAAGCCACACCAGATTTTCACAACATTGCCTCAAGTTTTTACCTCGAAAAATCTGATTTAAAAGCATTACTTACACCAGGGTGTTTCTATACTCCCCAAGCATGTTTAGAAATCGCTGTGTTTACCGGTCGTAAGGGGTCTCACTGTGGTGTTGGGATTAAAAGGCAACAGGTTGGGACGTTTAAGTTGAATGTGGGTCCCGAATGGGGTGAAGGTAAACCGGTGATTCTTTTTAGTGGTTGGATTGGTATTGGGAAGATGAAACAAGAAACGAGGAATTTTATGGCGGAGCTTCATTTGAGAGTTAAGCTGGATCCTGACCCGCGATATGTTTTTCAGTTTGAAGACGAGACGAAGTTGAGTCCTCAGATTGTTCAGATTCAAGGGAATATTAAGCAGCCGATATTCAGTTGCAAGTTTAGTCAAGACAGGTAAATTACTTTCTCAAACACAATATTGCAATGAGAATGCAAAATGGGTAGATTTTTAGATCGAGTAACGGGTCGAATCTGGTTTGGGTCAAATGGGTCCTATTTAGTTTGGTTATTGGGTTGACCAAAAACAGTACTTGTCCAGTAAAGTGGTTTTTTTTTTTTTTTTTTCTGCTGTAATATATAGTGTGTTAAATATGCTTTACAAGATTTATTTTGTTTACAGAATTATCAAAAAGAATTATGTTTGAAATTGAACTTTATGTTATTTTACAGTTTTACTATCATGTGTACATTTGAGTCGTTAAAGATGTTTTCTGTCTCCTATATAGGTATTTTTAGCCCAAAATCTTAGTAATTTCCTGTAAGTTTTCACACTATATATAGATAACTAAGTACAGTATAACATTTTTACATATAAAATAACAGTTTTATATGAAAGTTACCATTTAAAAAGTGGATAAGGATTTTGTTTAAAACTAAAAATGACTAACACGGGAAAATGAAAAACATGTGGATATTGTCCAATAAAACCTTAAAATACACCTTGAGGGACTTTAGTCCCTTTTGACTAGTTCGACCCATTTGACCTATTAGTGATTGAACATAACCCATAATCGATCCGTTCAGAATAAACGGGTCAAAATGCCACCTCAATATAATTAATTTCTCGTTATCGACCAAGCTGTGAACTTTTGTTGTGATTATGCAGGGTGCAGCAGGTTGACCCGTTAAACAACTACTGGTCAACTGCAGGTGATGGTTCGGACCAAGAAACTGACCGAAGAGAAAGAAAGGGTTGGAAAGTAAAAATACATGACTTATCAGGATCAGCTGTAGCAGCAGCATTCATGACCACACCTTTTGTTCCATCATCCGGTTGTGATTGGGTAGCTCGGTCAAACCCGGGTTCATGGTTAATCGTCCGACCCGACGCCTTCCGGCCTGAAAGCTGGCTTCCTTGGGGTAAACTCGAGGCATGGCGTGAACGTGGTGGTACAAAAGATTCCATTTTTATCCGTTTCCATCTTTTATCCGACGGTCAAGATGGTGGAGAGTTGTTAATGTCAGAAATGCTCATAAATGCCGAAAGGGGTGGTGAGTTCTTTATAGATACAGATCGTCAAGCAAACTCTAACTCTAATATACCAAGCCCACAAAGTAGTGGTGACTTTGCTGGGCTAAGCCCGTCTGCAAGCGGGTTTGTCATGAGCTGTAGGGTTCAAGGAGAAGGGAAGAGGGGGAAACCGATGGTTCAGTTAGCAATGAGACATGTGACTTGTGTTGAAGATGCAGCGATCTTTATGGCATTAGCTGTGGCTGTTGATTTAAGTATCGAGGCTTGTAGGCCGCTTAGAAGATTGGATCAGGAGGAAGCCGCCATTCTTGGTGACATAAAAATTGAAATTAATGTTTCAATGGAACTAGTTAATGAAACTTACTGTTTGTTTTCTTGTGTTTTACCCTCCTGATTGTAATATCTGACCTTAATTTGTACAGGATTTACTTGTTTCGTCTTTTAAAAACGCCCAACTACTAATTTAGGTATGACTCGAGCTCGTTGGGTCAAACTTTATGATTTTGAGGGGAAAAAAACAACTCAAACGTGTAAGGCCGGTGGTAATAAGGAGTCATCACAACCAATTTTATCGCAGTCATCTTAGCGTCACTATCACTTTTTCTCTTTAAAACTAACTTTATCATCAACTTAGTGTAATAAAAATAAGACAAAACATCACTAAATATACCCATTAAAACACAAATATACTGCACCAATTTATAAGATGGGATTGATATTTACACTTAGCAATTTGATTTATACATATAAAAATTAGGGGCAATTTCATATCTCCAATTTTTTTTTGTTGAAAATTTCATATATACCCAAACATGCATACAAAACATTGTACATTATGCATTCAATACTTGCACTTTGGGTATATATGAAATTTATCTTGAAAGTAATGTGATATATGAAATTAATCCTAAAAATTATTATGTATGGACTATTATAGGGGTGTTCATGGGTTGGGTAATATCCTAATAAACCGAAAACCGAAACCGAACTGAACCGAAAATAACTGAACCGAACTCATAACCGAACCGAATTTGCTAAAACCGAATCGAACCGAATTAAACATTCGGTTTTCGGTTCGGTTATGGTTTTAGCAATCCAAACCGAAAACAAGATCAAAACAATTCAAAATATATATATATATATATATATATATATATATATATATATATATATATATATATATATATTAAAACTCTTTAAATATAACATTTTTAAGCTTTAATTTTTCTTTCTAGAAATCTTATAAATAAATGAATAAATAATTAAATTTATGTAATTCGGGTTATTCTAAGCATGGGGTTCGATTTTCGATTATTCTGTTCGGTTTTCTGGTTCGGTTGAATCATTTTAAATTGGTTTTCGGTTCGTTCTGTTATACTCGAGAAAAAGTTAACCGAACAACCCGATAATCGAACGACGAACACCCCTAACTATTATACCATTATGCATTTTTAACACCACTTTTTTCAACCTTGATGCGAGTTATTATTTTTGCCGTCTCTCCTCTAGTTATGTGGACGCCGATCACTTTCAATTTTATCCGTTAGAATTAAATTGCTCGTATATATCGGTTCCTTTCGGATCGATGTAAGTAGGGAAATGAATGAGCCATTCATGAAAAGTTTCGGGATTGGACGTAAAAGCTCATTGGGAATTATGTGAAAGTCCGGATTATGCCGATATTAATGCCAAGTGTTTCTACCAAGTGAAGTGGATTTCGCCAAGACTTATTCTATCAAGTATAATAGTGATTAGTTTGTTTTCGGAAGTGTCTATTCCGTATTTAGTTTATTTAGTGTGGATATACATGAGCTTTATTAGGAAGTGATTGTGTATATCTTATTTAGTTTTATGATTATACGCTTTTGGGAAACGGTTTAGCGATATTGTTTAGGGTTCCTTATCTATAAAAGGAACACATTAGAAAGGTTTATGTACCGATTGGAAAAACTCGCTTTAGTTAATATAAAGATCCATAGAGGATCAAGAAGTTCTTAGTTATTTGTTACTTGTGTTTATATTCACGATAAACATTAGTAGTAGAGATTGTCTTTATTGTGCTTGTGATTACATAGGCATACATAACGATCCACGAGCTCAAGATCTATCAAGGTCTTTGTTTGTTTCAACAGTGGTATCGAGCCTCGTGAGAGTCTCTACGATACTAAGGACAAGCTTTTTCTAAACACCCATACAACCATAACAAAACATCATGCCCGGTTCAGATGTCGACATCGAACTCACCAACAACCAAAACTCCACCCATCCGCAAAGAACTAAGTCTATCTAATAGCAATGCTAAGTTTCCTTACCTTAAAAGGGAGGAATATGATCTTTGGGCTATGAAGATGCAAACCGGATCTCCAACATTGATTGGAATCTATGGTGTAATTTTGAAGGGAACAGTTTGAAGAGGACTACCACGGATGTCGCTGGTAATATGATGAATGTTCCTCCCAAAACCGCCAAGAGTTGCCGCGCTCGAGAGAAACAAAGGTCGAACTATTCTTCGCAAGCTATTCCCGAGGATCACTTGAGTGATTTTCACTTCATGCAAGATGCCAAAGATATCCGTTAGCGATTAAGGCGAAGTTCGTGGAATGAGGAGTCCGTAAGATCAAGAAGTCCATGCTAAGACAACAGCCAGGACTTTCGATCTCTCAAGAGGAAGGAATTCACAAGGGCTATGATAAGTTTCACAAGATCTTAAGTCGCTTGAATCACCATGTGCTGCCGGATAATGATGATCAGAACTCTAAGTTTCGAGGTCATTACCTCCTTCCGGCTACATGTAAGCATAGCTTTAAAAGCTAAAGGTGGTTTGGACATGATGACCTTTGATGAGTCAGATAACAAACTTAAAGCTCTTGAACATGATGTGAAGCCCTTTCGATCATCTTCATCGCTAGTCATATCGCATTTGTTGGAGCCTCTACTCCAAAGTCAAGCTATGGTCCAAGCCCATATTCATCATCATCTAATGTCGCTCCTTCATCAAGCTCTCTTCCTAGATCCAAAGTGGAATTATGGAAGATGTTCTTGGATCTTTCTTTGTCGATTATGATCCTCGCAGAACCGGCTTATGAGGATTTTGATCAAGTGGACCCACTTGAGTTTGAAGAGATGAAGTCGAGGTGGCAAGTGGCCATGCTTTCCATGGATATCAAGACCTTTGAGCGCAAGGTCGCAGACGGTTTGGATTCAAAGGACGCGATCCAAAGAAGGTTTGATAAAAGGAAGGTTAAATGCTTCACATGCCAACAGATAGGTCACTTTTCTAGAGAATGCAAAGACAGAAAGTCGGTGATGAAGTACGATACTCTACTTATCGCCAGACGTAAGGATGCAGAACTTCAAAGGGATCAACTGCGTTGGTCACTCTTGATAGCAATGTGGACCGGAAGCTACATGAGGAGTCCGATAATGATGGTTCGATAATGTTGGGTTGATTGCAGTCGTATTGTGAGGATAGGCATGATCGATTGCCTTGATGGGCATCTCTCGTGTACAAAACTGCTTGTTTGGTTGTAGTGAGCGTTATAATGAACTCAAACAAGCTTATGATATTATGGAACCAAAATATAATGAATGCTATGTGGAAGTAGAAGCTTATAAATGTGCTTTAAAAACACTAGAAAGACAAAAGGTTTGGTTACAAAAGAATGAAATAGCTTATGGTGAGAAAATAGGTGTTTTAGAAAGAGATCTCGAATGTGCTACAAATGAATTAAAATGGTCCGAGAAGTTAAGAGCGTATGTAGAGTCGAAAATCTAGAGCTTAAGGAGAAACTTAAGGAGGAAATTGCTAGGAATAATGAGTGGATGATGAATGGTAATAAGTTGGCTAGTCTCATTTATAGCGCTCAAGCTCCCAATTCTACAAGTGGCTTTAGGTTTTAAGAAATATGTAGGCCTAGAAGCTAGGGATGACTCACGAGATCTACACCAAACAGCCTAGCTAATTTTGTGAAAGAAGGTGACCTTCATGCCAGACGTGGTCCAATTAGAGGTGAGCACATGCCCATTGACCTTTCCACTCTTAATGACTTTGATGGATCACACCATCTCGATGGCAAAAGTCAAAAGACTTGCTCGACCCTAATACTTCTACTAATGACTTTGTCTCTTGTGTTAACAAAGTGACAAGTCCTCCAAGCAAGGGTCTACAGAGTGTGATTCAAATGACAAGTCCGACCTTCCCAAGTCCGACCTTCCCAAGTCTTCACCCCGCTCGCACCCAAGACTACCAATAAGCATGACAGAGTTGTCGCCAAGGAATGCACTTCCAAGACAGCTTGCCTCAAGACTTGCTTTTAATTCTTTGCATAATAATACCGTTAAAACAATTCTTTTCATGGTTTTGGTTTGAATATCGCTTGTAAGAATACTTCTTTGGTTTGAATAAATCTTCTTCGTAAGAAATGTTTTGTGTGGAAGTAAATCTCATTTAATTAAGGATTGTGATTATCATGAGCAAAGAATGAGTAGATGTGGTGATTCTAGGAAAACTAGACCAATGTGGACCAATGTTAATGATATACCACCTTATGTTCCACAAGTCGCTAATTATAATACTTCTTTTCCTTGGAGAAGATCTTTTGAAAATCATATGTTCAACCAACCAAGTGAATATTTTAAAATGGTTTTGGCCTAGATATGTTAACCCTATGACCGATGGGAGAGGGTATCGATATCATTGTCAAGACCTCAAGAAGTTGTTCTTGGAATAAACAGAGACCTAAGTTTCATTGGAAACCCAAGAACAATAGTGGATCTTATACTTCTACATGGCACAACTCATATGATCCATAAAGGTGTTCAAGTCAAGAATGACTTGAGCTCCATAGTGTACTAATTTCTCAGATATTTTTGTTGTTGTAGGATCATCCCTTAAGCATAAAGATGTTGGAATTGTTGATGTGGTTGTTCTAGAAGTATGTCGTGAAACAGGACATGATGCATAACTTTATACCTATTGAAGGTGGAGGCAATGTAACCTTTGGAGGAAGTGATGGACTAATTACGTGAAAAGGGACCATCAAAACACCTCACCGGACTTTGAGAATGTTTATTATGTCAAGGAACTTCAACACTTCAATTTGTTTTCGCCTCACAAACTGTGACACTAAGAACAAAGTACTCTTCACAGAGGATGAATGTCTTGTGTCGTCTAAAGACTTCAAACTCCCGTAAGAAACTTCAATTCCCATCAAGGTTCCTCGCAGTCATAATCTTTATACATTCAACTTAACTAATGTCCAACCAAAGCAGTGACTTAACATGTTTGGTGGCTAAAGCATCCGTGGATGAGTCCACTAAATGGCATGTAGGATGGCCCATGTCAATTTCAAGACCATCAACCGCCTCTCTAAGTCGGGCCTAGTTCAAGGTCTTCCGCCAAAGTATTCACCAATGATCATAACGTGTTGCATGCAACAAAGGAAAGCAAGACAGAGCCTCATATAAAGGAGTTCTCATACAAGAAGAACCATTATTTCGAACCTCTTCACCGCTTCATATGGATCTGCTTGGTCCAACTAAAGTGAGAAGCATTGATCATAAATATTTTTGTCCGGTGATCACCGATGGATTTAGTAAATTTTGTTGGGTATTCTTTCTAAGGACCAAAGATGAAACATCCAAGTATTAAAAGACTTCATTACCCTTATTGAGAATCGCTTGAACAAAAGGTGAAAGGAATTAGGTGTGATAATGGTACAGAGTTCAAAATGCCATTCTAATAGAACTCGCAGTTAAAGGGAATCAAAAGGACTATAGCACTCCAAGAACCCTCAACAAAATGGGGTGGCGTAAAGAAAAATAGAACCTTAATAGAAGCCGCAAGATCAATGCTAGCGCACTCTAAACTTCCTACCATGTTTTGATCGAGGTCATGTTGGTACAATTTTGTTATGTACTTAATAGAGTGTCCATTACTAGACCACACCTTAAAACACCATATGAACTTCTTTTGGGAAAGTTCCGCTTATTCATTACCTTAAACCGCTTATCGCCAAGTGACAATTTTGAATACCAAGTGATCCCTTGGGCAAATTTGATGAGAAAGTCGATGATGGTTACATTGTGGGGTATTCGCTCACAAGAAGGCATATGTGGTTTACAATGTATCCGCTAAAAGATTGAGGAGACTTTGAACTGAGGTATCTTGAAGACAAGCCTAATGTTCAAGGACGTGGTCATGTTTGGTCATTTGATCTTGACTACTTGACCGATTATTTGGGTTATGCTAGACATATGGCTAATCAAAATGCGATTCAAACATCTCCAACTACTAGTGCGTAAACATTGGAAGCTCATTCGACAAAGGGTCCGATGATGATGAACAACCCATTGTAGTGCCTTCCTTCTCTCCTAACAATTTTGTAGGTGACACTTCTAAAGATTATACCGATGTGGGTGAAGATGAATTCTATTATGCCGAGGACCTTGCCGATCAAGAAACAAGAGTATGCACCACTTTAGATGTCGAGAGGAATGTTGAAGAAGGTGTTCAAATGAATCACCGTAGAAACTCCAATCACCGAAAGGGAATCTGCTTCTCCTCACCTCTCCAATTCGGCCGAAAGACATGTTGACTCTACTCCTATGTCCACTAAAGTGTCAACAGATCTTGGTGAACCCTATACAAGGTTTCCCAAACCTTCGATCTTGGTCATCATCTACCTAAAGTGCATCTTCAACACACCTTCCTATGATATCGACTTTGAACCCATCGTGACTAATCTTGATTCTTCCATTGATGTCAACACCACCACTACTACAAGGATTAACAATGTTCATCCACGCCTAATATTATTGGTGATCCTCATGCCCCGTTAGAACAAGAGGTACCGTATGCTGCTCTAAATATGGACAGTGGCTTTTATCTCTTATGTCTCAAATCGCAGAGAGACAATCACACGTACTATCAACATTGTCTGCTTGCTTGCTTTCTCTCACAAGTGGAACCAACCAGGTGTTACTCGTGCTCTTGAAGACTCAAGTTGGCTTGAAGCAATGCAGATGAGATGCAACAGCTTCAAAATCGCAGGTTTGGATTTTGGTACCACTACCGATGGTAAGTATGCTATTGGGACAAAATGGATTTCAAGAATAAGAGAGATGCTAGAGGTGTTGTCATTAAAAACAAAGCCAAAGTTAGTTGCATGTGGTTATAGACAAGAGGAGGGATAGATTATGATGAAGTGTTTGCACCAAAGGGCAAGAGTTGAGGCTATACGGATTTTCTTAGCTTATGCATCCTATATGGGCTTTATGGTCTATCAAATGGATGTTAAAGGAGCCTTCTTGTATGGTGAAATTGAAGAGGAGGTGTATGTCACTCAACCTAAAGGATTTGAAGATCCGATCATCCTAATCATGTTTATAAGGTGGTCAAAGCTCTCTATGGACTACATCAGCACCCCGAGCCCGGTATGCTAGGTTTCTACATTTCATCAAGCATGGTTACGTAAGAGGTGCAATAGATAAGACTCTTTTCCTAAAGAAGAATTCCACCGACATTATTCTTGTGCAAGTGTATGTGGATGACATTATCTTTGGATCCACAAAGGAAGCTTGGTGTGGAGTTTGAGGAGCTTATGAAGGAGAGTTTCGATGAGTGCAATGGGAGAAATGACTTTCTTTTGGGTCTTCAAGTTCAGCAGAAACCGATGGTATCTTTATCACCAGACAAATATGTGAGGACATCTTGAAGAAGTTTGGTATGGAGGGTGTAAGGATCGCTACTACACCTTATGAAGCTCCAAAGACAAAGACCAACAATGAAGCCGATCCACCGTGAATGTTCATTTGTACAGTGTCTATGATTGGGTCTTTGATGTATTTAATCGCCTGTGCCCGATATTACTTTTGTCGTGAGTGTTTGTTCGCGACATCAAGTTACTCCACCGACTTCCCATCTCAATGTCATAAGAAGATCTTTAAGTACCTTAAAGGCCAACCTTGTCTAGGTCTTTGGTACCCAAAAGAGTCTCCTTTAAGTTGGAAGCCTATAGTGATAGTGACTATGCCGGTGCTAACTGGATAGGAGGTCCACCACCGAGGTTGCCAATTCCTTGAAAGAGATTGATTTCTTGGCAATGCAAGAAACAAACTATTGTGGCTACCTCATCTATCAAGGTAGTATGTGGTCGCCGCTAATTGTCGTGGATGTGTTCTTTGGATTCAAAATCGCTTGTTGGATTATGGGTATAATTTCATGAACACAACAATTTTTATTGATAATCAAAGTACCATATGCATTGTTAAAAATCCAGCTTTTCACAATGAACAAAACATATTGAAATCGTGCACCACTTTATAAGAGATGCATATGATAAAAATTTGATAAATGTGGTCAAAATTCATACCGATGATAATGTGGCGATCTCATAACAAAGGCTTTTGAAGGACCAAGGTTTCAACACCTTGTGGTCCATATTGGCATGCTTAACCCTTAACCGCAAAGTTTAAGGGAGGCATAGGCCTCGTGGGAGGCATATGCCTCGTGGGAGGATTTGTGTATAACTTTGCATTTTGCTATGTAATTTTGTATATTTGATAGATTTTAACTAACTCTAACCTCGCTAATGTAATTTTAGTGTGTTTCTTTGTTGGTTTGTGTATGTTTTTGTGTTTGTTTTGCGTAATGGTTGTCTCGATCGTTGAGATATGGTCAAGAAAGCTTAAGCTTGTTTCCACCGAATTCATTGTGTCAAGTGTGTTATTTGTTTCCTCCAAGTTAAAGTATCAAGTTATATGATTCAATCAAAAGAAGTATGTACAAATAGATCATTCATTCATTCAAGAAACAGCTTTACATTTTATGACATGTAGTATCGGCAACATCAAAAGCATCTACATGATCTACTAGTCCTAATCTATTACATATCATCTGTTCCAACATCTAAGATGAGCACGATGAGCATGACTGCTCACATCTTTCACACTAATAGCTGTTGGATATGCACGATCGCTCACATCTTTTGGCACTAAATGCTGGCTATGCCTTTGTGATAAGCATAACCAACTCTAACAGATGCTAAGGATCAAAATGGAGAGGATGGATTGATGAAAACGAAGAAGCTGAAGCTGATTGTGGTAGAGAGATGAGAAGGAAAGATTTTCATTTGCGCATCATCTACTCTTTCAATCATACATCAACTTACATCATTTTCCTTTTTCCGTTCCTCAATACGATATGTGATGATGCACCAAAACATGATGCAAAGAGACCAAGCACCACCTTTCTTCCCATAGGAAGTGGTGGATTTTTGGCCCGTGGTCTTCGTTGAGGCCTAGGTGCCGAGGGTTGGGAGTAAGATGTTCCTCATTATAGGATTCATCGAATCTTCACAGATACACTTGGTTTCTCAACACTTTCATCTTCCGATGAGGAGAGAAAAGGTGACTTCTTTGGTAGTGGATATGGTTTTGGAAAATAGTGAAACCATGGATTGGTATCTTCACTAGATGATGAGGATGATGATGAGGATGTTGTTGTGAGATCTATGATCTCGTGTTTGGTGCTCATGATGAATGATGGTTAATTTTGAAGTATTGGAGGAATTAGGGTTTGAAATATTATTTGGGGATTTTGATGAGGAAGTCAATGTGCATTGGGATTGTTTTATAGACGGGTTCAAGTGGTAAGAGAATTAATGCGTGTGGGTGAAACAAGAAAAGATATTTATCAAGCTTCGTGAGTAAGTCATCTGTTTCACCGAGTATTCTACTTCAGCAGTAATGGTTTTCGCTTTCACCGGGTTATATGTGAATTCGAGCAAAAGTAGATATCCACGCCGCCTTTGGTCAACTTTGACCGAAATTGGGAAATTTCTATTTATTCTCTACGGCATATTTTCGCTCCACAATAAGTGATTCGATTATTACTCTCATTAAAAACACTTCCTTTGTGCAAAATCGTAACCCTAATCTTCAAAAACTCTCATGGCGCTCAATTCAAACATGATCATAATAAGGTTGCTTTTCTTGGATCTGCTCGAGGAGATGAGCTTTATAGGCCGATGATTTCTTTCTTACTAAGATCAAAGATTGTATATGCATTGACACATTCTCCAGATGCTATATATGAAACTTTGATTACTCAATTTTGGGCGTCGGCAGAAAAGAGAGGTGATACTGAGATAGTTGCAAGTGTTGATGGACAAGTATATGTGGTGACAGAGGAACTGATCAGAAGACAACTTCACTTAGATGATGAGAATGGAGTTTATCATTCTGATTCTACAATGGTACTTGAAGGGCTTAGAGCTATTGGATATCAAAGTCCGAGGACGATATGTGGTTGAAAATAAGCTTTGTCCTATGTGGAGGTTTTTGGTTCATACGCTGCTAAAGTTGTTTGAGCAATAAGTCCGGAGGATGGGACTGGCCAACACAAATGGGATGTGGTATTGTTTGCTTATCTAAGGGTTTGACTTATAATTTCTCTAAGTATATCTTTGATAATATGGTAGAAAACATAACTAGGAAAAAGGGTAAGTTTTGATGTACCCTAGGTTCTTACAGATGATATTGAATGTTTCTACACAAACCCAAGCTTTTCATCCCATAAGTGTTTTGACTCCTAAGTTATTTGCTACAATGAGGACTAAATTTGAAGGGACACATTTTCCTTTGTTAGTCGCAATGTTACCTCGTGAGAATGAGACCGATAATGAGCTTAATGTTGTTTTACCTTCTTCCAATCCTACCGATGGAATTCTTTCAAGAGATGGTGATGAGGGTCCTTCGTTGTTGCCAAGCATCTATACCTTCACCAAGACCATATTCTAGTCCAAAGATTTATCCAAGTTCCTATTGAAGAAGTTCAGATCAAATTGATGAAGTTCAGTTGATATTGACAGATTGTTTACACCTAGTCCCGTTAGGACTCAATTTGGTGAAGGATGTTCTAATGTTGATCGTGTTAATGTTGCTCCCGAATGCCCATCAAGTTCCATTTTCAACCGAGCAATCGATGATGCTTCGAGGATCCTATTTCACTTACCTCATTATATGATCCGTGAACAAGCTTACGTGTGAGGTGACTGGTCTTAAGAAAGAACTTACAGAAACCAAGTCTGTTCTTGGTCAGAAGATTGTGGAATTGGAGACTAAAGTTGAGCACTTGGAGGAATTGCTGAGTCAGAAGGGTAAAAAGAGATGTTTGGTTTCTTCTGAGGAGGAGGATGAAGAGAATCTTAATGAATCTCTTGATATATTGGCTGATGTGGCACTTACATCTGATGTTTCTTCTCCTATTACTAAATCTTCACGAAGAAAGGAGTCTAGCAGGGAACCTATTCTCTATACTAGCAAAAGAAGAAGACAATCTTTGGATAAGGTATCTGCTGACACTTCAAAGGAGCTAAATATGGAGGATGCATCTACTGATGGTTTAGTGAAAGAGGTTACTACTGATGGTCAAACTTCATCTATACCAGAACATTCAAATGTTTCACCTTCAGCAGATGATGAAGAGGTTTTTCTTGCTGGGAGAATGTATAAGTTGAATGCTTCTCCAAGTTTTCTACACCGTTGAGGAATTGTCTCAACCTATTTCCTCCGATGTGGGTTTGATTGTTTCTTCCAAGCTCACATTGGTTCTCACGAAATTGGTTCTCACGAGACATCTTCCGAGAAAGGACAGACCCGTGATTGATGATCCGTCAAGTCGTAGAGTGACTAAAGAACAATATCAAGCTCAGTCGGATTGTTTGTCGATTATGAGAATATCCGTAAGAGTCGTGTTGTGGCTAAATTTCTTCAAGATCAAGATGCTTCGATTTGTCTCCGAAGGAAATTAGAGCTTGATGCATTCTTTCCTACGACATCGATGATCAATGGATGGTTATATTTCTCAAGGTGCTTCGATCCCGATCTAGCAAAACTTATCTTAGGAGAATCTTTTAATGATGATGATTTTGTGGATAAAATGGTGGCACTTGGTAATCAAAGGAAGAAGGAATCACGCATGCAGAAGAGCTCTTATTGATCGTAGAAATAAAGCCAAAAGAGAAAACCAATGACTGTTGCTCGTAAGAGGAATTATATGAGGAGAGTTGTGAAGAATGTCGCTATGTATAATTCGGTATGACAATGAAGCAAATCATGACTTTATCCGATGATGCTTTGATTAGACAAGATCATATGGTTATGAAGTTCTCTTCTTCGGTTCTACTTCTTCTCATTTGGCAAATAGTGCTTCAATGTCCGATGTTCCTACAACCAAGAGACGTAAAACAGCTTGAAATTGTGGATAATTTTGATATGTTTTGCCTTTCGTGGTATCTTCATTGTTCCTTCCGATACATCTTCCGATGCTACTCCTTCTTCGATATGGGTGTTTCACGAATCTTCTTTGGTTTCTTCAAATGTTGTCAAGTGTGGAGTTAAGTGATTCTCGATTCAGAAACCGATCTACAACTTGATATCGATAACATTGCCGATCCGGGAAAGCGAGTTTGGTTACAAGAAGTTCGGATAGATTGGCTAAGAAACATGCTTCAAGGAATACCCTTTAGATCTTAAGGTCGATGAATCTACATTTATTGAGGTTGGCTCTATTGAAGCTTTTCCCGAAGGTACTCATGTGGTTTTGGTTAATTGACATGGAAAGTTTAACATCGCTTATAGGTCGGATAAAACCGTTTTGAGTTTAACTTCTTAAAGGATATTCTTCATTTGGTGAATAGACATGATTTGAAGATGTCAGTATGAACATGTCATTCAAGATTATAAGTTTCATTCAAAGAATCGGTTCTCGTTTATATTTGTTGGGTGATCTTCGTGTTATGTTTGATTCTCGATTCTCCACATGGTAAAGGGTATTCTATTTGGAAGAATTCTCATAAATGGGAGATTGAGAGTTGGCGATTTTATCCTCTCGCTTGTGTTCATGTAGTTCGACTACATGTGGGATGATTTTGTGTATGCTATCGATAGGCTTTATCCTTTATCCGATACTTTTATGGAAAGGTTGCGAGACACAAGTTGGAAGTGCCCCTAATCCGGTTGGCAATGATGACCTTCATGCTACTCAATGTGTTGGTTTGATTAAGAATCAACTTCTATCACATAAAGGTTCATCTTGATTGTAATATTTTGTAATATTTGTTTTCTTTCTTTATTTTCTTAGTTAAAAAAAAAAAAAAAAAAAAAAAAAAATGCTTTTGGTTTTATCTAACTTTTCTTGCGTGTTTGTTGTATATTTTTGGTTATTGACTCACCGATATACTTTGGGTATGTCAAAGAGTTAGCTAGTCCAAAGGGTACAACTTTGGTAAAGACACATCAAATGTTGATAGTCGTAATGATTTGCTAAAATCATAGGGTATGCAACCACCTATGCTTTATTGTCGAGTGTTGTATGGTTTTCAATTCACCATGGTTTATTCCTGCTTGGAATCCAAGAATTGGCTAGCCCACTTGTATATGGCTTGTGGTAAAGGCAAGGCATTCCATATTTGGTTCTCAATTCACCAATTCTAAGAATTGACTAGTCCCGAGCAAACGGCTCCGTGTAAAGACATTTCAAACCGCTTATATGGTTGCCGGTTTGCCCATAAATCGATGGTTATCAGTGTACCATAGTTTACTTAATCGAAACATATGGCTACTCCAAGAGTGATGGCTATTGGTAAAGAGACATCAAATCCATTTATTTTCAATGATTCACCTCTCACAGGAGTTAACACACCGGATGTGATGAGAATAGTATGAAACTAACTGCTTTGATGTACCTTTGTCATTTGTTGTCGCAAAGATATGGAGTTTCGTAGTTTCTTCATCATAGAGATGTTCTTTGGATTCTTTGTTGTCGTTGTTTGTATACAATCCTCCGTGTCAGACGATCTATCAAGAAACCGAACTTAACAAGTCAAATTCCAGTTTAGGGAGGATTGTTGGGAATTATGTGAAAGTCCGGATTATGCCGATATTAATGCCAAGTGTTTCTATCAAGTGAAGTGGATTCTCGCCAAGACTTATTCTATCAAGTATAATAGTGATTAGTTTGTTTCATGGAAGTGTCTATTCCGTATTTAGTTTATTTAGTGTGGATATACATGAGCTTTATTAGGAAGTGATTGTGTATATCTTATTTAGTTTTATGATTATACGCTTTTGGGAAACGGTTTAGCGATATTGTTTAGGTTCCTTATCTATAAAAGGAACACATTAGAAAGGTTTATGTACCGATTGAAAAACTCGCTTTAGTTAATATAAAGATCCATAGAGGATCAAGAAGTTCTTAGTTATTTGTTACTTGTGTTTATATTCACGATAAACATTAGTAGTAGAGATTGTCTTTATTGTGCTTGTGATTACATAGGCATACATAACGATCCACGAGCTCAAGATCTATCAAGGTCTTTGTTTGTTTCAACAATTATGTTTCATCCATCAACCGAAAATTGATCAATTTTGACCTGTTAAATGTTAATTGAAGCAATGCATTGATTCATTTTATTGTATCTTTGTACAGGAACGAAGAACCCTAATCTTTTCACATTGGAGATAAACCATGGTGGTTTTTTCACTATGGGGTCTGGAAAACGTTACTTAAATGGTAAGGTAAATTGGTTTGATTAGGTTGATGCTGATCAATGGTCTATTTTAGAACTTAGTGACATGCTACGATTGTTAGGTTATAAAGAAGAAGTCATGTTTTATCATTTTAGAATCCCTAACACTAGTTTTGATGATGGCCTTAGACCCTTAGTAACAGACGATGTAAGAGACATGATAAATCATATAGGAACATTGAAGGTTATTGAGCTTTGGTTGACAGTTTTCCCTGAACCCCTCTCACAAGTTGAAACTAAGACCAAAAATATTGAAGTGGTTGTGACAGAACCTTTGACTCAAACACCTAAGACCAAAAGTGTTGAATTTGTTAATACAAATAAGCCGTAAAAACGTTTATTTATATTTTACGATCTTCTAATGTTTTGTCGATAACAAACGTAAAATCATATTAACGAAACAAAAAAAATACGTAAATGGTTTGAACTAATAGTTTCTAACATATTCACATTTTCACATAAAACACTAAAACAAGTATAAGTGATTTTATGATTTAAGTAATACATATGTACAACAACTAGTGTTTACATATTTGGATAAAATATCACATAACTAGTATGTAGTATTTTGGGTAATATAAATGGGTAAAAACTTAAGTATCACAACCCATTGGGCAAATACATTGAATGTAGTTGGGTACAACCCAAAGCCCATAACCCATGGATCTTGACCCATAACCCATTGCATGACATCATGCTTATATTATACATGGATAATATCCATAACCCATGGATCAACCCATACCCAAGTGACTAAGTGCATTGCACTCAAAGATACATTGTATCTAGCCAAAGATCCATGGTTCAACCCATGACCCATGACCCATAACCAAAATACCCATGGGCAAGAGGAGTTCCACGGATCCTCGGCTTTGTGCTAGCCGGGTCCCAGTGGAAGGGATCCGTGGGATCCGGGAACAGAGAGAATTTTTCTATAAATGAGAGCCATTTCTTCCTTTCTAATCATCACTTCACATACATACTTCCCAAGTATTATAACCTCTAACCTCGGATCCAAGTGATCTATGTAGTTTGTCTTTGTTTTGTGTGATCTTCTAGGTTCCTCTTAAAGGCAAGATCACCACTTCTTGAAAACGCAAGCTCAAGTCCATGAGTTGCCATGTTCGTCATCATCAAGATAACTAAGGTTCTCTTGTTGATAGTTCTTCCTTTCTCCATAGATGTTGGGTTGAAGGCATTAGTGAAGAATGCCGAAAGTGTCAAGATGAAAGCATTAGTGAAAGGTGCTCATCATCCGTGTCAAAGCATTAGTGAAGAATGCTAAAGGTGTCAAGACGAAGGCATTAGTGAAGGGTGCCAAGCGTTGTGTCAAAGGCATTAGTGAAGGATGCGAAGAATCAAATCAAGTTGCATTTGGAAAGAATGCCTAGGTCGATAATCGATGAGGTGCATCGTTATACATATAAGTATTTGTTTATTTCAAGGATGGTGATATCATTGATGATGTTGTAACAAGGAGTGGATCTCCTCGAGATTAGGTGTTGTGTCGTGAAGGGTAGTAGTTCCTCCATAGTAATGGAACTAGGTGCTTAGCCTAGTACCTAATAAAGGGTAGGCGACGTTGTGATAGGATTAGTTCTCCTTGGTGTGAAAGAACTCGGTGGTTAGCCTAGCACCGTATAAAGGGTAGGCGACGTTGTGTTAGGTGTGGTTCGCCTTGATGTGAAGGAACTCGGTATTTAGCTTTGTACCGGAAAAAGGTTAAGCGACGTTGTGAAGGCTTCTCCGCTATAAGGAGTTGGTGTAGTGTTTACGAACTCTTGAGTAGGTGACTCGGGGAGTGGAGTAGGGCAAGGAAGGTGTCCTTGTAGCCGAACCACTATAAATACTTGTGTCGTGGTGATGTGCTTCTTACTCTTTATCTTTCATTACACGTTTATATATCTATCTATCAACGTCCAACATAAAAAACCAAATAGATTGACATAAGTCGATCTAAATATTTAAAAAGGAAGTTTTAAATTGGTAAAACTATTCAACCCCCCCTTCTAGTTTTCTACAATTGGCATAAGAGCTTCGTTACCAAGTTTATTTTTGTATATTGTACTTTGAAAACTTGATACGATCCGTGTATGTTTGAAAACTACAAAGAAGGGAATTTCTTAAAACAAAAAGTCATGTTTTTAGAAATCATCATATGTTGGATAGTGATAGATCATTCTAACATTTTCCTTTGAGAAGTCTTCATACTAGGATTGGGGTATCTTAGAAGATCATGAAGTATTTCGCGTCTATGGTTTCTAAAACCATAAAAAGGGGATATAACAAAGGTATGTTTTTTTAGTTACATTTTTTTTTCCAAAACGTGCTAAATTGCTTGTGGACAAAATGGTGATATATGCTTCTATCTTATAATAAGCATAATATGAAAAGTGTTTTAGTGATTTTTTTCTTTGAAGTTTTGTTGTTAGATATCTTGTTAATCAAGCTTGAATAAAGGTAAAATGGGTAATATAACTTCACTAAAATGTCTACGAAGACTAAACCTTTTAAATCGGGTCAAAACGCATACATTTTGTAATTCGTGTCGATCCGCGGATCCTCAAGTTACCGGACGGATCCTCAAGCAAGGGATCCGTGGTACGAAGACGATTTTTGTCGAATTTCAAAAATTCATAACTTTTAACCGTAAGTCGTTAGAAGTCGTGCCACCTATCGTTTTAAAGGTATTTGAGTCTACTTTCATTTAAAATGATTTCATAAACTGATTCAAAACAATAATTTACAGAATCATTGATTTATAATAGAAAATCATTTTTGGTCATAACTTTTGCACAAACTTTTGATCTAATTGAGACGGATGTTTTCGCTTTTGAATAACAATGTGTCCTCTATTGAAATTAAGGTTTTGATCATATTTATAAATATAAAAGAAACTAATCAAGCTTGGTATACATGTTTATATTTAACACAAAGCGATGAAAAGAACTTTCGTATGCTATGCTAAATGATAAATTGTCTTCTTTGCATTACTTGATTATTTTCTTATCTCAAATTACTTTTGTGCTTGTTTGATTAAATAGCATATGTGGTTTCCTTACCTTGCTATTCATTCTCTTGTTTGTCGATTTAGTAATATTCTACTAATCAATGTGCTATTTGAAGGAGTGTTTGGGATAACATCTAGTTGTGTCGAAAATGTTAGTTTAGATATTTAGATAAGTCATATAGGTTGAAAAATGTTTAAAACATATAACACACTAAATGTATTTTTGATTGAGTTTGTCATATGTGCTTATATGATTTCCTTTGTCCTTGTATCATTTTCTAAAAACAACAAGAATGTACATCGGATCATAACCTACACTTGTGTTGATGATGTACTCTCCCATTTTCCTTTTCATGATCGCTCTCCAAGCTTCATAGTAGGATTGACAACTTGATTATTTCATCCGATATACTCAAGTAAATTATTTTGCAATGCAAATATAATTGTTCATATCCGAAAGTCCAAACTCAAAGCTTTCCAACAACATATGTTGAACTAGCTCATCCAACCATTTTGTTGTTTACCATATGGATGACTTTTAAACTTATTTTTAACATGACGCCTTCGTCACCTTAGTTGTCTCAAGTATAATATTAAACGAAGCAACGTATCATCATTGTTACTCTTCGATAGGCCATTGTAGGAATATAAATTTTCCTAACTTGAGAATGAATCTTGGAGAACTTATTGCACTAGAAACTCAATTTGACCTAACGGTTGAATTGCTTCTTTGATAAGTTGGGTATGTGGAATCACCCGTAAAATGGTCGTGTTTAGCCGTAATTGAGCACCGCTAGTAATGATCTCATATTCATTCTCTCACTTGGGAAATTTATACTCCTATGTTTTCCTAAAGTAAGTTTACAATGGAAATACTTTGCATTGTCTTAGGATTACTAATCAAACAAGTTGTAAAATAAAATTTTCTTTTAGTTAATCACAACCACTTGCCTCATCAAGCGATTATCTTGCTTGGATCGAGAAGAGCTACATGACTTCATGGACGAAGTTCATTGTATGCTAATCACCATCCTTAATGACTATACATAGTTCATTGCTTCCGTTGGCCAAAACAACCCTATTATCTTGAACACCATCATCTACTCTGCACGCCATTGTTAATATAAACGATTTACTAATCTAGATCGTAAATCTATTTTGAGCTTCTTGAATAACGGCTGTTAAGTTTGATAAACCTATGTGTTACTTGTGAGCTAGATCTCATTTAATTGCTTATGTGCTATTTCTGCATGCTCTTAGTATGTTTTACTTGTATATGTATACTTTCATCAGAGATCATTAGCTTCTAAGTTCGATACTTAGAACAAATGCTCCTTGTTAAGTAAAAGCGTCCCGATGCCGATCCCTAGTTTGTAATATCCGGATCCCTCAAGTGAAGGATCCGTGGGATCCGGGCGAATAGAAGTTGAATTTCAATCCTTTACACCTCAAACCATGTTCCTAGACTACTTCACACTAGCTGAAATTCATAATCATCCTTACCTCAAAATTGGTCGAAATGGATCAAATTCTAGTTCTTCCACCTTAAAACCTTTAGGATCTTCTCCAAGACATTATCCTAAGTCACTATCTGATCACTAGGATCATCTAGCTCCATTTGACACTCTCAAGATTTTAGTGTCATCTTTGTTCATTCGTTGGTACTCACGAAAGTTCCAATTTCTTTCATATAAGACAATCATTAGCTACATCACTCATTGCCCTTGAATATTTAAGTACCCTTCCATTTAAAGACACTTAGAGAACTCGAAACATTCAAAAGGTATAGGCTTTAGACCTTTCAAACATCACTTCTATCCTTTCCTAGCTAACGAAAGCCGGATCCTAGGATTAGCCTAGACGGATCCCCATGGTGGGAACCGTAGGATCCGGGTGATGATTTATGTCAACTCTTGCTCGAACAATCATTTCAAGCTCATCTTGCTAACTTGAACACTCCATCTCATCCTAATTAAATCTCAAGTTGACTCTTGTGCATGCTAATCATCGATTCCAAAGGATATTAGAGACTTAAGTCTTGAATGCACTTGCTAAATCCTTCCCTTTATAAGTCATCTTGCTAGAATCCTTAGTCATCAAACACAACATAATTCTCGGCATTTAGATACCTTTTCCTTAGTCATTTCATCATGAGGAAAGCTTCTAGTGCTAACTCATCCAACCAAGAACCACCAAGAAACTTGCTCGTGTTGTACACGAAATTTCCTCAACCGAATCATCTCGGTTAAACCCACAAATGGTAGGACTTCCCATCCACCGAATCATCATCCGTAAGAGATAATAGTGCTAGAATCTCACCTCAACAAACCCAATCAACAATTTCCAAGAGAACCGCAATAATTAGCATTAAACCTCTTAGGTTAGAAAAGGGATCATCGACCTCTAAACCAAACGCATCTAGTTCTAGCAAAGCGTCTAAACCTTCATTCCTAGAGCATGGACTACACTCCTTTACCGAGCCTCTCTATTCATTAGAGCATTCACCACCGAGAACTTCCCATTCACCAACCTTCTCGTTAAAATAGGAACCACCTACATCACCAACTTGTCCATCGTTGGAAACAAGGAACCACCAAGGACTTGATCATATGGAGGAATTTCCATTACCACCACTCTCATTCCTAGTAGAACCTCATCCTAAATTACTCAATGTACCTCCACCATCATTTGTAGAATCTCCTCAAAACATCCTGTTCCTAATCAAGACAATAATTGCTCTAATTTTCTAATCACCCAAGGACTTGTTCAAGAAGTATGAAATGAGTTGCATTTCATGTTTAATTATCTTCTTGAAAGATTGGACCAAATCAACAAGTCTACTCATCCCTAGACTCAAGCACATTGTTGCTTCTTAAGCTTTGGTCACTTATTAGTATTAGTAGAATATGGCTAAATCATTCTCTTAGTTTTTAGAGATTTGTTGATCATCTCTTATGTTTTATTGAATGATAGTTTACTTGCCATATTGCATTGAGTATATGTTTGTTGGTTGAATACATATCTCATTTTGATGTTAACATTACTTGTTACATCACCATTCTTGAATTTAATCATCGCTATACGGATCCCTTAAAATTGCGTGAGACGGATCCCTACTAGGAGGGAACCGTGGGATCCGTGAGACGTAAAACTATTTTTCTACTAACTTGGATCACATATGCAGAAATTGTGCATTATACTTGTTTTCTAACCTTTGTTTTGTAGTTATTCAATCTACACTTGAAGCCTTTTGACACCCTAAAGCTAGGGAGCTTTGTGTCAAAACAATACATTGCAAATTACTTGCAATATTAGGATTACATTTCGACATCCCTTTGCAAAATTGCAATCATCAGGGGAGCACATTTGATGAGTGTCTAAATACTCATCATTTTTGATCTGTTAGAATGCCAAAACATCCGAAAACACTGTGAATGCTTCAAAATGATAAAAATATCATAAACAAGTGTTTTATATGTTTTAAATGCAAAACATCAAAATCGATGAAAACGTATCAAGTTTGCATAATTGGCAGTTTTAGTCCCCAAGTTTGAAAATATGTCAAAATCAGTCCCTGGTAATTCAAAATCTTGCAAAATATCATTTTAGGTCCAAGAGATTCAAAAGTTGTCAAAACAAACCCTTTAAAGTTTAAAAATCACAAAATGACAACTTTAGTCCTTTAACTTTGAAAATTGTCAAAAATAGTCCTTGGTTAATTTAAAAAGTGAAAATTATCAAGTTTTAACCTTGTTCTATTAATAAATGGCAAAAATGGTCCTTATGATAAACTTTTGAGAAAATTACATAATTGGTCCCTCAAGTTTCAAACTTGACAGCTTTGGTCCTGGATTTGTAAAATGGAAAATATCAACAAAGGTCCTTGTTCTATTATCACTTGGCAGGTTTAGTCCTTATGAGAGCTTGGGAAAAGGTTCAAGTTCAGCCCTTCATCTTTGGCAAAATTGCAACTATGGTCCTTGTTTATTAAACCAAGCCATCCGGATCCAATATATGAACTAGCCCAATCCACCCAATACACATGACCCGGCCAGATTTTAAATTGAATAATACCATGGTCATCAGAGACCGCTCTCCCAAAGCGGTTTTCACCAATACCGGTGGTATTTTACCACTTGATTTAATCCACTCACCCCAAACACCTTTCCACCTCTTCCTTCCACCTCCACACAAACCAACTCCAATTAATGCGTAAAACCCACTCCTTGAAAATGGCGCCAAATTCGACATTTGGCATAGATGATTATCTGGATGATTTCAATGGTCGGATTTGGTGGGATATCTTCGAGGTCGACAAGTGAAGTCGAGGTCAATATATATCAAGTTTGGTCCAATGTAATTATCTATCTAGTGTAAAATTCGGCTTTTAATATCGCTTTAGTTAATTTCCTACTTTCGGTGTATTTCTTAGCTATCAAGCACTTAATTAAGCATTATCGATGTATGTTTAAACTTTTTCAATAATCAATTTCAATATTGAAGTTCCAATCTCGTTTATGCATTTTCAAATTTCAAGAAAATTTCAATATGTTGAAATGTTGTTAGCGATGGTTAATTTGGACCGAGAAACTCATATAAGCTCCATATAAAGCTTATACAAGCTTTTAGATACTCTTTAAACCAATTTAGTAGCCAAATCCAAAAATTCACAAAAATACTAATTAAATAGTTTAAAAATAAAAAATCATGGTACAAGGTTCAAAAACACTGGAGCAGGATGTATAATGGATGGTCTTGGGTATAGTGCTTATTGGTAAGCTATAGGAGTTGTTATTTGGTCCTAGTTCTCAGTTTGTGACCTAAAGCCATTTGTAAGCTTTTGCTCATTTCTTGCATATTACTGTTAAATTCAGTCATTAGCTTTAATCTCTGTATTTTAGTGTTCACTAGTCATAGATAAGTTAATATAAGCCTTTAAAATCAGTCACTTGTCTTTTTAACTTGTATTTAGCTAAAATTTCATTTTAAGCATTTAATATAGCATAATTAGTAATTCTAAGTTTTATATTGTTATAACTGTTGGTTCATGTTTTTTTAGACTTAATTAGTGATAATATAAGCTCTGTCATCAGTCTCATGGTCTTAATCAGTGTTTAGCTTTGAAAATCTTCAAAACAGTTTGGTTAAGGACTGTTTGGTTCGAGTATTTAACCGTGTTAAAGGCTATTTAATCCTTTTTGTTTGGTTGCTCGTGTCTCACTAGTTCTTAGTAACTCATTGCAAAGAAAGAAAACCGAGCTTGTTAGTCTTAAAAGTCAAAATACTCTTTAATTTCATCTCATAAGCTCCTTGTTGGAATTTTTGATCGCATAATCATTCAAAATGGTTTGAAAGTTGTTCACCTAGCTTAATCTAATCTTATTCTAGCTTAATATATCATAGTCATCCTTAGAATTGATTTAAATCTCAATATAGTCAACTTAGTTATTTTCTTAAAAAGTCAATATCGTCACATGCATCGCTTTGATACCCAAATCATAAGCTTCTAAAAGCTTATTAGTTGGCCAATATCGATGATTTTGTTTCTTTGGATAGCCAAGCTGGTCCTTTTAGGTTCCAAGTTAAAATCTCAAATTGGAGCTTATTTACTGTACGCATAAGCTTATCATTCTGTCCCATTTTACTCAAGTATTAACTGAGTTTTACTCAGTGGGTTTTCAGATTTTGGAAAAGCTTCTCAAAAGCTCATGTTAGCTTATTTGGTCATCATATTTGGTTTATAGGTAGTCAACCAGGTCTTTTCCAAGTTCCAATCATTTCTTTTCACTTTTAGCTTAATTTGTGTACTGTGCAATATCTTAAAGTAGTATACCATTTTCTGTTTTTACAATCAAGCTCAAACAATAAATCTGTGTTAACTTGTAATCCAGAAGTTCAAGCTTGTTGTTTTTGGTTGCAATAGAGTTCTTATAGCATATCTGACTTACTGTAAGTTTGGTAGCTTTTGGTTATCATTTTGCTTTTTCTAGTGCTTATTAATAAGCAGTTTACATAGCAGTTGCTAATTTCTATACACAAGACCATGTTTTTCTATTTTTCTTAGACTCAGTAGATTAAAATAGATTTTTCCTGAAATTTTCATTATTTTTCATAACTGTTTGCTATTTTTAGTAATTAAAAACAGTTTTTAGGTATTTTTAAATAGCTTTTAATACAAATAAATTATAAAAAGTCCAAAAAAATGATTTTTCAATTTTCTTAGGTTAAGATAAATATAAAAGTAATAAAAAGTATTTTTCCATAATTTTCTTAGTCTAAAAGTATTTTTAGCATTTTTATTAGTTTTAAATAGTTTTAAATTAATAATAAATACATAATAAGTCTAAAAATATATTTTAGTTTTAAAATAAGTTTTATCATATTTTAGATTTTTCCAAGTTTTAATTTCATTTTTCTAGGTTAATTTTGTATTTTCTTGTATTTTAGCACATTTTAAATACTTAATAAATAGATTTTAATTAATAATAAATAGATAAATAGTTGTAAAAATAATTTTCTTTTCTAATAATTTTCTTTTATTATTAGGATTCCAAAAGTATAATTTTTATATTTTTAGGCTTTTTATTTCTTTAAAACTCACTTTTTATTTTATACGTAGACGTAATTTTATTTTAAACGTAAGTTTTAAGTTTTAGGTTTTAAACGTTCATCGCTTTGTAAAAATAGTGATAGCGTTTATTTAATAGATTTTATCTTTTTAATCTTTTAATTTGCATTTAAGTCACGTTATTTGTTAATCTTTTCTTTTAGTATAATTATCCATCGAAATCCTTCGATTGCTATCCTAGTGATCATTCTACCATCCGATTAAGTGTTTTAACACCAATTCATCCTCCGTGGGACTTAACGACCAGGAATTCCCTATATTCCTCGATCTTAATTGCATTTGCGTCGAAATGCTTTTAGTCTGTTTAGACTTGACGGTTTGGACGCAATCAAATTTTGCGCACACGGAGGTCAGAAGCGTGTTTTAAACATTTCCGATCCATTCTTGCACATATACCATCGTTTGTAAAAGTTTTACGTAAAGTTATAAGAAAATCAAAAGTTCATTAATGCTTTTCCTAAAGTGTTAAAACCCAAAACAATATAAAACAACAAAACAATCGTAACGTTTTACGTATTGTGTTTCTTTTAAGGTGATTCTTAAAGAAATACGATTTGGTTAAACGGACGATACCAAAATATTTTCCAAAAGTTTTAAACCCCATCAAGACAAATCATACCTACGTCTTTTCGGTGGTACTTAATATACATAAAATCAACCACGCAAATCAAGGCAACAGACTACCTAACTGGGTGCGACCATTAATAAGTTCCCAACATCGATTTAAAACTTGCCTTTGTGTCACTTGTGATTTGGTGTACCTTTTTCAAAGAAGCCATTTCATTTGGGATTATTGGTTAAGTTCACTTGTGTTTTGCCTCATTTGTTTTGGAAATTGGTTTTATACTTAGTGCATGCAAGACTCGTTCTTCCAGTTCTACAAGTCCACTTTCCGAACTTGGAAACATTCCTCGAACGTGAGGACGTTCGGCTCCTTCACCGCGATCGAGGAACGCCTTCCACCACCACCACCACCGCCGAAATGGCGTAAGACAAACCCATGAATGAGCTTCTCCAAGCACCCATCGAGGTTACGGAGATGCCATTGTTGTCCCAAACCATTGTGGTCGATACTTCGAGCTCAAACCGGGTTGCTTAATCTAGTAACCCAAAGCCAATTCTATGGTTTTGAGCGGGATGATCCTCATGCACACATTCGATGGTTCAATAAAATTGCATCAACCATCAAGTACAAGAATGTCCCATCCGAAGCTATCAAGCTTCTTCTGTTCCCATTTTCTGTAGGACAAGCCCGAATTGGCTTCGAGAAACAACCCCTCGTTCTATAGAGACATGGGAAGATCTTGTCACCAAGTTCGTTAACGAGTTCTATCCTCCATCCCAACCACAAGTCTTAAGAATGAGATAATGAAATTTTCTCTAGATTTGATGAATCATTTGGGGAGGCATGGGATCGTTACAAAGAATTACTCATGAGTGTCCACATCATGGTTTTACCGAGTTAATGCAAATGGATACTTTCTATAATGGTGCGAGACCGGTGACCAAGACTCTCTCAATGCCTCCGGGAGGTAATTTCTGAGCAAGACCACAAAAGAGGCCTTGCGGATCATTGAGAACAAATCTCAAGTCCGTCCTTTCGAGCTAAGACATATCGGTCTAATCTTTGGACCTTCTTCTACTTCATCTCTGTGAGTACATCTAGCACCGATGCTAAGATTGATAAACTCACAGATGTTGTTCGAGCTTTGGTTCTTGCTAACCAAAAGAAAGTCACATTCACTCACCACCAACACATGTGAAGTGAAGAAAGTTGAAGTTTGTGTCACTTGTGGTGGTCCTCATGCATACTACAACCGTCATCGCCATCGATGGTAGTCCGTTTGAAGCAAATGCTATAGCCGGTACTTCAAATCAAGGAGGTAACCAATACCGTCCTCGAATGAACCAAACTACCGTGCTAGCAATTATCGAGCACCACCGGTTTTAACCGTAATCCTAACCGAATCGAATCAACCTAGAATGAACCAAGGTTATCAAAACCAAGGTAATTTCTATCCCGGACCCAATCAAAGTTTCCAACAACAAGGAACCTTCATCAAAACAATTTCAATCGTGGAATCAATTTCATGGGAATGTGAATCCTAATCAAGGAATTTTCAACAACAAGGTCATAATCAAAACATCCGACCTCAAAATTTCCTCCTAATCCACCTCCCATCATTACTCCTCCGGGACCATCATCCGATGAGTTCTTGGCGCTTTATGAAATCCCAAGATGAGATGAAGCAGTTGTTGGTCGGTCGGATCGATCCGAAGAAGTCTTTAAATGATCGACCCTCGAGCTCAGGTACTTTACCGAGCAACACGATCGCTAACCCGAGGGGCGATGTTAAGGCGATCACGACCAGAAGTGGTGTTTCATACAATGGACCCGCTGTTCCTACTACCTCTTCTTCTTCTCCTCCAAAGGTAGTGGAAAGTGAACCTCCGACTCACAATGGACCTACGACTCCAATGCCCCCTCCTCCTGTGGCAATGAGTCAAGTTACCAAGGAAACAACGGACAAAGTGCATTATTCAAGTCCAAGTAATACCGCACAAGTCCCACCTTTGGTAGTCCATCCTCAAGTTGTCCGAAACCCAAGTCTAATCCAGAGTTGTTTTGAACCACTGTAGCTCCGTTGAAAATATCAAATCCAAATCTTCTATTCCATATCCATCACGCTTGAATGAGCAAAAGCTCCGTGAAAAGGCTAGTCATCAAATGGATAAATTTTCCAAATTTTCCAAGAGTTACATTTGACATAAGCTTTGCGGATGCTATCATCTTGATGCCCAAGTTTGCATCGACTCTCAAACACATGTTAAGCAATAAGGAAAAGTTGTTTGAAATGGCTAAGACTCCTCTTAACGAGAAGCGCTTTCTGCAGTTATTCTAAAGAAGCTTCGAAAAGCTTGGAGATCCCGGAAATTTCTCTTACCTTGTGTATTCCGGGAATGGTTGAATGCTTTGCCCTAGCGATCTTGGTGCAAGCATAAACCGATGCCATATTCGAGTGTGGAAGAAACTTTCTCTTAGGAACTCACTCCTACATGCATGACTCTCGAGCTTGTCGATCGTACAATATCCCGTCCTCTTGGCATTGCCGAGGACGATTTGAAAGTAGGAAAGTTCCATTTCCTGCCGACTTCGTGGTTGTTGATTTTGATGCCGATCATCGGGTTCCTCTCATTGTTGGTCGAGGATTCACGAGAACGGGCCGTGCTCTCATAGATGTATTTGAGCAAGAAATCACATTACGTGTTGGTAATGAAGTCATCACTTTAACCTTGATCGGACTTGAGGTACTCGCAAATTATGATTACGAATCGGTTAACCGAATAGATATCATTGATGTTGCTTCAAGAGTACTCGCAAGAAGTTCTTGGTTATGATCATAATTCTTGAGTGATAATCTCACTCATTCATCTCAACCTATCATCGCCAATTCTACTCCTTCTCTTACCCCATTTGAGGAAAGTGACTTCATCTTAGAAGAGATTGAAGCCTACTTATCCGTTGATTCATTCCATGGGAAATTGATCACGCCCAATTGACATTGAGGGGACATACTTCTCATTGAGAAGTTGCTTAATGATGATCCATCATCCATCCCTCACTCTAGTGATTCAATTCCTATGGAGATTAATCAAATGAGATTAAACGGAGGAGATTTTCTTGAGAAATTGTTAAATCATGACATTTCTTCTCCTCTCCTTCCATCAAACTTCATAACAAGGAAGTCAAGTCGGTTGAGAAAATCAAGAATTTCCGAGGTTGAGCTTAAGGACTTACCACCTCATCTCGAGTATGCATTTCTTGAAGGTGATGATAAATTACCCGTCATTATTGCTAGAGATTTGAGTAAAGATGAAAAAGTCTGCCTCATAAAAATCTTGAAGTCACACAAGCAAGCAATTGCTTGGAAACTCTCCGACATAAAGGGTATCAACCCCGAGTTCGTACTACAAAATCTTGATGGAGGATGACTTTAAGCCGCTAGTTCAACATCGAGAAGAGTAAATCCAAAAATCCATGATGTTATCAAACAGAGGTTATCAAACTTCTTGATGCGTGATTGATTTACCCGATCTCGAGATAGTCCTTGGGTTAGCCCAATTCATTGTGTTCCTAAAAGGGTGGCATAATGTTATCACTAATGAAGATAACGAGTTAATTCCAACTCGTCGTTACGGGATGGCGTGTTTGCATTGACTATCGTAAGTTGAATGACGCCACCCGAAAAGACCATTTTCCTCTCGCCTTTATGGACCAAATGCTTGAGAGATTAGCGGGGAATGAATACTATTGTTTCCTTGATGGTTTCTCGGGTACTTTCAGATTCCATTGATCCAAAGGATCAAGATAAAACCACATTCACCGCCCATACGGAACTTTTGCCTATAGACGTATGCCTTTTGGCTTATGTAATGCTCCCGCACGTTCCAAAGATGTATGATGGCCATTTTCCACGACATGATCGGAAACAATGGAGGTGTTTATGGATGACTTCTCGGTCATTGGGGATTCGTTTCAATCATGTCTCTCACTTAGATAAAATGCTTCAAAGGTGTGAAGACACCAATCTTTGTCTAAACGGGAGAAAAGTCACTTTATGGTCAAAGAAGGCATTGTCCTTGGCCATAAGATTTCAAAGAATGGGATTGAGGTAGATAGAGCAAAAGTCGATGTTATTGCTAATTACCTCATCCTACTACCGTCAAAGGTATTAGGAGTTTTTAGGTCATGCCGGTTTCTATCGAGATTCATTCAAGATTTTTCCAAAATCGCCCTACCAATGACCCATCTTCTGAAAAGGATGCTCCTTTTATCTTCTCACCCGAGTGCATCGTAGCTTTTGAAACATTGAAGAAAAAGCTATCAAGCACCCATTCTCGCTGCTCCGGTAGGATTTACCTTTTGAGCTAATGTGCGATGCAAGTGATTTTGCTATCGGCGCGGTCTTAGGGCAACGAAGAAATAAGCATTTTCACCAATTCACTACATAAGTAAGACTATGATGAAGCTCAAACTCATTACACCACCACGAAAAAGAGCTATTAGTCGTGGTGTATGCTTTTGAGAAGTTTCGTATTTAATCTTGACCAAATGTGTAGTGTATACGGATCATTCGGCTCTAAAATATCTCTTTGCAAAACAAGATGCAAAGCCGAGATTGCTTCGTTGGGTTCTCCTCCTCCAAGAATTTGATATCATCATACGTGATAAAAAGGAGCCGAGAACACAGGCTGGCGATCATCATCAGATTAGAAACCCTCACCAAGATGTTTTCGAGAAAAGGATATAAATGAAACATTTCCTCTCGAGACACTCAATGCGGTTTCTTTTCGTGGAAACTCTTCTACCCCATGGTTTGCGGACTTTGCAAATTACCATGCGGGTAACTTCATTGTGAAAGGATGTCGACCAGCAGAAGAATAAATTCTTCAAGGATGTTAAACACTATTTCGGGCGACCCTTTCTTGTTCAAAATCTGTGCGGATCAAGTCATCCGAAGGTGTGTTTATGGACAAGAAGCTCTTGACATTCTCAAAGCTTGTCATCTTTGGACCCACCGGGGCCATCATAGTCCAAACTACACCGCCAAAAGGTGTTTGATTCCGGGTTCTATTGGCCCACAATCTATAAAGATGCCCACGATTATGTCAAAACTTGTGACGCTTGTCGTCATGGAAATATATCTCAAAGGAATGAAATGCCACAAATGCCATTCAAGTTTGTGAGATATTTGACATCCGGGTATTGATTTTATGGGGCCATTTCCATCTTCTCGTGGTAACAAGTACATACTCGTGGTCGTTGATTATTTGTCGAAATGGGTTGAGCGAAAGCTTTACCTACAAATGATGCCCGAGTAGTTGTGAAATTTTGAAAGCTCTCTTTGCGGTTGGAACTCCTCGTGCAATAATCGGTGATCGTGGTACACATTTTTGTAATGACCAATTTGATCGTGTCATGCAAAAGTATGGTGTTACCCACCGTCTATCTCTGCATACCACCCCAAACAAGTGGGCGGTGGAAGTTTCAAATCGTGGTATTAAAAGAATACTTGAAAGGACAAGAGGTGAAAATCGTGCATCCCTGGTCGGATAAACTGGATGACGCTCTGGGCTTTTCGTACGACTTACAAAACACCAATTGGGTGTACTCCATACAAGCTAGTGTACGGAAAAGCATGTCATCTTCCGATTGAACTAGAGCACAAGGCTTCTTGGGCCTTAAAACATGCAAACTTCGATATCTGAGACGGTAGGTGATCATAGAAAAGTTCAAATGAATGAACTAAATGAACTTGTGATCAAGCTTATGAGAACTCTTTGATCTACAAGCAAAGGCGAAGAAGAATCATGACTCTAAAATCAAGAACCGCGTTTTCAACGTTGGTGATCGAGTCCTTCTTTTCAACTCTAGATTGAAGATTTTCTCGGGAAAGCTTAAGTCCCACCGATGCGGTCCATTTACTATTGTTAAGGTTTATCCTTATGGCACCATTGAGTTATCTCACTGATGGTCCCAATTTTAAAGTAAATGGTCATCGATTAAAGCATTACTTTGGAGAGGACATTCCATCCGTGGTTGTCCGGATTTACAAACATTCCCATGAACCAATGAATGCGGGATCGAGTCAAGCTAATGACTCGGGAATCAAAAATAGTAGCACACATAATATGGATTTTCATCCATGTTTCGCTTTCTTATCCCTTTCTATCACCCTAGTGTGGGAGTCTACCCATGTTGTTGTATAAAAAAAAAAAAAAAAAAAAAATGTGTATACATCAAAAACAAAATAATGGCCGTAGTATTTCCTTTTATGTTCTTTGTTTCGCATAACTGCAGTACTTTGAATATTGAGGGCAATATTCATTTCTTAGTGTGGGGAATTTCACGAATTTCATGTAATTATTTCACCCAATTCCCGTTTTTGGCCAAAAATTTTTTTGAGTAAGTGTTTTCACTTACTCAAAGAAATGGTAATCAGTCCACCATGTCTAACCCACATAAGGATTGGCTAATCCAGAGCAAACGGCTCTTGGTAAAGATATATCAAATCCGTTTATGGCTTGCAATTTGCCTAAAATTGTATGGTGTTCATTTCACCATATCTTTAAACTAGTGAAAAGTTGGCTAGCCCGCAAGTTTATGGCTTGTGGTAAAGGCGCTTGAAAATCCATAATTGGTAATCACTCACCAAAGATAATTCGATAATTTATCTAAGAGTTGGCTAGTCCAGAAAGGTACGGCACGGTAAAGACAAATCAAATCCGTTGACGACTTATGATTTGCTCAAAATCATTTGGTTATCATTGTACCAAGGTTCTTACTTGAATCGAAACAATTGGCTACTCCGAAGTAATGGCTTTTGGTAAAGAGATAAAATCCATTAAATTTTCTCAAATCATTGCTAGGGACTAGCAATATCTTAGTGTGGGGATTGATGAGTGTCTAAATACTCATCATTTTTATCTTGTTAATGCCAAAACATCCGAAACACTCAGAAATGCTTCAAAATGATAAAAATATCATAAACAAGTGTTTTATATGTTTTAAATGCAAAAACATCAAAATCTGATGAAAAACGTATCAAGTTTGCATAATTGGCAGTTTTAGTCCCCCAAGTTTGAAAATATGTCAAAATCAGTCCCTGGTAATTCAAAATCTTGCAAAATATCATTTTAGGTCCAAGAGATTCAAAAGTTGTCAAAACAAACCCTTTAAAGTTTAAAAATCACAAAATGACAACTTTAGTCCTTTAACTTTGAAAATTGTCAAAATAGTCCTTGGTTAATTTAAAAGTGAAAATTATCAAGTTTTAACCTTGTTCTATTAATAAATGGCAAAATGGTCCTTATGATAAACTTTTGAGAAAATTACATAATTGGTCCTCAAGTTTCAAACTTGCAGCTTTGGTCCCTGGATTTGTAAAAATGGAAAATATCAACAAAGGTCCTTGTTCTATTATCACTTGGCAGGTTTAGTCCTTATGAGAGCTTGGGAAAAGGTTCAAGTTCAGCCCTTCATCTTTGGCAAAATTGCAACTATGGTCCTTGTTTATTAAACCAAGCCATCCGGATCCAATATATGAACTAGCCCAATCCAGCCCAATACACATGACCCGGCCCAGATTTTAAATTCGAATAATACCGCGGTCACTGTAGACCGTCTCTCCCAAAGCAGTTTTCACCAATACCAGTGGTATTTTACCACTTGATTTCAATCCACCACCCCAAACACCTTTCCACCTCTTCCTTCCACCTCCACACAAATCCAACTCCAATTAATGCTGAAAACCCACTCCTTGAAAAATGGCGCCAAATTCGACATTTGGCATAGATGATTATCCGGATGATTTCAATGGTCGGATTTGGTGGGATATCTTCGAGGTCGACAAGTGAAGTCAGAGGTCAATATATATCAAGTTTGGTCCAATGTAATTATCTATCTAGTGTAAAATTCAGTTTTTAATATCGTTTTAGTTAATTTCCTACTTTCAGTGTATTTCTTAGCTATCAAGCACTTAATTAAGCATTATCAGTGTATGTTTAAACTTTTTCAATAATCAATTTCAATATTGAAGTTCCAATCTCAGTTTATGCATTTTCAAATTTCAAGAAAATTTCAATATGTTGAAATGTTGTTAGCAGTGGTTAATTTGGACTGAGAAACTCATATAAGCTCCATATAAAGCTTATACAAGCTTTTAGATACTCTTTAAACCAATTTAGTAGCCAAATCCAAAAATTCACAAAAATACTAATTAAATAGTTTAAAAATAAAAAATCATGGTACAAGGTTCAAAAACACTGGAGCAGGATGTATAATGGATGGTCTTGGGTATAGTGCTTATTGGTAAGCTATAGGAGTTGTTATTTGGTCCTAGTTCTCAGTTTGTGACCTAAAGCCATTTGTAAGCTTTTGCTCATTTCTTGCATATTATGTTAAATTCAGGTCATTAGCTTTAATCAGTATTTTAGTGTTCACTAGTCATAGATAAGTTAATATAAGCCTTTAAAATCGGTCACTTGTCTTTTAACTTGTATTTAGCTAAAATTTCATTTTAAGCATTTAATATAGCATAATTAGTAATTCTAAGTTTTATATTGTTATAACTGTTGGTTCATGTTTTTTAGACTTAATTAGTGATAATATAAGCTCATCATCGGCCTCATGGTCTTAATCGGTGTTTAGCTTTGAAAATCTTCAAAACAGTTTGGTTAAGGACTGTTTGGTTTCGAGTATTTAAGCGTGTTAAAGGCTATTTAATCCTTTTGTTTGGTTGCTCGTGTCTCACTAGTTCTTAGTAACTCATTGCAAGAAAGAAAACCGAGCTTGTTAGTCTTAAAAGTCAAAATACTCTTTAATTTCATCTCATAAGCTCACTGTTGGAATTTTTGATCGCATAATCATTCAAAATGGTTTGAAAGTTGTTCACCTAGCTTAATCTAATCTTATTCTAGCTTAATATATCATAGTCATCCTTAGAATTGATTTAAATCTCAATATAGTCAACTTAGTTATTTTCTTAAAAGTCAATATCATCGTGCATCGCTTTGATACCCAAATCATAAGCTTCTAAAAGCTTATTAGTTGCCAATATCGATGATTTTGTTTCTTTGGATAGCCAAGTGGTCCTTTTAGGTTCCAAGTTAAAATCTCAAATTGGAGCTTATTTACTGGTGCATAAGTTTATCATTCTGTCCCATTTTACTCAGTATTAACTCGAGTTTTACTCGATGGTTTTCGATTTTGGAAAAGCTTCTCAAAAGCTCATGTTAGCTTATTTGGTCATCATATTTGGTTTATAGGTAGTCAACTGGTCTTTTCCAAGTTCCAATCATTTCTTTTCACTTTTAGCTTAATTTGTGTAATTGTGCAATATCTTAAAGTAGTATACCATTTTTGTTTTTACAATCAAGCTCAAACAATAAATCGTGTTAACTTGTAATCCGAAGTTCAAGCTTGTTGTTTTTGGTTGCAATAGAGTTCTTATAGCATACTGACACTTGTGTAAGTTTGGTAGCTTTTGGTTATCATTTTGCTTTTTCTAGTGCTTATTAATAAGCAGGTTTATATAGATTGCTAATTTCTATACACAAGACCATGTTTTTCTATTTTCTTAGACTCGTAGATTAAAATAGATTTTTCCTGAAATTTTCATTATTTTTCATAATGTTTGCTATTTTAGTAATTAAAAGCAGCTTTTAGGTATTTTAAATAGCTTTTAATACAAATAAATTATAAAAGTCCAAAAATGATTTTTCAATTTTCTTAGGTTAAGATAAATATAAAAGTAATAAAAAGTATTTTTCCATAATTTTCTTAGTCTAAAAGTATTTTTAGCATTTTTATTAGTTTTAAATAGTTTTAAATTAATAATAAATACATAATAAGTCTAAAAATATATTTTTAGTTTTAAAATAAGTTTTATCATATTTTAGATTTTTCCAAGTTTTAATTTCATTTTCTAGGTTAATTTTGTATTTTCTTGTATTTTAGCACATTTTAAATACTTAATAAATAGATTTTAATTAATAATAAATAGATAAATAGTTGTAAAAATAATTTTCTTTTCTAATAATTTTCTTTTATTATTAGGATTCCAAAAGTATAATTTTTATATTTTTAGGCTTTTTATTTCTTTAAAACTCACTTTTATTTTATACGTAGCGTAATTTTATTTTAAACGTAAGTTTTAAGTTTTAGGTTTTAAACGTTCATCACTGTAAAAATAGTGATAGCGTTTATTTAATAGATTTTATCTTTTAATCTTTTAATTTGCATTTAAGTCATTGTTATTTGTTAATCTTTTCTTTTAGTATAATTATCCATCGAAATCCTTATCGATTGCTATCCTTAGTGATCATTCTACCATCCGATTAAGTGTTTTAACACCAATTCATCCTCCGTGGGACTTAACGACCGTGAATTCCTATATTCCTCCGATCTTAATTGCATTTGTGCTCGAGGCTTTAAGTCATTTAGACTTGACCTGCTTAGCACCAATCAACATTAAATCACTTAGACGAAATCTTTGCAAACTTAGTTGCAAACAAACTAGATTAGTATTACTTTCTTGACACCCTTACCTAGGGATGGACTCGTCGGGGAGTAACGACGAGATCCTTTCCGTTACTTGCTCTCTATTTCTTTTACTTTACTTCTTTCACATGTTTTTCTTAAAAACGATGTGTTGCTTTCCTTCAAACACTTTTGTTTCGACAAAAGTGGGGAGAAGAAAGTAAAACTACAATTCAAACTTTTACTTAATTTTAGCTTTTCCTTAAAATAATTTTATGTTTTGTCATCAACAAAAGGGGAGATTGTTAATACAAATAAGCAGTAAAACGTTTATTTATATTTTACGATCTTCAATGTTTTGTCGATAACAAACGTAAAATCATATTAATGAAACAAATAAAATACGTAAATGGTTTGAACTAATAGTTTCTAACATATTCACATTTTCACATAAAACACTAAAACAAGTATAAGTGATTTTATGATTTAAATAATACATATGTACAACAACTAGTGTTTACATATTTGGATAAAATATACACATAACTAGTATGTAGTATTTTGGGTAATATAAATGGGTAGAAACTTAAGTATCACAACCCATTGGGCAAATACATTAAATGTAGTTGGGTACAACCCAAAGCCCATAACCCATGGATCTTGACCCATAACCCATTGCATGACATCATGCTTATATCATACATGGATAATATCCATAACCCATGGATCAACCCATACCCAGTGACTAAGTGCATTGCACTCAAAGATACATTGTATCTAGCCAAAGATCCATGGTTCAACCCACGACCCATGACCCATAACCAAAATACCCATGGGCAAAGAGGAGCTTCCACGGATCCCGGCTTTGTGCTAGCGGATCCCAGTGGAAGGGATCCGTGGGATCCGGGAACAAGAGAGAATTTTCTATAAATGAGAGCCATTTCTTCCTTTCTAATCATCACTTCACATACATACTTCCCAAGTATTATAACCCTCTAACCTCAGATCCAAGTGATCTATGTAGTTTGTCTTTTGTTTTTGTGTGATCTTCTAGGTTCCTCTTAAAGGCAAGATCACCACTTCTTGAAGACGTGCAAGCTCAAGTCCATGAGTTGCCATGCTTCGTCATCATCAAGATAACTAAGGTTCACTTGTTGATAGTTCTTCCTTTCTCCATAGATGTTGGGTTGAAGGCATTAGTGAAGAATGCCGAAAGTGTCAAGATGAAAGCATTAGTGAAAGGTGCTCATCATCCGTGTCAAAGCATTAGTGAAGAATGCTAAAGGTGTCAAGACGAAGGCATTAATGAAGGGTGCCAAGCGTTGTGTCAAAGGCATTAGTGAAGGATGCCGAAGAATCAAATCAAGTTGCATTTGGAAAGAATGCCTAGGTCGTATAATCGATGAGGTGCATCGTTATACATATAAGTATTTGTTTATTTCCAAGGATGGTGATATCCTTTGTAACACCCCAACCCGACAAGGGTAAAGATATCACAATACGGTCTCATATCAGAACTTTAAATAAAATACAATAGCGGAAACCTTTACAAAATAATCAAAAGAAAACATAAATAACTTAATAATCAAAATAAATCTAAGATCTCTATGGTAAAGTCTTGCTCTCGGCTCTACTCTCAAACCCATATCAGCTATCCCATAAGCTCATCTTGAATACCTAAAAACCTGCCGCAGGAAAAGAAAATGCGGCTGAGCTTACAAAGCCCAGTGAACAGATATAACAAAACAAAAGCTAAACAAAACAAGATACGGATAACGAAATCACAACGGAATGAGAATAATGAATCATTGAAGATTCTCATGAAACACAAATACACGTAAACAGGAAGAGCACATAACAAATAAGAACAAACACATAGCATATTGATGACACAACCGCAAACACATCAAATAACCAGTACTAACTAACTCGAAAAATCGTAGTACATATAAGCCAAACGAAATATCAAAACTAATGTAAACAATTTCTAGAAAGTAAACATGACATTCACACAAATCGATAAGTTACATTTAATAAACTTAACCAAGGTCGAAAGCAATGGAAAACAATAGTCAACACATAGTAGTCACACATACCAATGAGAACACCTTACAAAAACTATAATTAAATGAACTAGAGGCATAACATAGCAGTTAGCAAGTTAACAGGCCAGACATTATAAATTAAACCATTTCCCCAGATCAAACTTTAGTATAAGCAGAATTTAAACATGGCAGGTCACACATAAGCAGATAGATACACTAACGGATAGGCAAAGTTCACAAAATTAACTGAACAAATTATACATACTAAACTTACAGAATACTCAATTACACACTAGCATAGTTATCATACAGATCAACAAGGTCACATAATGGTAAACTAACATATAATCAGATGACAACATGTGAATCACATATAAACATATTAATCATATTCTAGCATAGTAAACGGTAGTCACATAAACATGTAAAAGCATAAACAGATTCGATAAACATATAATAACCCAGTACGTAAACGGAAGTATTGGAAAATACAGAATCATAAACAGAATACCTAATACGTAGTAACAGATAAAGATTTAGTTATCTACCACGAGCCCGAACATATCATATCGAAGTAACTTTCTTATTCGGAGGGTGACCTCGGAATACCTTATATAATATGAGGAGACCTCAATAACAAATGGAGTAAATAGCTCCCGAATTTGTGAAGACGCGATTGCACACGACATCATTCACCGACAAATCATATCGATAACGGATCGGATCTAGGATGCATCCATACGCCCCAACAGATGAGATAGTGGCCATACTATCAATAAACAGATAATGAAAGGGACGTGGCGAACATCACTCTCTCGCCTAGAGTCATGTCGGCGGTGCATCATCGACACGGACATGGAACCCCATGACTAGTGAAATATTGGCTCGGTGTCAAACTAACTTAGGTCAAACAGATTGTCATAAATGACACAGATCATAATTCATCATAAAGGTCAAACAAATTTACAAATCGGAGTTTTCATATCATAAGTTCAAATCGATGTTTCATGGTTCAATAAAGAGATTTCGGATAAGCAACAGATCAAACAAATCGAAAGGGTTCATATCAAATGTTCGTAAATCAAAGGTTCATATCACGGTCACATATCATACGCTCATAATCGAGGTTCATAATCGATGTTCATAATCAAGTTCATAATCAAATATTCATAATCGAAGATCAAAATCAAATGTTCATAATCGAAGTTCATAATCAAACATAGCAAGTTCAACAAACATGAGATTCGATAAAAGAGATTCACATAAATGAAGGGAATCATAGCAATGGCATAGGAAATCCTAATAAGCATAAGAGAAATGACGAAGAAAGGAAATCATGAGAAACCTTTCTTGAAAAGGTCGAATATCGTACCTTAACGCAAATGAGAGAAAAGCAAACGAATGAATGAACACGAAGATACAACGTCGCGTCTCCTTCAACGAATCTACACGGATTAGGATTTGTTTAATACTTATTAGCATCATTAAAGCTATAACGGATTAATCGCATTAACATTCTTAGAGTTATAAGTATATTCTCATTTTATAAACTTCTTATGCATTTGTAAGTGTGTTACCTATTGATATCATATTTTATCTTTCAGTTTCTTAAACTCATATTCGGACCAGACTTTAGCGATTTTTATAAAATACTTATTTAGCTCAAATGAAATCAAGCAAAATCCCAGGGGTTCCCATATGAGTTAAAAGACTATACAAAAATTGGTGGGTTCTATTTCCATGCTAAATGGCTCACGGAAAATCATAAGTCCGAGGTCCGTAACTCACCCAGATTTACACACAATCAAAGTATGGCCCCAACAAACACACTTACCCTACTCAACACATCAAACCAAAAGCTACAGGTGTCACACCATATATAAATATCATATCCACCAAAGGAAAAGTTCCAGAACCTCATAGATTAAATACTAAAATCATTTACTACATCATAAATTTCAACTCAGCAATTCAGATTCAGACACCCTAACTCCAAAAATATAAAATCATACTTCCACGTTGGCAAATGATACAAGACTTATTTTTCCAGAAAGCTATTTCAAAGTACTACAATTTAGGCTCAAGAATCACCCAAAACATGCAAGTATCATCAGATAACACCTAGATGAATCCAACCTAAATTTCAGACCCGTTTTCTCAGCTTTGACACTTGATCTTGTAAAATTCAAAAATACGACTTAGACAACTCCAAATTCGACCAAACCACTTGGAAAACTTAACTAAGACATAAAATAAACTTTTCCAACAAAAACCCAGATTATTGCACTTGTAAAATTCGATCTATGACACACACAAGTTCGACATATGATGCTGTCCAGTTTTAGGGTTTATTAAAGCCAATATAAGCACATGTTTAACCTACCCAAACACACCATGACCCATGAAATCCATATGACCTGTTTTAATAGCATCCTAACCTTTCATATTTTCCGCCTTTCAACTTTCTACACACCCATTATAATATTTAATGAACCAAACAACCGATACCTCACATAAATTATAAACATCCATAAAATAACGACTTAGGGTTTCTACCTTTGTGATTCCATATTAATGACCAAAACATAAGTTACTTGTATGCTCACATAACCATTCGTATAGTTATATTTAATGAGTCAAGATATTAAGTTATGATGTCTTATACGTATTTATGTTTTAACTCGAATCAAGAATAAAGCAAAGACGAGGATACCTCTTCGGTCGATCAAGACGGATGAAACAAGGACTCAAATAACAAAAATCAAAACCCTTTCGATCAAACCCACGACCACAGTAACTTCGAGAGGCAACCCACGATCACCACAGCCTCCTTGGAACATTTTCTGATCTCCTTGGTGCCTTGAAATCGAATGGAAGTGAAGCAAGAAAGAGGTAGCCGTCACTTTTGGGGTTCTAGGGTTTTCTTTTTTTTTTTTTTTTTTTTTTTCGCTATGATTCGTATAAAAGAAAAGGGAGGGAAAAAGAACCGCCTTGGTCATTAGATGGGCCAAAGGAAAGAAAGTTTGGGCTAAGTTCAATTTAGATGGGCTATAATTAAGTTGTAGTGCATTTGGTGTTTTAGGCCAAGTCATGTTCGTGCAATAGTTAAAGAAAGAACAAAAAAAATGTGTGTGTTAAATATTTAGACGTAAGTGTTTTAAATAAATCTCGTACACTAGGTCTTATAATTTCTTATAAGTTAGATTAAGTTACATTAAATGAACTTGACGAATTTTACGTATCTTATAAGTTTTAAATTTGAGGCACAATAGTCTTTTATCACGCTTATGATTTTCGGGTTTACATCCTTGATGATGTTGTAACAAGGTGGATCTCCTCGAGATTAGGTGTTGTGTCGTGAAGGGTAGTAGTTCCTCCATAGTAATGGAACTAGGTGCTTAGCCTAGTACCTAATAAAGGGTAGGCGACGTTGTGATAGGATTAGTTCTCCTTGGTGTGAAAGAACTCGGTGGTTAGCCTAGCACCATATAAAGGGTAAGCGACGTTGTGTTAGGTGTGGTTCGCCTTGGTGTGAAGGAACTCGGTATTTAGCTTTGTCTTGGAAAAAGGTTGCGACGTTGTGAAGGTTCTCCGCCATAAGGAGTTGGTGTAGTGTTTACGAACTCTCGAGTAGGTGACTCGGGAGTGGAGTAGGGCAAGGAAGGTGTCCTTGTAGCCGAACCACTATAAATACTTGTGTCGTGGTGATGTGCTTCTTACTCTTTATCTTTCATTACACGCTTATATATCTATCTATCAACGCCCTACATAAACAACCAAATAGATTGACATAAGTGGATCTAAATATTTAAAAGGAAGTTTTAAATTGGTAAAACTATTCAACTCCCCTTCTAGTTTTCCATGTAATTGGTAGTGAAAGAACACGAGTCAAAGAGTATGAAGAAGTTGCCCATTAGGAAAAAATCTTTGAGTAAAACACATAAGAAAAAGTTTGTTAAAAAAACTGTCTAAGAAAGCATGAGAAAATAAAATGTCATTGTTTGAGGAGTGGCCTAGGATTGAATACATAGAGAATGACAATGTTGAGGATAATGTTGTCATAAGTGCTCCAAAACCATTGCCTGCTGAGATTGAATGTAGAAATGATAATACCGAAATGGGTGAACCAAGTGGTGAAATGGGTCAACCAAGTGAGACTGAAATGGGACAATCTAGTAGGATGAAGAAAGATGGCAAGAGGAGTACTGAACTGGAAGATGATGTATTCATAGATCAGGATAACAATATAGAGGATGTTGTTGTTGATATGGATGATTTTAGGGAGAATTAGTTTAGGAATGCTAGGTCTGCAGTAGAAGATGAGCCAGAAGAAAAAGATGTGAACCTACATGAATTTGATAGTGCATCAGACTGTGATGGGGATCTTGAAGCAGATAGAAATAGAGCTTTGAGAAAGTTGGAAAAAATGCAGAAACAAGGTATGGTTTCACCTGGAAACTTTTATGTTGGTGAAAAGTTTGGATATAAGTGGCTTGTATTAGAAAGGGTATCTAAGATAGCTGTTGAGCGAAGGAGGCAGTTACATGTTGTTAAAAATGACAACATTAGGGTTAGAGTCATATGTAAGGGTCAAACACCAAAATTTAAACCCTTTCCGATTCAGCCCAAATGAGGATGTAAGTGGTTCGGGCTTTTGAGAAAGCAAGTGGTTATGGGCCTGCTGAGAAAGCAAGTGGTTCGGGCTGTGATGGGCCAATAGTCAATGATGAACATAGGTGCCAAGTGGAAGTTATTAGTTTTAAGGGTGCCCAAGATGAGACTTGGAGGTTAAGACTTTGATGACACCCATTCATGCCTTCAATCTAGGGTAGTTAAAAGTGTACATCCACTTTCTTATCAAAAGATGTTGTAGATGCCATTGTTCCTAACCCCAACATTCCAACTTCTACCCTTAGAGATCAACTCCAAAAAGTATCAAATGAGTTTTTCAAAAATGAAAACCTATAGAGCTAAAGTAATAGCAAAGGATAAGGTAACTGGTGATTATGGTGAGCAGTATGCAGATTTAAAAGATTATATCTTAGAATTGAAAAGGATCAATCCAGATACAACTGTGAAACTAGAGTTGGAAAAACCAGATGATCCAAAGAATAAGTATAGACAGTTTAAGAGGATATATGTTTGTTTAGGAGCACTAAAGAAAGGGTTTAAAGCTGGAAACAGAGATCTGTTGGGTCTTGATGGGTGTTTTATGTCTGGACCATGACTTGGTCAAATATTAATCAGAGTAGTGTGTGGATGCAAACAATGGAACCTATCCGATTGCTTATTATGTTGTGGAAGCAGAATCAAAAGAATCTTGGACTTGGTTTCTTGATTACTTGGGTGATGATTTGGGCTTGCAATCAAATTCCAACTTTACATTCATATCAGATAGGCAAAAGGTAAGTGTTATACTTTTTCAACTTTCAAATGCCTATTAAATGCAGTCACTTATTAAATGCATTCACTTATTAAATGCATTCACTTATTGACTTTTTCTAAGTTTATAGGGGATAATACCAGCTATTAAGGAAATGTTTCTAGTCTTTGAACATAGATCTCGCTTAAAGCATATCTATGACAACATGAAACTTGTCCGGAGGGACAGTTATACAAGGATTGTTTATGGAAATGTGCTACATCAACAACCATTCCAGTTTTCAACAAGAATATGGAAGAGTCAAGAAAATTTGTAAAGATGCATATATTTGGTTGAATAAAATCCCCCCAATGCACTGGTCTAAATCACATTTCTCAAGTAACTTTATTTGACTTTTTATCATTGGTTGCTTACATTTGATTTGAATTTTTAACATGTACTGGTTTGGTTAGACTTTTTAATATGCTAAACTAGAATACTTTATAATGTCAGGGAGAGCACATTGTGATATGCTACTCAACAATATGTGTGACATTCTGAATAGGCAATTTCTAGATGCTAGAGACAAGCCCATAATCACTTGTTTAGAGTATATTAGGGAATACCTAATGAATAAGATTGTCAATGTTCAAAGGCTAATTGCAAAATCTGATGGACCTCTTACACCCAATGCAACAAGACTATTTACTGCAATCAAGGAAGAAGCTTTACAATATAAGGTTCACTGTTTAGCTGTCTACACTTTAAGTTTAAATGTAGTATATTGCTTGCAACATTCTGTTTAATGTATATGTTTATTTGTTTTCCAACTTCTTATTAGGTGGGTTGGAATGAGGAGGATAAATATCAATGTACTGGACCTTTCCAAGATCAATGTGTAGTTGATATGAAGCTGAAGAGGTGTTCTTGTAGGAGATGGGAGTTAACAGGCATGCCTTGCAAGCATGATGTTGCTGCTATTAATGATATGGGGAACAATGGCATGGAAGTTGGTTTACCAGAAGCCTGGGTACACTCTTGTTATTGGCTCAGAACATGGGAGAAGGTATATAGCTTCAAAATCCATCCTCTTGATGGTCCAGGGTATTGGCCTAAACATAAGGCTCCAATCACCTTGCTTCCACCAAAGTATCACCCTCAAGTTGGCAGACCAGCTAAAAAAAGGAGGAAGAGTGCTACTGAACTGGAAGAAATGGTGAAGGTGTGTGGTTGAGCGAGGTCGGCAAAATCAAGTAGGTGTGTCTTATGCAAGCAATTAGGATACAACAAAAGGTCTTGTAAAGGTAAAAAATGAGACCAAAACCAAATGATGGAAAGAAGAAAAGGAAAACAGCTGCTAGTACACAGACTCCTCCAAGCAGTAAGACTCCTTCAACTACTCAGACACCAAGTACTCAACCTCCTTCAACACCTAGAAGACCATCAAAGGGTATTGTCATCAGGGACTCACCATCTGCCAATACAAGATCATCAAGTCAATTTGCTGTGTGTGCAGGCAAGGGTAAAGAAAAGGTTGTGTAGCCTTAGTAAACTGTATTTGTATTTTGTCATCAAACTCATGTTATGTTAGGTAATCTGTATTTGTATGGATTATGTCTTAGGTATGGTCAAAATGATGTATGGGTTATGTCTTAGGCAAGGGTAAAGACATGTATTTTGTGATCAAACTATTCCACTTTATGGTAACCACTCAAGTTTCCAGGTTATGGTAACTTTATTTTGACATCAAACTGTTACAGGTTGTGTCTTTATGTGACATTCATTTTGACATTCATTTTGTCTTAGAATTGTGTATATCTTTGACATGTATGGCTTGTTTGGGTTATGCCTTTTGTGTTAGACTTGTGTATTTCAATTTCACACTTTCATTAGAGTGCTGCTATTCAATATGTTGACTTTTTATTTCTTTGACTTACATTTCAAATACAGTTTTCATAACACTTTTAACCATTACACCAACACAAACACAAACACTTTTAACCATTAACCCATAATATAACATTACATACCATATCAGATTCATTGACCAAAACAACTTACAATGGGACCAAAACATAAACCATACCAGTTTCTAAACCACCCAAACCTACCCATTTTACATTACACTTTAATTCATCAGATAAGCAACAAAAAAAACCCAACTAACACCTAAAATCCACTTCAACCTTTGAACTTTACTTGCTTGTTCATTCACTCTTGCTTGAAGCTCATTAGATCTTTCTCGTAGTTCATTCATAGATCGCAATAAGCCGGGTATAATTTGAACGGATCTTGGACACATTTCTGGGTCATACCAATCGATAAAGCCACAACTCCTCTACAAGTTAGCCAAATTAGCAAAAAACTTACAAATTAAGCAATTAATTAAAAAACAAATAACTTACCGAACAACAATAAAATCTCCTCCCTGGGTTTATGGCAGTCCATGATGTGCGAATATGGGATATGGCATCACAGTTTCTACAACGAATCATTATTTTCTTTCTTTTGTTTGTTGGATGTTTGTGTGTGTTTTGATCTAAAAAAACCATGACCTAAAGCTTATTAATAGGGAAAAGAGGGGGGAAATCACGTGGCATATATGAAATGGGAGGGAAAACGTTATTTTATAAATCAGCCCCTTCAAGTGAATCACAAATTACCCCGTTAGTCCTTTTTTAACAGATGTTAGGTATTTGGATAGGATCCGTAAAAAGAGAAAACCACGAGGACATGACCCGTAAAAAAAAATACAGGGATATTTTACGCAAGATCCGACAAACCACAAGGACCAATTATGTAATTATAGGCGAGTTTATAAAACGAGCTTAATAACAAGCATATTAACGAGCTCAAATATATATATTACGAGCCGAGCTCAAGTCAAGCTTTAATTTTTCATTTCCAAATCGTATAAACGAACTGAGCTCGAGCATGTATAACATACCACGAGCCGAGTTCAAGGTTAAAAAGTAAGGCTCGAGCCGAGCCAAGCTCGGGCTTTATAAAACTTAAACGAGCCGAGTTCAGACCGACAGATCGATGGAGCCGAAATTTCTTCACCTGCTTCGACCCCTAAGAAAATACCCATAATTTAACGTTTCAAAATATACAATTTATTAACTATATTGAATACGACACCGGAAAAGAATAGTTTTGTCTCATCTAATATATGTAGCTTTCCGTCCTTAAGAAAAGTTGAATTTTTGACATATTTTTCCTCTTGCGCATCTAGCATGTTACCTAATCACAAAGGTATATAGATCCATTTTCAGTCACCCTTCAGCTAACACTTTGAATTTGCTCAGCTTATTTGACCTAGTAACAGAAGCACGAGTTAGATTTTTGTCTGGGTCTTGTATGGGACCAATAGACTTTAAATATCAGAATTGTGTGTTTTACATTTATGGCACACACGTATTCAATCCAACAAAAAATCTTATGTAAGTGAAACTTGTGAAGATATAAATATAGCCCAGCTTACGTTAGCCCATAACTAAACAGATTTAGCCCAAAAGATTATGCACCAAACAATTAAATATCAAACAAGTTATTTTTATAGATTGATTGGGTTGCTAGTGCATAAATGAGAAAACAAAAATAAAGTGAAATCGTATAAGGTTGTTGTTAGCAAATTTCTTTTATGTTTTAGGTGGTGCAATTGTCACGTTGGAAGTGGCACCGCTGTGCGCTGCTATACCCGATGCTCTAATGTATATATAGGAGATACACACGTTACAAATCACAATAATAAGGGATGCAGTTTTTGAGTTTTAGCCCTCAAATGCTTTCATACGCCAACTCTTTTTTCTTATTTCAATATCTTTTTCATAATGTTACACATGTAGTGTTGTGATTAAAGGTTGGCGCGGTCTGAGTCCATGGGTCTTGAATCTTTGGACCGTGTTGTATCTCGTGTACCACTAATATCTCTCGGTTACGGGTCAAATACAGATTCATCAAATACGGACAGGAGCGAAGCTTTGTGGTGCCAAAAGGAGGGTTTTGGCACCCTCAAGATTTTAATACTTGCTTACAAAAATGCCATTTTTGCTTAGTATATGTACCATGGTAATGTAATTTATGAATTTGCCTCTCTTAAAACATGTATGTACCATGGTAATGTATATCCATAGATTGGATTCATGTTAGGACAAATCAGTTTCTAGATATATTATCATTTTAAATTCCTAACTAAATTTTGAACGACATGTTGTAATCTTCTCATTATAAGCTATTCGTTATTTTGTGTATAAATTAGTACAATGATCCTTTTAAGTTTGTTTTTTCTTTTCAACTAGAGGTTTTTTTTTACTACAAATCAAACGTCACGTTTGGAAAGACCTGTAACATCATCATATGTTTATTTTAATCTGTTGTCTCATATGTATATTAAGTCTTGCAAAAATGATTTTTAAACACAAGAGATTCATTTTGGTAGAGCAAAGAAAAGACAATTTGATATTATATTTTCACAATATGAAATCTTAAAAGATCCCAAAAACAAAGTAGTAATACTACTTATTTAAACTTTTCTCCGAAATGAAAGAGCCATAATTTCAAGATTTAAGCATAAGACGTAAAAAACATCAGCGATAAATATCGTTAGAAAATGAATTATTATATTTTTCTGACCCATGGTAAACCTAACACCGTAACCAACAGTAACGGAATTAGGTTAGAAGAAAATAGTTTGACAAGTAAATTCGTTTGATTTTGTTTCGATAAAATAAGTTACTCGTCTTTTTAGTTTCTCACTAATGTAAGAAGTGTTGAGTTTATGATATATAAAATACAATAAAACATAAAGACATCAAGAAAGACACAATGAAGACTAAAGATCATAACAAATAAATTAATTAACGACAAGATGATAACGCACTTCTCATGCGAATATCAAATCTCTTGAGCAAGACCAAGAAGTGGATTAGAGAGTTGCCCTCACCTTTCTACAACTCAAACCAATATGGTGTAAGAATAGTGTCTACTACCACGCTCTTGACACACGATTAACCAACGAATCAAGCGATTGCTAGATCTAACACAAGTCCTCGTTTATGAAAAACGAAACCAAACTCCCTTACTTGGGGTGTTCGCCGAATATAGGACAAGAGAGAGAGAGAGAGAGATCTAGGGTTAATTCAATGCATGTGTATGAAACCCTGTAACCTAACCTCTTTATATACTAAGAGAACTTAGAGAACAAGTTGGGAATTAGGCCTTGAGAGGCCCTATGGTCGCCACTATTGAAACCCAAAGCCAAACCCATAACTTTTCCAAGTTTTCCATTTCTAGTCCTTTCTTTCCATTTACGGTCGTTAGTAATTTTCCGTTAAATACTTAACGATCGTTAACCGGACTTAATGTGTAATAATTAATCGTAAACATAAACATTAATTATTAACTTTAATTCTCATTCGCTAATGTGTGCAATCCGTGGTCACGAGTTCGAATCCGACATTCACACGTTTGTAAATATATACATTTCAACAACCCCACTGGATATGTTTACAAAACGTGAAATAACATTGGTTAGCGTCTAGCAACACGCCAATGCCCCCAGACAACTCGTGTATGGTTTTCCGGAGAAAACCAAGTTTGATGATTCATCATCATATTCATCATTTTGTTTCTAATACCATGTTAATAAGAATATGGATCTCACTCATTTCTTAATTTAACTATTCATTTCTCGCTTATATGATTTATTAAGATTACCAATTCTTCCGAATGAAGACCTTGGGTATGGCCATACAAACATCTTAACAATCCTACGAGGGCCCAAGAGTATTATACTTCAAAATAAATTTGAAGGAAACAAATCCCATTTTGACTACAAGGATTCATAAATTTCGCAACACGAAAACAACCCTTATAACTACCGCCACGTGTAGCGTTAGATTGCTTCACAAAATGCACTACATCCATGACATATCTCTTGTATCTCAAGTCGAGGATAAATATCCATGATATACTTAATGACAAAGATCCATAAAGTATTATCATGCGGGTGGGATAAGTCCTATATTCAAATCATTGAATATCATCTCGAATTAGTCATGCTACGCATCAATATACTTTCAAGTATATTCTAACTAATACTCGATTTGTCTTAATTCAATATCATTCCCATGTTATTGATTGACAACGGACTATTTAGAATAACTTAAGTTATTCATGGATTTAAACATGCAAATATAGGACAACATCATAATAAATGAATAATAAACATAACAAAATACTTTATTTCATTTCAATAATAATGTTTACAATATCTTTTATCTAAAATACTAAGTCACGATGGGCATGAAACTACTAGCTAAACGAAGTCCAAACTTATCGGACAAATGATTAAGTTTTTCACCGTAAGGCCTTCGTTATCGGATCCGCTAGGTTATCATCTCGTGCGAACTTTGAGCAACTCAATTTCACCTATTTCGACTTGCTCTCGAACATAGTGATATTGTCTAGGATAGTGTCCGTGCCCTTTATGACCTGTGTTCATGGGCAAAAGTTATTGCAGCAGAATTGTCACAATATACTTTAATAGGATTTTCAATCGACGGCATAACACCAAGCCCCGAAACAAACTTCCTTATCCAAACAACTTCCATGGCACCTCGAGCCGCTATGTACTCACTTTCAGAGCGGACATTGCAAGTGTTGTCTTTCTTACTCTTCCAATCCACAACACCTCCATTGATGACAAAATGTAACCCGCTTTGAGACTTTGTATCATCTTTGTCACACTTCCGTGATGCATCGCGAAGAACTCGTAATGACGCTCGCTTCGGATTTCCTCCATACACTATGAACATATCTCTTGTAGCCCTAAGGTACTTGAGAATATGCTAATAACAGCCCAAAGTGAATTTCACCCGGATTTCGTTGATACCGATCGTCAAGTTTTGAGCAAACGCCACATCAGCCTTGTGCATCGCATCGCTGCACATGATAGATCCTACACCAAGCATAAGGAACTTTCTTCATACGCGCCACCTCTGCGGTGTTGAAGCACAACCTTGGTCGCTCAAACCATGAATTACTTGCATTGGCAAAATCCTTCTTGGAATTTTGCATATTGAATCTCTTCAATATTTTGTCAATGTAAGCACTTTGGCTTAAACCAATTAGCCGCCTTGATCTATCCCGGTAGATCTTGATTCCGAGTATATATGTCGCTTCCCTAAGTCTTTCATCGAAAAACATTTACCAAGATAGGCTTTCACCTCATTCGACTTGGTATATGATTTCCCATGATTAATATGTCATCGACATACGAATAAGGAAAGTAACACGACTCCCACTAGCTTTGTGATATACACATGGCTCATCAAGATTCTGAGTAAATCCAAAACTTTTGATTTCTTCATCGAATCTTTTATTCCATTGCCTTGATGCTTGCTTTAGTCCATAAATGGACCTCTTAAGCTTGCATACACGGTTAGGAAACAATGGATTCATTAAACCCTTCCCTTGCGCCATATAGATGTCTTCATCTAGCGGCCATTCGTAAAAGCGGTTTTGACATCCATTTGCCAAATCTCATAGTCATAGTGTGCAACTATAGCTATGAGAATCCTAATAGCTCTTATGTCCGCTACAGAGAGAATGTCTCCTCGTAGTCAATGCCATAGGTTTGAGTAAAACCTTTAGCCACTAGACGAGCCTCGTAGGTGTGTACATTGCCATCCATGTCGGTTTTCTTTTGAAGATCCACTTACTTCCAACGACTTTAGCCTTGGGAGGAAGGTCAACTTCAATCCGACATCATTATCTTCATGGATTGCATTTCCCCATTCATAGCAATCGCCATTTATCCTTCTCGAGATCGACCATGGCGACCTTTATAGTTAGCGTGTTCATTAAGATCCCCAACCATATTTTCCTCCACCTCACGTTAAGACATAGACGGTCGGTGCACGATAGTCCTTTCGCACTCACGAATGGGAACAACTTCGTGAGGAGCACCTAAGCTTTCGTGTTCTTCTTGAAGTTGGCTAGTATTTTCGAAGGTGTTGTATCTTCTTGATCATATTCCGGATCATATACTCTCCCACCGAGTTCTTGAGATATGAGATTCCTTTCAAGGAAATCTCCATACCTAGCCACGATGACTTTGTTCTCACTGGTAGTAAAAGTAGTAACCCATAGTTTCCTTAGGGTATCCTACAAAGATACACTTACCGATCCGCTTGGAGCTTATTAGGTGTGTCACGCTTAACAAACGCTTCACATCCCTGCACCTTTAAGTAAGAAAAGTTGGGAGCTTTTCACGTCCATATTTCATATGGAGTTTTAACAACCTTCTTTGTTGGAACCATATTCAAAATGCGAATAGCGTTTCAAGGGCATAATCCCAAAAGTAAAAGGTAGAGTCGAAGTTCAAACATTGATCGTACCATGTCAAGTAAGGTACGATTTCTCTTTCGAGATACACCATTTTGTTGTGGAGTATAAGGAGATGTAAGTTGTTGGATAATTCCACACTCACTAAGTAATCTTTGAACTCTTGACTTATATACTCACCACCTCTATCGGATCGAAGAGCTTTAATCTTCTTACCGAGTTGTAATTCTACTTCACTTTTGAAAATCTTAAATGTTTCAAAGACTTCATGTTTATGTTTAAGTAAATAAACATAACCATAATGACCGAAATCATCCGTAGAAGGTTAAAGTAGACAAGACCACGTTTGACACATGTCTAAGTGGACCACACACATCGGTGTATCAATCCAAGTAGATCGAAGCCCTTTCCACTTGTGGTGAAAAAGGTTTCCTTGTCATCTTCCCGACTATGCAAGACTCGCATTTGTCAAATGATTCATCATTGACCGCTTGTAAAGCCCATCGTGTTGCGCTTTTCCATGCGTTTCTTGCCAATATGGGCAAGGCGACAATGCCAAAGATAAGAAGAGTCACGTTCGACTTGCTCTTCTTATTGCTAATGCTATACAACTAATTATTTTCATTGGATATACAACCATCCATATCAATTTCAAACACACCAAGCATAGGAATTGCATTAAAGTAAAAACATTATTTAAAGAAACCGAAATTCCATAAATGGTAAAAGTGTGCACAAAACCAATATCTTTTAACAAAGAAATCGAAATGACACCCCTAACAATGGAGGGTGCATAATGACAATTATTTAGTTCTAAAATTAAGCCCAAGGCAACACTAAATCAAAAGTCCCTATGGCTTCGACAACCGCACGCTTTCCATTTCCAACGACAAGTATCTCTCTCCACAGTCAACTTCTTCGCCTCTAAGTCCCTCGCGATGTATTACAGATGTGAGTACCACATCCCGTATCATATATCCGTGAATTTAGCTTATGAGGAAAAGAAAATAATTCAAACATAAAATACCGATGAGCTAGGCACCATCTTATTTTTATTCTCAAGGCACTCATTCGATAAACCGGACAGCTCCGCTTCCGGTGACCGGTGAGTTGCGATGGTGGCAAGACAAATCCTTCTTAGGATTCTCCTTTTCTTTCCGTGGTTCTTCTTAGGAGTCGTGGGATGACAACTTGTTTCCCTTTCCTTTTCCTTTCCCTTTCTTATCGCCTCATGGCTTAGGCTTATTCACCCTACCACCAGTATTGCGAGTACAACAGTGTAGAGCCTTCTTTGGCAATCTCTTCGTAGTCAACAAGCATTGCATGTAACTCATTCAACTGCCTTCCCGCAATGCATGTTAAAATTGCGGACAAAATCACCAAATCATTCCCGACAGTGGAGTGATTGATGAGTCCGACACATACATCATTCGAGTAACCACACCGAAGCTTCTCCAATTGGTCCAAGTGATGTTTCATCTCGAGGACGTGGTCGGAGACAGATTTGCCAACCTCCCGCTTGCGGTTAGAACCTTTTCAATAAGTTCATACGCTCACCTGGTGGCTTCTCAAACATACGCTTGAGTTCATCTAGCATGCTCATAGGCGGATAATGCTCAAATTGTTTTGCAATTGAGCGACATCCCCAAAGCATTAGACACGCCACATCATTGTGCTTCTCATATTCAACACGATATGCCTCTAATTCAAGAGCGATTGCCGTGTTGGGAGGAGCATCGTGCGAGGTGTAGTCAAAATTTCAACCCTTTGGCAACACGAAGGATGATCCTAAGTGAACGATGCCAATCATTGAAATTAGGCCAATCGACTTGTCTCTTCCAATCATATCTTTGAAAGCGGCACTCAAGAAGCTCATAGTGTTATCGATTGAGCCATCTACGTAAAAAGTTCAAAAACATAATTAGTATTTTGATAATTTTCCTTTTCAATAAACAATTAAATACCCAAGGTTCATATTCATATAACCAATTAATATTTATTGAAAACTAGGATCCAAATTGTCATAATCTCATCACATCGCTTGATCCATTAGTGATGAACCTTATACTGAATGGTAGAGCTTTTGCTCAATTGCCAATTTCAATTGCAATTCCTAGATTTATGGGATTTACATATAGCCAATATCAATCGCCATGTAAACATGTTTTATCCCATCTTATGCCTTGAGTTTTCGCCACCGCCTAACTCAATTAAGTTGTCCAACTTAAGAAACCGCAAAATCGTCCATGCCCGTTCTCACGACACGTGGACATTTTACCCTTTGATTAAGATCTAAGTCACGTTCTCACGCAAATAGAAAGTAATCTTAGGTGTTTCCGCTTCGTTGGATGGCATATAACTTAAATTAAAGGGTAATAGTTTTGATGTTAAATCAAATATGTACAAAGATGTCATGCATTCATCTTTGTAGCATAGTTTTATTAAAACATTTATATCTTGTTTTAATGTATAAGCTTTTCATCATCAAACTTTAATTGAGGTATTGGGTTCACCAATCAAGGAATTAGTGTTAATTATCATCCATTATACCGTACTTTTGCATAAGTGTAAACACTTAGTGTTTCGGATAATTACCACCAAGTGGCGCATGGAATTAAAACTAATTCGCCTTAAGATGAGCTTGCACATTTAATGGCTTACTAAGTAGCTCCACCGAACTTACAGGGGAGAGGACTGTGCACGCGCTAAAGCACAACCTTAGACATCCATTCGATTGATCGTGCGCACTTCTTTAAACCCCTTTATTAGTTCATTCTCATGGGTGAGCCGTTCGGTCATTTGTACCAAAGTCATCATCAATTAAACGATTATGATTACTATTCTTAAAAATACATGTTTCACCATTGTTTAGGTCGGTTTATTTTCTTGTGAAAATACCCTTGTTACAAAACACAAACAAGCAAGTATTTATAAAAATAAACAATAAACAATGAATGCATAACAAATAAAAGTCATGCATATCAAATAGCCACATGCAAACGGTTTTGATAAATCCTATTAATAACCAATTTATATTCATCAATATGCATATATTTAATTAAGACTTCCACCTGCTTTCATCTATGTACAAGGTGAACCACATGCATCGATTCATCGATTATGTAAGTCAAAACTAAATATATACCACATAGCACATAATTGATTAAATAATAATAATTGAGGTCTTCCCAATTTAAGATCTATCATAATTTAATGTATATCACTTAAAACATGAAAGACATACAATAAAAAGCAGATCCATGATAAAACATGCGATAATTATCATGGATATAAATTACACTTAACAATTAATGCAATTAAATGAGTTACGCATATACACATAAAGTTGCATGCATCTTAGGGTTTCTAATCCAATTAAAACAATAGTTTACAAAACCCTAATTAGGGCACCCAAAAAAACGCCTCAAAATTAGGGTTTAGGTTTTGCAAAACCTAGATCTAAGCATACAAATAATAACACATTCATGTTTATTTTAATTATGTGTTTCAAGAATTAATTACTTGTTATACAAGGCTCGTGATGCCACCGTTGAGTTTATGATATATAAAATACAATAAAACATAAAGACATCAAGAGTACACAATGGAAGACTAAAGATCATAACAAATAAATTAATTAACCGAAGTATGCATAACGTACTCTTGCGAATATCAAATCTCTTGAGCAAGACCAAGAAGTGGATTAGAGAGTTGCCCTTACCTTTCTACAACTCAAACCAATATGGTGTAAGAATAGTGTCTTACTACCACGTTCTTGTACACATGAATTAACCCACTAATCAAGCGATTGCTAGATCTAACACAAGTCCTCGCTTATGAAAAACGAAACCAAACTCCTTACTTGGGGTGTTCGTCGAATATAGGACAAGAGAGAGAGAGAGAGATCTAGGTTAATTCAACGCATGTGTATGAAACCCTGTAACCCAACCTCTTTATATACTAAGAGTAAACTTGTAGAACAAGTTAGGAATTAGGCCTTGGAGAGGCCCTATGGCCGGCCACTATTGAAACCCAAAGCCAAACCCATAACTTTTCCAAGTTTTCCATTTCTAGTCCTTCTCTTTTCCATTTAACGGTCGTTAGTAATTTTTCCGTTAAATACTTAACGATCGTTAACCGGACTTAATGTGTAATAATTAATCGTAAACATAAACATTAATTATTAACTTTAATTCTCATTCGCTAATGTGTGCAATCCCGTGGTCACGAGTTCGAATCCGGACATTCACATGTTTGTAAATATATACATTTCCAACAAGAAGAGCAGGCTCACTGCAAAAGTTATAAAAAGGTGGCTAATGAGTTCAATATATTTACGTTAGTGTTTGATATGCAAGAATCAAAGTCATAATTGAACAAACTATTACAATGGGATGAAAAATTGTTGCTTGCGTTAAGTTTTTGAATGAAATGAATTATTCTTTGATTCAATCCATTACATTCATAGCGCTGTTTTTATTCCACAATCACTCTGTTTTGTTTACATTCTATTTCAAACATGAAATGAGGTTGTGTCACATTTCATTTATTCATTTCCACCGTACGTTTATTCTATTTCTTCGTCCTTTCATTACACATAGATAAGCAGATCATTATAGTAGTGGATTGATTAGATGTAGCTCAGCACCCACTAATCGTAATCCCGTAATACTCCGTATCATCGACATGAGCATTTGAGCAATATTAATTTATCCCGACAACAAGTGTGGCTAAAGTAAATTATAGCTCATACATACTGAAATACTTAATCATTTCGGATTCATATATATTCATTCAAACATTTTAGTACAATAACTTAGACATATTTATCATCTTTAATTTATCAAAAAACATGAATGCGTTTATCTTAAAAATACGACCCTAACATTAACACATGTTAGATTTTAGACTTATACTAACGTTATAATGATATTAAACTATCAATATACTCGTAACTAATTAAGATAAATAAATATAACTTAATCATAAGTTATCAATCTATTTTAATAGAAAATGTCGTGTTTACACTATAAAATACATAATAACGCCAACTGCCATGCAAGCTTACTTGTCACTTGTGTCGTCCACTTGAAATACTTTTCATACCAATGAGAACATGTTAGCAGATGATAAGAAAGCAAAATGACACAAAAGAATTCTGAAACCTACAAAAATATCTGAGTCCGTTTTGTGTCATTTTTGCCTCTTATCATGTGCCCTGTGAAGGTACAAAAAAAAAAAACCCTAGTGAAAAAATATCTTGTCAACAATTATCTGAAACTTTAGTTATGTACATTATCACTGCAAATTTTGAAATATTACACATTGAGTCTCTTTTACCGAGGTTAAGAGAATATTAGCAAATGTTTTTTATCCCTAATGGAAAACTTTGTTTATGTTTTAATCACTATTTCTGACTTTTTAGTCGATTAATTTATAAGGTTTGAGTCCATCGTCACAAAGCAGACTCAAACCAAAACCTTTATTTTTCAAAAAGTTGGCATGACCATATTAAGGATTGTTTGCACCAACTACTCAACTAGGATTTGAACTTGAAAGGTCTCATATTTTAGCATAGGCGGAGATACCATGACAGTGTGGGCAACTAACGACTGCCGTGCCAGATGAATACTTGGTATGCTACATTTTTGTAAAATCTGTGAATTCATTTTATTCTACCCCGAAAATAACTTGATACGAATAACTAGTTAAGCCGGCCTACATGGTGTATATGGTACCTGATCCAGCGGTAAGCCACCTTTCTTCTTCATATGGGAGATCAAAGGGTTCGATTCTCATTTCCTGTTTATGGATCTTTTGACATCAATTTTTCTTTTTTCAGATATTGTTTATAACAAAATGGTCTGTCACTCTTACTTATCGGCAAGGCCAGATATGGCGTTTAACTCAAATGGGATGCTTCAAGTTCCTATATCACTTGCAGAAGTTGTTTTTCATCTCCTTTCTCTGAAATTTGTAAAAGGGTATGCTACTATTACAAAATAGTAGATATTAACCTTTACACGCTGATATAATGCAAACAATCATGCGACATAAAATATATCTAAAGGCCATAAGAAAGTCCACTAACTGTTCAAATTTATTCGAATTAGAAACAACGACACCCTTGAGGACTCGCTTCTCGTATTTTTGTTCTATTTCTGGTCCTGCATAAAAAAAAGTTTTTTGGCCCCTCTAAAAGTTTTTTCCTGGCTTAGCGCTATATTTTAGTTATGCTAAGTTTTATTTTATTTATCTTTTACCATTTGGCCACCCTAAGTCGCTTTCCCAATAGGAAATTTATATACTCATATAACGATAATTTTATTCACGCAACGCTATCTTCAAACGCATTAAGGCAAAGAAAATCTTTAATAACAGATCGAATGGTAATTCCATCTTTCATGCTAAAAGAAACATGTTACGGAGTATAATTTTATTTGCCACTTGTGCTATATATAAATAGGTGCAATAATCTAGTTTAAGGCTTCTGAAAGTGACATCACACGTTCACTTTGCCTATAAATAGGCAACAACCACACATAACCTTGTATATAGAACTTAACAGTCATTAAACTATCTCTTAGATATCAATGGCAATGAAATCTATGCTCTAGTCAGCCTCTTGGTTGCTGTTTCGCGGCACCACAAGCCACTCAAGGTATTAAGATGACGATTCGTGGAACTGTATATTGTTCTGCCGATGGTAATATTGTTGCCAGTGCCCTGCATGCAACTCCTCCTTACGCAAGTAAGTTCAATTCTTTTTGTTTTTCAAAAGGTCTGAAAAGTTTTATCCTTCCGAAACTACATTATCATAAGAAAACTGTGATTCAAAGTACATGTCAAGCTTGGTGATTTTGTTTACGAATCAAGTACTTCATACTTTTTAAGAGTGTGCATAAAAACTTTTTAGTTTTTTCACTTAAATATCAAACATTTATTGTTGGCCTGATTAAATATTTCCTTGTTGGGTCGTTCACAGATGCTCTAGTTCAAGTAGCTTGTCTCGGAAATGTGGTGTCCTTAGCCACAACAAATAGCAATGGAGGTTTCCAAGCTGATGTAGACCTTCCATTAAATATCACTAGGGTGTTGTCACAATGCGGCATGGCTGTTGTTACACCAGTCATGATTGGCGACCCAAGCCAACCTACACTCGGCTATTTACAATCCAGACTGCAATGGCACAAGACCACCACCCGTGAGAACCTAGACGTAGCGGAATTTAGTCCATTGGGATTCAAATTGATTAAAATGTGATGATTGAATTCCAGCATACACTAAAGTCAGGGACAAAGTAGCCTCTTTGTAATGTATGAATAAGCTACGGATTGATTGCCCTCATATCTTTTCCGTTTCAAGTGTTTGTAGCAATAATTGTTCCTCAGTAGTGTAACTAGATTTGATCACTAATCAATTTGAAATGTTTTGTGATTGCATAAACAAAATTTGATTATTTACGAGCGAGATAATTAGTTGTTTTGAACAGCGAGGCTTAATCATATGATTGATCCAAAAAAAAAAAAAAAAAAAGGTTCTAACAAGCAAACACTCTTAATAGAAAATATAGTAGCCATTAATCTATTATCGCTATAATAATATAGGAGATGGTGCTGAACTATAAGTCAATAATTTTTGTCTTTCACTTAACATCTAATAGTAAATAACTTCACAAGATATGGTTACGCCAAACACTCCATCTTAGGCACACTTTGGTTTCCGCATCTAACGGAGTGCTAAAATTAATACATATGCTGGGATATCAAGTAGAAATGGTGTTGCGTGAGTCGGTTTTGTCATGAGAAGCCACAACTTACCGGGTCGGCTTTTGGTATGGACTCTGCTTTTGATCCTATATTATTATTTCAAAGCGGGCTTTCTAAAATCCATTCTTATAATTATAGTAGCCGGGTACTCGCGCGTTACGGCAGTGTGTACCTGTTTGATTATATTTTTCGTCGATAGCAAGATCTTTTCGATGGATTGTTTTTATAGAAGGAAAAAAAATGTTAGTGTATTAATTGGAAATTAGCTTGTTTTCTTGCTTATGCATTTAGTAACATTATAAGACGCTTTTATAGTGGTATCCACGCTATGCGGCGTGTACCCTGTAATCAAAATTTATGGTGCGCTATATTTTCGATTATAGGTTTTTCATGATGCTAACTTTACGCATGGCGATAACTTTAGAAATTAATTTATCGCAACTATTTCATAAAGAAATGGCAGAGAACCCATGAATCATGATGCAACAACGACACAAAAACGGTGGTCACCACTATTGCTAGTTGTTTTGGACGTTCAATATTATATAGCGTTTAAACATATATTGTGTTTTAAAGTCGTTGTTTTAGCGCTATCTGGTAGTGTCTATATTGCTAAGTTGTGGTCGTAAATGGTGGTCCATTGCGTGGTCGAAAAATGTGGTGTCAAAAAGTCTAATTGCATAAAAAATTGGTTTGTACAATCTGCTTAATGATTTGTATATTTCATTTAGTGGGTGTTTTAAAGAAGAAAAAAAGATAAGATGATTTATGCATTATTATTTTGTACCATGTGGTATATATTAATTGTTCTTTTGAGTTAGGGTGTATTTTAATAATCTTAACTACTTATAAAACAAAAACCCACAACCTTGAAAAGTGAAAACCGAATTTTACTTAAGGAAATTCATTGAAAGGCTAGTTTGAAAACATAATTTTACTTAAGGAAACTTCATTGAAAGTGTGGCATTTGAACTACATTAAGGAAACTTCATTGATAGGTTGTCGTTTGAACTACATTAAGACACGTATTGATTATGTGAAACTAATGCATGAAACTATGGTTGGAAATACGTATGTTTTTGCTGGACAAAAAAACACACTATACTTCAAGGCGGGATATTACAAACATAAACACAAAAATACACACACAAAATACTCTCACCACCGCCGGACATCAAGCCTCCATTGAAACCTAACCACCACAGAACCACGACAACCGAGAGGAACCACCCAGATGAACCACCAAGTTTTGATGTATTTTTAAAGCTTTTTCATAGATTTAATTAATCAAGTTTTTTTTTAATAGATCCGTAGATTTTATTTGTAGATCCGAGTTTTAATAAAATTATTGGTAATTTTTTTACACCGTTTGTTGCCACTTGTCAGCCGCCGTCGCTGTAAACCGCTGCTGCAATTTCTAACCGAATGTTTCTCTTTCATTTTAACCATTAACGATAACTTAAGATGGATTTTTTGAAGGTATAACATTCATCACCACTTGTTTATTGGCCTATCATCGACTTCCCTTATTGAATATGTGATCATTACATTCTTGCTATATAAAATTTGTCATAGCTCCCACTACCAATTGACGTTCAAAACTTTACACCCGATCCCCCGACCTATAGGTATAAGATGTGCTGTCAATTTGTCCACCGAGGAGGTACACTAGCCATGCTCGCTAGCTACTTCGCATATCAAACCATATCCAATTTGTGTTGAAAAATGTCCGCTCATGTTAAGGGTATCTTCTGATCTTTTTGGTGTTGCATCTGTTTGGGGACAACACATTTCTCTTGTATGTAGTATCACATCCATTTAGGGACGATACATCTAATTTTATTAGTATATAAAAAATAAGTACTTGGGGAGGTTAGTTGAGTGCAAATCGTGTGTTGTGATATTGATTTGATAGTTTTTACATGGTATCAGAGCTACCAATCATCTTGATTGTTGGTTCTTGATTTCCTGGTGAAATTAGGGTTTCAAAAATTAGGGAGTTTTTTGTTCTGGTGGTTGATTAGTGGTTCTTGTTACTGGATCTGGTTTATTGGTGGTTGAATCGCGTTCTTGGGGTGTTAATTGCTCAGATCTATAAAATTAGGGTTTTATCTTGGAACCATAATTTTTCCGATTGGGGTTTTTTTGGTTTGGTGATTCTTGGTTTCTTTGGGTTCATTTCTGGGCTCTTACTTCTCTTCTTGACTAAGTGAATCAAGAAGAGATGTGGAATAAGTCTTCCGCTGGTTTCTGGTTGCATGCTCTGTAACACTTCTTAGGCTTTCTTTATATTTATTTTCTTTATTTTTTCTGCATTACGCTGCTGGAGGATAAGTTGAGGTATTTGTGGAAGTTGTTGTGGTTTGGTTATTGGTGGTTAACTGTGATTCAAGGTGTTTGGAAACTGCTTGACCCTGCTATACAAATTGTTTAGTTATCTGGTTTTATACCCGACTTATAAATTTTATCATCTATGAGAAGCAAGGAAGGAATCATGTTTCTGATCATCAACTGGTATAAGATTAGTACCACTTTGTGACAGGGTTTATTTGTTTCTACGAGACAAAAAAAAAGGACATATATACTAGATGAAGAGATAAAAATTCTTTTACACACTTGAATTCTGTGTAGGAATAGAAAATTCAATTCCAATTAGATTGATTGGATTTTTTATTCTGAGCTTACTAATTTAAATCATGCATAGTACATTACAGATTTGAAAATAACTTTAGTGTTTTTCACTAAAAACTAGACATTCATATTTTGTCAACCATAACATATTATATTTTGACTTATAAGACCGGGACAATTAATTCGTCAAAGTTGGATAAAACACATAAAACCACATGTGATTTTATTACATGTGATCTCTATAACATTTGATTTTTACCACATGCGAGTTTTATCACATGTGATTATATAAGTTTCAAGATAAACTGCTTTAGTTTGAATGTTCAAATACAATGTGTGATACACAAATAGAAATCTATGAACGTGTATTTTTCATTGCAAAAATCGTAGAAACTTTCTGATTTATACAAAAATAGTTATGCCATTTTTACGACAGCTGTTTAGTGTTCGAAATTTTATATGAGTGTTAAATCACATGTGATACGTCATGCGATTTTCAATATCGAAAAAACGTGAAAAAGGGAAAGAAGGGAAAAAACGTTCGTCAAAAGTATATGAAAGTGCCTGCTCATCGAAAGATAATAAAATGCTCGTCATGACGGTATAATTTGTTTTGCTTAACAATTAACGCTTCATGAGATAATTAAATTTTTAAAAAATGTATGTAATAATTGCGTTTTTAATTAAAAATATTAATTAATCTTCCTTGTTTTTCTCGATAAAAAAATGAGTGCTGAGATTTGTAAGTTGGTATGCATGTTTTTTTTATATGTAAATGATCTCTGCTATTTATGTGTTTTATACTTTAATTTGATGATGTTAACCACAAAATGTTATTCGAGTTGCAGTGGTGGCAAGACAAATCCTTCTTAGGATTCTCCTTTTCTTTCCGTGGTTCTTCTTAGGAGTGGGATGACAACTTGTTTCCCTTTCCTTTTCCTTTCCTTTCTTATCTCGCTTGCGGCTTAGGCTTATTCACCCTACCACCTCAGACATGAAAGTACAACAGTGTAGGAGCCTTCTTTGGCAATCTCTTCTCGTAGTCTACAAGCATTGCATGTAACTCATTCATCGCCTTCCCGTGCAATGCATGTTAAAATTATGGACAAAATCACCAAATCATTCCCGATTATGGAGTGATTGATGAGTCCGACACATACATCATTCGAGTAACCACACCGAAGCTTCTCCAATTGGTCCAAGTGATGTTTCATCTCGAGGACGTGGTCGGAGACAGATTTGCCAACCTCCCCTTGCATTGCTAGAACCTTTTCAATAAGTTCATACAGCTCACTGTTGGTGGCTTCTCAAACATACGTTTGAGTTCATCTAGCATGCTCATAGGCGGATAATGCTCAAATTGTTTTGCAATTGAGCGAGACATCCCCGAAAGCATTAGACACGCCACATCATTGTGCTTCTCATATTCAACACGATATGCCTCTAATTCAAGAGCGGTCTGTGTGTCGAGGAGCATCGAGCAGAAGGTGTAGTCAAAATTTCAACCCTTTTGGCAACACGAAGGATGATCCTAAGTGAACGATGCCAATCATTGAAATTAGGGCTACCGACTTGTCTCTTCCAATCATATCTTTGAAAGCGGCACTCAAGAAGCTCATAGTGTTATCGATTGAGCCATCTACGTAAAAAGTTCAAAAACCATAATTAGTATTTTGATAATTTTCCTTTTCAATAAACAATTAAATACCCAAGGTTCATATTCATATAACCAATTAATATTTATTGAAAACTAGGATCCAAATTGTCATAATCTCATCACATCGCTTGATCTCGTTAGTGATGAACCTTATATGTAATGGTAGAGCTTTTGCTCAATTGCCAATTTCAATTGCAATTCCTAGATTTATGGGATTTACATATAGCCAATATCAATCGCCATGTAAACATGTTTTATCCCATCTTATGCCTTGAGTTTTCGCCACCGCCTAACTCAATTAAGTTGTCCAACTTAAGAAACGCAAAATCGCCCATGCCCGTTCTCACGACACGTGGACATTTTACCCTTTGATTAAGATCTAAGTCACGTTCTCACGCAAATAGAAAGTAATCTTAGGTGTTTCCGTTTCGTTGGATGGCATATAACTTAAATTAAAGGGTAATAGTTTTGATGTTAAATCAAATATGTACAAAGATGTCATGCATTCATCTTTGTAGCATAGTTTTATTAAAACATTTATATCTTGTTTTAATGTATGCTTTTCATCATCAAACTTTAATTGAGGTATTGGGTTCACCAATCAAGGAATTAGTGTTAATTATCATCCATTATACCGTACTTTTGCATAAGTGTAAACACTTAGTGTTTTGGATAATTACCACCAAGTGGCGCATGGAATTAAAACTAATTCGCCTTAAGATGAGCTTGCACATTTAATGGCTTACTAAGTAGCTCCACCGAACTTACAGGGGCAGAGGACCTGCACGCTAAAGCACAACATTAGACATCCATTCAAAGTGACTGCGCGCTTCTTTAAACCCTTTTATTAGTTCATTCTCATGGGTGAGCTGTTCACTCATTTGTACCAAAGTCATCATCAATTAAACGATTATGATTACTATTCTTAAAATACATGTTTCACCATTGTTTAGGTCGGTTTATTTTTCTTGTGAAAATACCCTTTACAAAACACAAACAAGCAAGTATTTATAAAAATAAACAAATAAACAATGAATGCATAACAAATAAAAGTCATGCATATCAAATAGCCACATGCAAACGGTTTTGATAAATCCTATTAATAACCAATTTATATCTGTCAATATGCATATATTTAATTAAGACTTCCACCGCTTTCATCTATGTACAAGGTGAACCACATGCATCGATTCATCGATTGCGTAAGTCAAAACTAAATATATACCACATAGCACATAATTGATTAAATAATAATAATTGAGGTCTTCCCAATTTAAGATCTATCATAATTTAATGTATATCACTTAAAACATGAAAGACATACAATAAAAAAGATCCATGATAAAACATGCGATAATTATCATGGATATAAATTACACTTAACAATTAATGCAATTAAACGAGTTACGATATACACATAAAGTTGCATGCATCTTAGGGTTTCTAATCCAATTAAAACAATAGTTTACAAAACCCTAATTAGGGCACCCAAAAACGCCTCAAAATTAGGGTTTAGGTTTTGCAAAACCTAGATCTAAGCATACAAATAATAACACATTCATGTTTATTTTAATTATGTGTTTCAATAATTAATTACTTGTTATACAAGGCTCGTGATGCCACCGTTGAGTTTATGATATATAAAATACAATAAAACATAAAGACATCAAGAGTACACAATGGAAGACTAAAGATCATAACAAATAAATTAATTAATCGAAAGTATGCATAACGACTTCTTGCGAATATCAAATCTCTTGAGCAAGACCAAGAAGTGGATTAGAGAGTTGCCCTTACCTTTCTACAACTCAAACCAATATGGTGTAAGAATAGTGTCTTACTACCACGCTCTTGTACACATGAATTAACCCACGAATCAGCGATTGCTAGATCTAACACAAGTCCTCGTTTATGAAAACGAAACCAAACTCCCTTACTTGGGGTGTTCGGCGAATATAGGACAAGAGAGAGAGAGAGATCTAGGGTTAATTCAATGCACAAGTGTATGAAACCCTGAACCCAACCTCTTTATATACTAGTAGGTAAACTTAGAGAAAGTTAGAATTAGGCCTGGAGAGGCCCTATGGCCGCCACTATTGAAAGCCCAAAGCCAAACCCATAACTTTTCCAAGTTTTCCATTTCTAGTCCTTCTTTTCCATTTAACGGTCGTTAGTCATTTTTCCGTTAAATACTTAACGATCGTTAACCGGACTTAATGTGTAATAATTAATCGTAAACATAAACATTAATTATTAACTTTAATTCTCATTCGCTAATGTGTGCAATCCCGTGGTCACGAGTTCGAATCCGGACATTCACATGTTTGTAAATATATACATTTCAACAAGAAGAAGCAGCTCACTGCAAAAGTTATAAAAAGGTGGCTAATGAGTTCAATATATTTACGTTAGTGTTTGATATGCAAGAATCAAAGTCATAATTGAACAAACTATTACAATGGGATGAAAAATTGTTGCTTGCGTTAAGTTTTTGAATGAAATGAATTATTCTTTGATTCAATCCATTACATTCATAGCGCTGTTTTTATTCCACAATCACTCTGTTTTGTTTACATTCTATTTCAAACATGAAATGAGGTTGTGTCACATTTCATTTATTCATTTCCACCGTACGTTTATTCTATTTCTTCGTCCTTTCATTACACATAGATAAGCAGATCATTATAGTAGTGGATTGATTAGATGTAGCTCAGCACCCACTAATCAGAATCCCGTAATACTCCGTATCATCGATTAATGAGCATTTGAGCAATATTAATTTATCCCGACAACAAGTGTGGCTAAAGTAAATTATAGCTCATACATACTGAAATACTTAATCATTTCGGATTCATATATATTCATTCAAACATTTTAGTACAATAACTTAGACATATTTATCATCTTTAATTTATCAAAAAACATGAATGCGTTTATCTTAAAATACGACCCTAACATTAACACATGTTAGATTTTAGACTTATACTAACGTTATAATGATATTAAACTATCAATATACTCGTAACTAATTAAGATAAATAAATATAACTTAATCATAAGTTATCAATCTATTTTAATAGAAAATGTCGTGTTTACACTATAAAATACATAATAACGCCAACTGCCATGCAAGCTTACTTGTCACTTGTGTCGTCCACTTGAAATACTTTTCATACCAATGAGAACATGTTGGGGCAGATGATAAGAAAGCAAAAATGACACAAAAAGAATTCTGAAACCTACAAAAAATATCTGAGTCCGTTTTGTGTCATTTTTGCCTCTTATCATGTGCCCGTAAGGTACAAAATAAAAAAAAAACCCTAGTGAAAAAATATCTTGTCAACAATTATCTGAAACTTTTAGTTATGTACATTATCACTGCAAATTTTGAAATATTACACATTGAGTCTCTTTTTACCGAGGTTAAGAGAATATTAGCAAACAGTCGTTTTTTTTATCCCTAATGGAAAACTTTGTTTATGTTTTAATCACTATTTCTGACTTTTTAGTCGATTAATTTATAAGGTTTGAGTCCATCGTCACAAAGCAGACTCAAACCAAAACCTTTATTTTTCAAAAAGTTGGCATGACCATATTAAGGATTGTTTGCACCAACTACTCAACTAGGATTTGAACTTGAAAGGTCTCATATTTTAGCATAGGCGGAGATACCATGACAGTGTGGGCAACTAACGTACTGCCGGTGCCAGATGAATACTTGGTATGCTACATTTTTGTAAAATCTGTGAATTCATTTTATTCTACCCCCCGAAAATAACTTGATACGAATAACTAGTTAAGCCGGCCTACATGGTGTATATGGTACCTGATCCAGCGGTAAGCCACCTTTCTTCTTCATATGGGAGATCAAAGGGTTCGATTCTCATTTCCCTGTTTATGGATCTTTTTGACATCAATTTTTCTTTTTTTCAGATATTGTTTATAACAAAATGGTCTGTCACTCTTACTTATCGGCAAGGCCAGATATGGCGTTTTAACTCAAATGGGATGCTTCAAGTTCCTATATCACTTGCAGAAGTTGTTTTTTCATCTCTCCTTTCTCTGAAATTTGTAAAAAGGGTATGCTACTATTACAAAATAGTAGATATTAACCTTTACACGCTGATATAATGCAAACAATCATGCGACATAAAATATATCTAAAGGCCATAAGAAAGTCCACTAACTGTTCAAATTTATTCGAATTAGAAACAACGACACCCTTGAGGCCTCGCTTCTCGTATTTTTGTTCTATTTCTGGTCCTGCATAAAAAAAGTTTTTTGCCCCCTCTAAAAGTTTTTTTCCTGGCTTAGCGCTATATTTTAGTTATGCTAAGTTTTATTTTATTTATCTTTTTACCATTTGGCCACCCTAAGTCGCTTTCCCAATAGGAAATTTATATACTCATATAACGATAATTTTATTCACGCAACGCTATCTTCAAACGCATTAAGGCAAAGAAAATCTTTAATAACAGATCGAATGGTAATTCCATCTTTCATGCTAAAAGAAACATGTTACGGAGTATAATTTTATTTGCCACTTGTGCTATATATAAATAGGTGCAATAATCTAGTTTAAGGCTTCTGAAAGTGACATCACACGTTCACTTTGCCTATAAATAGGCAACAACCACACATAACCTTGTATATAGAACTTAACAGTCATTAAACTATCTCTTAGATATCAATGGCAATGAAATCTATGCTCCTAGTCAGCCTCTTGGTTGCTGTTTTCGCGGCACCACAAGCCACTCAAGGTATTAAGATGACGATTCGTGGAACTGTATATTGTTCTGCCGATGGTAATATTGTTGCCAGTGCCCTGCATGCAACTCCTCCTTACGCAAGTAAGTTCAATTCTTTTTGTTTTTCAAAAGGTCTGAAAAGTTTTATCCTTCCGAAACTACATTATCATAAGAAAACTGTGATTCAAAGTACATGTCAAGCTTGGTGATTTTGTTTACGAATCAAGTACTTCATACTTTTTAAGAGTGTGCATAAAACTTTTTAGTTTTTCACTTAAATATCAAACATTTATTGTTGGCCTGATTAAATATTTCCTTGTTGGGTCGTTCACAGATGCTCTAGTTCAAGTAGCTTGTCTCGAAATGTGGTGTCCTTAGCCACAACAAATAGCAATGGAGGTTTCCAAGCTGATGTAGACCTTCCATTAAATATCACTAGGTGTTGTCACAATGCGGCATGGCTGTTGTTACACCAGTCATGATTGGCGCACCAAGCCAACCTACACTCGGCTATTTACAATCCAGACTGCAATGGCACAAGACCACCACCCGTGAGAACCTAGACGAAGCGGAATTTAGTCCATTGGGATTCAAATTGATTAAAATGTGATGATTGAATTCCAGCATACACTAAAGTCAGGGACAAAGTAGCCTCTTTGTAATGTATGAATAAGCTACGGATTGATTGCCCTCATATCTTTTCCGTTTCAAGTGTTTGTAGCAATAATTGTTCCTCAGTAGTGTAACTAGATTTGATCACTAATCAATTTGAAATGTTTTGTGATTGCATAAACAAAATTTGATTATTTACGAGCGAGATAATTAGTTGTTTTGAACAGCGAGGCTTAATCATATGATTGATCCAAAAGAAAAAAAAAAAAAAAAGGTTCTAACAAGCAAACACTCTTAATAGAAAATATAGTAGCCATTAATCTATTATCGCTATAATAATATAGGAGATGGTGCTGAACTATAAGTCAATAATTTTTTGTCTTTCACTTAACATCTAATAGTAAATAACTTCCGCGCATATGGTTACGCCAAACACTCCATCTTAGGCACACTTTGGTTTCCTGCATCTAACGGAGTGCTAAAAATTAATACATATGCTGGGATATCAAGTAGAAATGGTGTTGCAGGAGTCGGTTTTGTCATGAGAAGCCACAACTTACCGGGTCAGTTTTGGTGGCGGGACTCTGTTTTGATCCTATATTATTATTTCAAAGCGGGCTTTCTAAAATCCATTCTTATAATTATAGTAGCCGGTACTCAGCGTTACTTAAGCAGTGTGTAAAATTGCTTGATTATATTTTTCGTCGATAGCAAGATCTTTTCGATGGATTGTTTTTATAGAAGGAAAAAAAATGTTAGTGTATTAATTGGAAATTAGCTTGTTTTCTTGCTTATGCATTTAGTAACATTATAAGACGCTTTTATAGCAGGGTATTCACGCGTTGCGGCGGCGTGTACCCTGTAATCAAAATTTATGGTGCGCTATATTTTCGATTATAGGTTTTTCATGATGCTAACTTTACGCATGGCGATAACTTTAGAAATTAATTTATCGCAACTATTTCATAAAGAAATGGCAGAGAACCCATGAATCATGATGCAACAACGACACAAAAACGGTGGTCACCACTATTGCTAGTTGTTTTGGACGTTCAATATTATATAGCGTTTAAACATATATTGTGTTTTAAAGTCGTTGTTTTAGCGCTATCTGGTAGTGTCTATATTGCTAAGTTGTGGTCGTAAATGGTAGTCCATTGCGTGGTCGAAAATGTGGTGTCAAAAAGTCTAATTGCATAAAAAATTGGTTTGTACAATCTGCTTAATGATTTGTATATTTCATTTAGTGGGTGTTTTAAAGAAGAAAAAAAGATAAGATGATTTATGCATTATTATTTTGTACCATGTGGTATATATTAATTGTTCTTTTGAGTTAGGGTGTATTTTAATAATCTTAACTACTTATAAAACAAAAACCCACAACCTTGAAAAGTGAAAAACTGAATTTTACTTAAGGAAATTCATTGAAAGGCTAGTTTGAAAAACATAATTTTACTTAAGGAAACTTCATTGAAAGTGTGGCATTTGAACTACATTAAGGAAACTTCATTGATAGGTTGTCGTTTGAACTACATTAAGACACGTATTGATTATGTGAAACTAATGCATGAAACTATGGTTGGAAATACGTATGTTTTTGCTGGACAAAAAAACACACTATACTTCAAGGCGGGATATTACAAACATAAACACAAAAATACACACACAAAATACTCTCACCACCGCCGGACATCAAGCCTCCATTGAAACCTAACCACCACAGAACCACGACAACCGAGAGGAACCACCCAGACGAACCACCAAGTTTTGATGTATTTTTAAAGCTTTTTTTCATAGATTTAATTAATCAAGTTTTTTTTTTAATAGATCTGTAGATTTTATTTGTAGATCTGAGTTTTAATAAAATTATTGGTAATTTTTTTTACAGCCGCCGTTTGTTGCCACTTCGTCGCTGCCGTCGCCAGAAACTGCTGCTGCAGCCCCTAACCGAATGTTTCTCTTTCATTTTAACCATTAACGTATAACTTAAGATGGATTTTTTGAAGGTATAACATTCATCACCACTTGTTTATTGGCCTATCATCGACTTCCCTTATTGAATATGTGATCATTACATTCTTGCTATATAAAATTTGTCATAGCTCCCACTACCAATTGACGTTCAAAACTTTACACCCGATCCCCCGACCTATAGGTATAAGATGTCATCAATTTGTCCACCGAGGAGGTACACTAGCCATGCTCGCTAGCTACTTCGCATATCAAACCATATCCAATTTGTGTTGAAAATGTCCGCCATGTTATGGTATCTTGATCTTTTTGGTGTTGCATCTGTTTGGGGACAACACATTTCTCTTGTATGTAGTATCACATCCATTTAGGGACGATACATCTAATTTTATTAGTATATAAAAAATAAGTACTTGGGGAGGTTAGTTGAGTGCAAATCGTGTGTTGTGATATTGATTTGATAGTTTTTACATGGTATCAGAGCTACCAATCATCTTGATTGTTGGTTCTTGATTTCCTGGTGAAATTAGGGTTTCAAAAATTAGGGAGTTTTTTGTTCTGGTGGTTGATTAGTGGTTCTTGTTACTGGATCTGGTTTATTGGTGGTTGAATCGCGTTCTTGGGGTGTTAATTGCTCGGATCTATAAAATTAGGGTTTTATCTTGGAACCATAATTTTTCCGATTGGGGTTTTTGGTTTGGTGATTCTTGGTTTCTTTGGGTTCATTTACTGGCTCTTACTTCTTCTTGACTAAGTGAATCAAGAAGAGATGTGGAATAAGTCTTCCATTGGTTTCGGTTGCATGCTCAGTAACACTTCTTAGGCTTTTTTATATTTATTTTCTTTATTTTTTCACGCATTCTACGCTTTGGAGGATAAGTTGAGGTATTTGTGGAAGTTGTTGTGGTTTGGTTATTGGTGGTTAACGTGATTCAAGGTGTTTGGAAACCGCTTGACCCCGCTATACAAATTGTTTAGTTATCCGGTTTTATACCCGACTTATAAATTTTATCATCTATGAAGCAAGGAAGGAATCATGTTTCGATCATCAATCGGTATAAGATTAGTACCACTTTGTGATGGGGTTTATTTGTTTCACGAGACAAAAAAAAAGGACATATATACTAGATGAAGAGATAAAAATTCTTTTACACACTTGAATTCTGTGTAGGAATAGAAAATTCAATTCCAATTAGATTGATTGGATTTTTTATTCTGAGCTTACTAATTTAAATCATGCATAGTACATTACAGATTTGAAAATAACTTTAGTGTTTTTCACTAAAAACTAGACATTCATATTTTGTCAACCATAACATATTATATTTTGACTTATAAGACCAGGACAATTAATTCGTCAAAGTTGGATAAAACACATAAAACCACATGTGATTTTATTACATGTGATCTCTATAACATTTGATTTTTACCACATGCGAGTTTTATCACATGTGATTATATAAGTTTCAAGATAAACTGCTTTAGTTTGAATGTTCAAATACAATGTGTGATACACAAATAGAAATCTATGAACGTGTATTTTTCATTGCAAAAATCGTAGAAACTTTCTGATTTATACAAAAATAGTTATGCCATTTTTACGACAGCTGTTTAGTGTTCGAAATTTTATATGAGTGTTAAATCACATGTGATACGTCATGCGATTTTCAATACTGAAAAAAACGTGAAAAAAGGGAAAAGAAGGGGAAAAAAACGTTCGTCAAAAGTATATGAAAGTGCCCGTCTACTGAAAGATAATAAAATGCTCGTCGCGACGGTATAATTTGTTTTGCTTAACAATTAACGCTTCATGAGATAATTAAATTTTTAAAAAATGTATGTAATAATTGCGTTTTTAATTAAAAATATTAATTAATCTTCCTTGTTTTTCTCGATAAAAAAATGAGTGCTGAGATTTGTAAGTTGGTATGCATGTTTTTTTTATATGTAAATGATCTCTGCTATTTATGTGTTTTATACTTTAATTTGATGATGTTAACCACAAAATGTTATTCGGGTTTCATACTTTAATATTTTACAGATTTGTTAAAGATACTAAGTTTTAATGTGATTTTTCTTTATAGAACGATGTCGTTAACATTAAATAGATGACATATTGACATGCGTTTGATACTTTTGATTTTCTTACACTTAAAGCAGTGGAGCTCCTTAACAGAATACAATAAGTTATGCATAGTAATGTTATGACACTTAGATCCACAAATATTTTTTTAGAAGAATTAGTTTTGCCATCCAAAAAAGATTAGCGGCGCAGCTTGTTGCTCGCTTTCCTTCTACTTTTATGTAAATCCAAATACGTTAATAATACTAAGATTTAAGCTTAAAAAAATGTAACAGTATGCTTAGGCTGGAGGGCAAGGTAAGTGTGCATTCACCTTACACATCAGCGCCACATCAGTTTTCTCTCACCTCTCATTTCCACTCACCTTTCTGTGGACAAGGCACTCACCTTCACTCACCTTAACATTTTTTTTTTCTTTTTTTACTTTACAAAATATATAAACGTAACTAATGAAAATAAAAACGCGAACGCATTTAAATTAAAACATTACATAATCTTCAAATTAAAAAGTACATAAACTACAATTATTAAAAGCACAAACATACGAAAGTTAAACATTACATAAACTTCGAAATGAAAACTAAAACTCGAAACCCCACTTCGCTTTGATCCCCGCTCTAGCCTCTTCCATGGCTCTGCGTGCTTCCCCGGTCAAGTGGTCATATGATTGCAAATAGAACATCATGTCTTTTTGTCTCGCTTTATACTCCTGCACTTCCACCTCCCTTTTTTTTTATTGCCATAAATTCAGCCCGTTCTTTCATCTTCAATTGTATGACACGTTCATTCTGCTGTGCCAACTCCGATATCATCATCTGTGCCAACGTCTCGTCATTCATAGTTCCCGACGATGCCGTTGAGCGCACACCTTTCTTCTTCGCAGCTTTTGCTTTGTCCCTGCCCGGTGGTCTTCGAACTTGCTGCACATCATCCTCCTCGTTTTCTTGAGCTTCAGCATTCAAATTAATACTGGCATCCCCAGCTTCAGTGTTGAATGAACTAGACCCAAATGACTTGTATCTCTTGGACATTTCGCTTGATTCCTTTGCTAAAAAATTTGGAACTTCAACTTCATTCCATTTGTCACAGCTTCTTAACACCTCCCAACAATGTTTGAGTGTGAACGCGTGACCGTATTCAGCTTCAAAGTTTAGTCAGGCCGTATTGTAGTAATCATCGCCTCTCCGCCCACTTATCGGATTCATACGCTTAAGGTTATTGAACACTCCACAAAACCGAGCCACGCTCGCGCACCGCCTTCCATTTACCACAAACCATATCGCACGCTCACGATCCATATTTGTTTTGCTCTCTATGTACGCCTTTATGTCACCCAAAATCCACCGCCTTTCCTCGCTACCTCGGCACTATCTTCAGAAACATGAACCCAACCTTTGCACAACGCAATTTCTTCATCTTGGGTCCATGGAATCATTCGGGATGGCTCCTCGGTTTGAGAAGTCCTAGCCTTGCGTCTTCTCGTCACCTTTTTGGCCGGTGCCGGTTCCGGGGCCAATTCTTCGACGGGCGATTCTTCACGAGGCCGGTTTTGATAAAATTCATCTCCAAAAAAAGGGGAGTACATTTCTTCATTTGCAAATGCAGAAATAGGAGACATGTTTGGTTGTGTATGAGATTGTGATGACGAACCACCCCTTTGTCTTTGTGACAAGTAGTTTGGGTTATCAAATGGGAACGCGTTTTGTTGTGAAAATTGACCAAACGCGCTTTTGTTGTTGTTGTTGTGAATTGGCTAAAAGCTTGTTGTTGTTGATGTTGTTGTGGATATGGGTTACGGTATGGTTCGCTTTGGTATGCTTGGTTATAGAATGATTGTCCGGAAGTTGATTTGTTGGTTTGGCGAAGGAGTATTTCCTAAACTCAAGGTTCCTTTGGTGTCTGTGGATTGCTTCGGATTTCTTCCTCGAAACGATTGGTGTTTGGTGGTGTTTTTCTTGAGACATGATTTTTTAAATAAATATGTAGTTATAAAATGTAGTGTGTGTTTTTGAAAATATATTTGATGGGTATTTATAAGGAAAAAATGGGGTAGTGGAATTTTTTTTTTCTTTTTTTACAAAAGCCTCAAACGGTGGCGTGAAAAACAATGAGGTGAGTAACTCACCTTAAGTCCTCTTGAATTGTGAGCCTCACGGGTGAATATATACAAACTGCACAAGAGTCACGAGTGACAATACACTCACCTTGCATTCACCTATCCCCTTGCCGCCCAGTCTTGTTGGGACAGAATTTGAAAGTTTAATTTGTAAAAAAAAAATGAAACACTTTTTACCTTTTTAGTTTATATGCTAAAACGGATATGACATGAGTCCATGACTATATTAGAACCTAAATGGGCTTGCTTTGATAAAGGAACGCACTGAAATCAATGTGCAGCTAGCCCGCTATGTTTTTTGGAGGACTAAAAGTGTACAAATCCTTTTACATTATGCCCCTCATTTAAACCATGCATGATTATTACATCATTCGTAAAAGCTGTTGAAGACATTAAATTTCACAACCTTTTTTTTTGTCACCGGTGTAATTGTTGGCCGGAAAATGAAGATATCTGTAAAATGCAGGAAATGGATAGTACTAATAGCGGCGATATGGATACAAGCGTTTACGGGTACAAATTTCGACTTTCCGTCATATTCAACACAAATGAAATCTAAACTAAAAATCAATCAGGTGCAACTCAATTATATGGCAATGGGTTCGGATATCGGGAAGATGTTTGGATGGTGTTCGGGTGTCGTTTTGTTGTATTTTCCGACATGGGTTGTGCTTTTTATGGCTGCTTTTCTTGGATTGTTTGGTTATGGTCTTCAATGGTTGATTATTCAGGGACATTTTTCTTTGCCTTATTTCATGGTTGGTAATTTTTAATTTTTTTTATGGTTTTTTGTTATTTTAGGGTTTTCTTTATTGTTCATATGAAAATGTGTTTCTAGATGTGGAATTGAAATCCTTTTTAATTAATATTGTCTCTTTTTTTTAATCTAATTTTCTCCCAAAGTACTATTTTTTCGATTTTTTTGATAACATATTCTTGGCGTTGAAACTAAAAAACAAGAAAAGCTTTCTAGTTCCTTAGTTTGGTACAAATGTAATTGTACTTTCAGTTGTCTAATTAACTTTGACCGCTGATAAAGCAAATCAGAACACATCTTAATTTGCCGTTGTGATGAACTGATGCACGTTAGTATTTAGTTGTTAGTTGTTAGTTGCACATTAAAGGTAGCTCGATCTGATATTAGTTAATGCTGCATAGCATGAAAACCTGTTTGAAGGTTTGGTGAAAGGTAGACCATTAGGTGAATAAATATATGATGCAATTCTGTAAACCTGTGTTTCAAGAGACTCACCTAACTGTATCATTGTTAATTTTGGCAAATGATAAGTAAAATTACCTATAAGTTGCATTTTTTTTTCTTTGCTGTTTATCTTGATGTGTTTTAAACTATTTATCCACATCGTTATTACTTTGCTAAGCTATGACGCGTTGTTAATACTTTATAGGTGTTCCTTTTGTCTTTATCCGCGGGTGGAAGCATCCCATGGTTCAACACGGTCTGTTTCGTTTTAAACATTAATAATTTCCCAGAAAACTGGCCATTAGCCGTATCTCTAAGTGTTAGCTTCAATGGAGTAACAGCAGCCTTATACAACATCATTGCCACTAAGCTAACCCCAGACAAAAACACTTCTTACCTTCTTCTTAACGCGCTTATCCCCTTCATTGTAGCTATAGCAGCACTAGGCCCGATCCTCCAACAACCAGGCTCAGATATAGACCATCAAATAGATGAAACTGTCGTCAAAGATGATGCATATGTTTTTGTCTGTATGTATATGTTAGCAGCTGTTACAGGCCTCTATCTTTTATTTACAGAATCAAAATCACAAAATATATACATTGTGGGAATCCTTTTAATAGTCCTTCCATTCGTTTTCCCGAAAATTGTTTATCTTGTTAAGAAACTGTATCGGGCTTATTATTCTGACGGGAAACCTGTTGAAGGACCAAAATACAATTTGGTTGAAATTAAACATCATGAAGAATATACAGACGAATCTTTTGCTCCTACGGAGAAAAAGAATTTGCTAGGTTGGGTTTCTGATATGACTATTGAGAAAGGTCGATTAAAGGTTCTCGGTGAAGAACATAGTGTTGCGTTACTTGTGACTCGATGTGATTTTTGGCTTTATTATATTGCGTACTTTTGTGGGGGTGCTATTGGACTTGTTTATAGTAATAACTTGGGACAAATAGCTCAGTCACTTGGGTATATTTCTGAGACGAAAGCACTTGTCACTATGTATTCTACATGCTCGTTTTTTGGGCGTCTGCTTTCGGCTGTTTCTGACTTGGTTGCATGCTTTCACCGCCAGAATAGCACAAGTAAGTACAGGCTTGGACACACTAAATTAAATATTGGGTCGCATTATTATTTCTACTCAGAGGGAACAAAATTGGTTGGTAATGGGTTCAAGCAAATTTCTTTTTTTGATTGAATGATTTACACGTTGGTTTACTTTTGACCCGTTTTGACCAGTCATAACTAAACGGTTCGAAATCTCAACCTTCAAGCATTAAACATTTACTTTCGCTGTACTTGCTGATGTAAATAATCAGGGCTAATTATTTATGCATTAAAAACGAATGCAGGAATGTATACTACTAGGACTGGGATGCTAATGCTTTCACTCGTGCCACTGCCTATTGCTTTCCTTCTGCTAGTTTTATCTGATCACAAGACTGATATATGTGTGGCCACAGGGTTGATAGGAATCTGCTCCGGATTCTTAATTTCAACAGCCGTATCATTAACTTCCGAGCTTTTTGGTTCAAAAAGTTCAGGGATCAATCATAACATCCTTATAACCAACATCCCGTTAGGATCATTACTATATGGTGTTATTGCAGCTGTAATCTATGATGACCATATTGGAATCTCACAAAAGGTGGATCTTGATGACAAGACAGTATGTATTGGTCGAAAATGCTATCACAAGACATTTACCGTATGGGGATGCATTTGTTTAGTAGGTTTGGCTTCCAGTTGTCTGCTTTTTCTAAGAACGAAACCTGCTTATGAATTATACTACAAGAAGAGAAAAGATAAACAGAGTCCAACCTGTGCTGATAACTAGAGTTACCTGTGGAGGTTGTTGCTAACTTTCGTGTGTTGAGCATGGAAATGAAAAGAACGATCTTTATGTGTAGAATTTAGTGATCCTCGAACAAAAATGAAGATGCAGATCAGGAGAGCAGTAGTTTATGAATTCTAGGTATGAGTTTATCATCATTAGTATAGTTGCAGTGTTAGTGAATGTATGTATCCCTTTGTCAAATAGCAGCTTAACTATTTAAATGATATCGTCAGTTTATTAGACAAAGTCTTTAAGAAGACGCATATTCAAAGTTCTCAACCAAGTAGTCTATCACTATCATTTGCGAGTAAACAAATTATAATGACTATATAAACCTTACTACTGTTACCTAATATTGATAATTAGTTGTTACTGTATAATTTTTGGCCAAGAATACCCGCAAAACTATATCGTTATATAGATGTTCTTCAACATAAAATGGTAAACGTAAAAGCAGGCACAAAATCAAGCCTCATGACAGGTCATATTGACCAACTTAAACTGATGTCAATCATAATGTTGCATCTCAATGCAAAAAATGTTACAAATATTTGTAGACTAATATCTTTTTGTACATATTTAGTCATTAAAGTTGAAATAAAGCCTCGATGTTGTGACTTATTAATGTAAATGACCATACAAAAGGGGTATTATGACCATTAGAGAAAAAGTATATGAGCTGGTTATTGATTAACCATACTTTAAGATTCAAGGGAGTTGTGACAAAATGTAGCAGGGGAGTTAAAGGAGTGTTTGGATTACATTGGCAGCAGAAAGCTTTTGCTACTTTGAATACCTAGAATGTGGCTTGCTTTGAAGATGAAGGGGAGCAAGTTACTGTCTTAGGTTGTTGATTTTAGTTGAAGTTAGTAAATGCCATAATGATAGTTTCCTGTTTGGTTGAGTTGGTTTGTAGGCAAAATCAGTATTGAGTCATTCCAAATGGTTTGGTGAGTCGTGTAAGATGAGACTACCTCTTTTGGATATGACATGGTTGTTGTTTCAACTCTTTGTGATCCTAAGTTTGGGATGATGCCTGTTTGGTCATAGGTTTTATATTGATTCTGTGCGAGGATGATAGACTACACAGTGGTTAATATAGAATCTTATGTCTATTACAGGAAATGTAGATCACAATTTGGGATATCCCTAGAGTTGATATGGTCTTTTGGTGAGAACTCAAGGCTGGGTGATGCCAGTGTTTGAGTGAGTGATCTTTAGCTTATGATGATGCTTGGTACTGACAGCTTCTTTGATTTCTAAATGTGAGGGGGTCTGCGCGCTGCATTTAAGAGATTAAGGTTTGTCTGTCATCTATTGGGAAATGTAGTCAGAGGCTAAGGATATCCTCTCTTGCATTTGGTGATTTATAAGGTGTGTTTTGGGGATTGTCCAAACACTCTATTTTACTGTTTTTGTATGTACTTGTATATATTGGTTTTGGAGTAATATATATATTCACCTTTTTCACCAAAAAAGAAAGATATAATAACATAGTTTCTCATCGTGTCTACAATATGTCATTACTGAAAAGTAAAAGCACAAATGGGGATATCCCTTTATGTTCCAATAGGTAACCTTCATTGTTTAGACTTGCTTGCTGATTTTTGTAAGTGTAGACAAAACTTCATTCATGTCTGGCCGTTCGTCTGGATCCATTCTGGAGCAAGATAACGCCAACTTAAGAAGCTGTTCTATTAGGCCTTGCTTCGTTGAGAAATTGGAAGCCAGATCAGAATCCACAATATCAATCAGCTCGTTCGTTCCATTTGTAAGTGCGTGATCTACTAGCTGTGGCAAAGTGATCTGGACCCCTTCAACTTCGGTGAGTCCTGTTGGCCTTTTTGTAGTAAGTAATTCCATCACTATTATTCCGAAGCTAAACACGTCTATTTTTGTTGTCTTTTTTCTCATATATGCAAACTCTGATGGAAAACAGAAAATGCATTAGTTTGACATAGTGGGTTAAATGTGACACAACTCAACATCAAAATTGATATACATCTCGTAAAAATTAAACCCAAATGCATTTAGTATAATTTTCCACATTTTCAAATTTTAGTCTGGTTAAAAAATTTCTCAATAAGATAAAATACAATGCATCAGCTAATGAAGTTCAAATTTTTTCAGGTTGACCTAAAAAGTCAAACCATCAAAACTTTTTATTTTTGGTCTAATTGCTGTTATAGTGGCTAGCCTTTTTAGAGCAGAAGAGATTAAACCACAGTTTCAACATTATCAAAGTAAGTTATTGATTACCTGGTGCCAAATAGCCAATGGTGCCTTCAAATGTCGATGCAGTAGAGACGCTGCTTCCATCCTGCTCGTGAACTCCAAGAAGCCGAGCCGTCCCAAAATCACTAACATGAGCATCCCACTTTCCATCTAAAAGTATATTAGAAGGCTTCAAATCACAATGAACTATCGGAAAATCATATCCCGAATGCAAATAAAGCAATCCTCTTGAAACCGAAACCAAAACCTCAACTCTCTCAGCCAGATCCCATCTAGACCTATCAACCCCAGAATCATGTATAACTCTATCCAAATTACCATTTTCCATATATTCAAGAACCAACGCCTTCAGTCTCCCACTCTCCCACGCGTAACCAAGTACCTTCACCAAATTTCTATGTCTCAGTTTCGCTAATATCTTCATCTCCCTATCAAAGCTCTTATCAGATTCAGCTGAGAACTGTCTGAAATTCAGATTCTTCACTGCTATCATCGTCCCGTCTTGTAGTTTACCCTTGTACACTGTGCTTAAACTGCTTGTACCAAGAATATTTTCTTCACTGAACCCCTCAGTAGCATCTTCTAGCTCTTTTCTATCAAATCGTTTCAGACCGGACCCTGGGGAGTACTCTGATTCGAGGCTGTTAGTTTTCTTGACGTTACGCTTTCTAGCATGACGATAGCATAACACCGATATAAACAATACTAGAATAACAGCTAATGAACCAAGTATAGCAAGAATCAAGACCGTCTTTCTTGATAGATTATGTGAACGGTTTTGTTTACGTGTGGCTGTGCATGATTCAGTGTCGTTTTTATAACACAAAGACGGGTTTCCTAGTAATCCAACTGAGGTGGTGTTTCTAAAAATACCTGTATCTGGTACACGTCCTTCGAGCTGATTGAAGGAAAAGTTGAGGTGTTCCAAAGTCAACATCTTGCCAAAACCTTCGGAATAATACCGTGAGTTTGTTCTATAAAGATCTAGACTCTGTAGGTTTCTACAGCTTTGGATCGCTACAGGAATATTACCCGACAAATTATTGTTTGAGATGTCAATAGCTTGTACCATCTCGAGCTTTCCTAGCTCACCTGGGATCTTTCCTGTAAGAAAATTGCTTGAGAGATTGAGATATACCTGAAGATTCTTCATACTTGCAATCACGGGCCCTGAAATCGTGCCTGTGAGAAGATTATGTGACAGGTCTACGGAAATTAACCTTTTAAGTTTTGCCATACTATCTGGAATCGAACCATTAAACCTGTTTCCACTTAAATCCAACACAGAAAGCATTTCAAGCTTTGAAAATGAGTCAGACATCGGGCCAACAAACTTATTGTTCATCAAGTAGAGTTCGTAAGCTCTTTTAGCTCGAAAATTTCCTCAGAATCCGTCCTTCAAGATCATTATTCCCGAGCAAAAGACTCTGAAGTACTGGAATGTTTGCTATTTCAATAGGAATAGTACCCAAAAACGGTTTTACCCAGATATAACATAAACAAACTAGTTAAGTTTCCGATTTCCCGGATGGACCCGAAGAATGAGTTACCATGAATTCAAGTCTCTGAGATTCGAAAGCCTTCCTATGCTCGGTTTCAACAAACCTGTGAAATTATTATATTCTAGATGTAAAATCTTGAGACTAGAACAATTGAAAATGTCGTCGGGATTTCTCCTGACAGTTGGTTCTCCAATACTTAAAATGTAAGATTCGACAACTTCCCAAGCCCTTGAGGTATTTTCCCAATCAAACTATTTTTAGCCAAATCTAGCCAACGTAGACTCATGCAGTTTGCGATGCTGGATGGAATAGATCCATCCAGATTATTATTACTGAGGGACAGATTTCGTAAATTATGAAGAGACCCGATACTCGAAGGAATTGATCCAGTGAGATGGTTTATGCTCATTGTTAAGTATGTTAAGTTCACTAACCTCGTTATAGATACCGGATTGAACCGGTAAGATTGTTCTCATGAAGCGTCAGTGATTTTAACGACTCGAGTGAGCTAATCTCAAGATAAAGTCCCGATAAGATTATTTTCCGATAGTTGCAAAACAACTAATGACTTCAACTTGAACAAGGAGGGCGGGATGGTGGAATTTAGTTGGTTATCATATAACCGCAACATTTGCAAGTTCACCAGATTTCGTAGATCAGGAATGCTTCCGGTTAGCTTGTTCGTGTATAGATTGAGTAGAGTTAGATTCGTGCAACGACCTACTTCCATCGGTATATTTCCCGAAATTGAATTTTCAAACAACTGAAGAACTTGTAAACTTGTTAAGTTTCCAATCTGTTGAGGAATAGTGCCAGAAAGCCGGTTTACGCTAAAATCAAGAGCTAGTAACTCTTTCAAGTTACCAACTGAAGGTGGAATGGAACCTTGTAAAAGGTTGTTAAAAGCTCCAAGTTGCTGAAGATTGACTAAATCCCAATTCTAGCGGGATTGTACCAACAAGTTCGTTCTCTTCAAGGCTTAGTTCTAGCAAAGAGGTGCAATTGCACAAGGTATCGGGAATGATTCCAGTGAAGGAATTGTTTGCCAAGTCCAGGACTTGTAGATTCTGGAGTTTTCCTAGTTGGAATGGAATCGGGCCAGATAGGAAGTTTGTGTAAACAGCAAAAGTCGAAAGCTGTGTACACAGTTCCAATTGTGATGGAATGTTGCCAGTGAACGAGTTATAAGACAAATCAAGAACTTGAAGGCTGGAAAGGTTTCCAAGATAAGGTGAGATTTCGCCTTTAAGTTGTGTTTGTTGAATAGAAATCGAGATTACTCGTTCTGAAACATCGTCGCATTGGATTCCAGTCCAGTTGCAATGAGGAATGGAACTGGAATTCCAATCTAGAAGTGCACCAGTTGGGTCATCTGTGACTGAATTCTTAAATTGTTTCAAAGCTTCTAACTCATTTTCAAAGATGGAATTAGCAGCTAGAACAGTACTAAGTACCATGAAGAGTAATAGTAATACAAAGGTTTTGAACACCATTATGGTTGTTTTGTTGTGTTTGTTTTGAGGTAGTGAGTATTGGACAAGCAAGAAGTTGGTTTTATAATGTTTTTGTAACCTTAAGGCTTAATGTGTGAAACCAAAGTATTCACAGCGCATGAAACTTTGTAGTCTTATCATGAGTTGTGTTCATACAACCATCTCAAGTCATTTCATTATTATAACACATAATTAGCAACTTGACAGAACTATTAACATGTAATTCAAACTAATAATATCTAGGATATCTTGTTAATGACTAAACAATGTGATTAAATATTTCGTTATTGCATGCATTTATTAGTTGCTGCTTTGATGCTAGTTGAATATCTATAGTGGCAACTGGCAAGTGGGTTATATATTGTCAATATATACATTATGCTATTGCTTCCACCGTGACCAATCTAGTGCAACTCGCAAAAGCAAAATTGTCAACATATTGGTCTAGGGTCAACGTGGTAATTTTACTAAATAGTCTATGTAGAGTTGTCAACATCAAGATTTTGGCCATTTGAATTCGTAGCTTAACCATATTAGGCAGATACATGAATCCGTATCAGAGCACGGCGAGGGAGTGATGATGGCACGCCATTGGCAAAAACAACCCCAATGGCTAGCCATACTGCACTATCTTACTGGTGTCATTCGTCCCTAGCCATTCCGCTCACCGGTGCTTTTTGTTTTATTATTATTAGTGTACTAGTATTATTTTTCTTTTAAGTGAGTGGAGTATTTTTTTTGGGTGTTTTGTGGAACCTACATATACTCATAACTTTTATTGGTTTTAGTGCAATGGATGGCGTTTTATTTATTGGTGTGAGATTGGAGAGGTAATGAGATGGCGCTGAGATGACTTACCAGATGATGAATGCAGAAAATACATATAAACATTTAAGCAGGGGCGTACTTAAGGTGGTTTCGGAGGTTCCGTGAACCATATGGAACTATCCCTTGTAGTGGTAATATAGTAAAATGCATGATTATTTGATAATGCATCACGTTAAAGAAATTTGTGTTGTGAGTCTTGTATAGTTTAATAAAGCACACATGATATCTTTTGTTTATGCATCCCCCACTACATTTAGGGTGTGTTTCGTTGGCAAATAGCTGCCAGTATTGGTTTGAAAATAAGGTAGAATGAAAGTAATTATCTATACATATAAAATGCCGTTTGATTCGTTTATATAGTTTTGGGTAGCATTGTCCTATTATTAATTTAATATTGTTGATTATGACCACAAAACAAAAATGAAAGGGAGAATGTATGGCAAGGAGTGTAATGAGATGCAAACTGTTGGGTCAATTCAGTGCCAATGGTCTCTGACTAGATTTAAACATAAAATAAACTAAGTATAAGAAAACTCTCTAATAAAGAAATCAGCGAACAACCTTAGCGAAGTTCAAGTCAGAGACATCGTCAAGGATTCGAAGACAACTTGAAGACATACTCTCAAGCAGACGAAGTCAACTAGTATGTATAAGGAACTAGTTTGAGGACAAAGGTTCATCTAATCGATAATGCCACGATGGTCGATCAACTTGATCCATCCAAGAGAGCTTAGCCGAAAATATATCTTAGATATTTAGGCGGGACTTTCAACATTGCAAAACAATGAAATAAAGTGCATCCTTGAGAAAGTCGCCAAAAGGTCGGAAATCATGGTTACCCAAAAAAAAATATTAGAAAAATAATCTTTGAGAAAGTCAAGATAAATACGATTTGGTGAACATGTAGTGAACAATTGGCAGCGTTATTCACTAAAGTAAGGTTTTTGTGTTTTCAAGAATAGAAACATGTAATAGAAGATGTTGTTCTCCATTAAATGTTTGACATGTCTCAACAACCCTTATGTGTCTGTCTCCTATATAAAGAGAATGTTGGTCGAAGTAAATGTTATATGTTTCACATTTATTGTATCATTTAAAAAGAGCATTTACTCTCGTTTGAGCTCGTTTTAGTCCATTATCCAATCAACGACCTTAGAGTTTATTTGCAAACTCTAACCTTTGTTTGAGTTTTCTTATTCAAAGAGCTAAACATATTGTCATTGAATTAAGAGTGCGTTTGGTATCCCATATGGGAATGAGGGAATGATAGTGGTAATGATTATAAATGTTTGGTTAAGATGAGGGGCTCACATTATATGAGAATGAAAATATGGATATTATCCATACTCCATAGAAGTCCAAAAGATGAGGAATGAATCTATCATAGGTGAGGGACCCATCTTATAATGAAATCGATACCGATTGTGATTCATGTCATCATATCAAATGCACCCTAAATGTTTATCCATCAAACACTTTGTAATTCTTTGATTCATTCTAATAAGAATTGTACGATTGAAAATTTTATCTTTGTGTATTGCATTTAAATCCTTTTGATCTTTGTTTCAGAAACAAATCATAGAATAAGGAACTACACAAAGTCGCATATCTATTCAGATTTAGATCATTTGAGGACAATAGATTCTTTACATACTAAGGGATTAATCTTCACTCTTCATTTTATTTGATTTAATGGATGAGATTAATCCCAACAATTTAAAAACCCACTTTCATCATTTTTCTTCAAATATTAATATCTTTCAATTGTTAATCGTTAGCGAAAAAATATATATCATGACGAAGCATTTAATTATCGTTCTATAGATGAATGACTTTGATATACTTTCGACAAAATCTTTTTTCGTATTTTCACATTTTTTTAAAGTTTTTCGTTTTTTACGTTCATCGAAATTTGCGTTAAAAATCATATATGATTAAATACTAATTTGAATATCACATGTGATATTAGTGTTAAATCATATATGATATGTATATATCACGTGATATTAGTAAAATCGCATATGATATACATATCATATCACATGTTATACTACATATCATATATGATTTAACACTCATATCACATTTGCTTGGTTCTCATCGCCATCTTATCAGTGTAATCCGTTATTAAAGTAATCAAATGGAATACACATGTATTACTTATAAAAAAAATGTGTTTAATCATAATATGATTTTTTTTCATGCAAATTTCAATAACGTAAAAAAACAAAAAAAAAAGACGAAAAAACGTGAAAAAAACGAATTTATTTTCTTTTTTCGAAAGTATATCAAAGTGTCCGTCTATAGAAAGATAATTAAATGCTCGTCGCAACGGTGTAAATATTTTCGCTTAACGATTAACGGTTTAAGAAATATTCAAATTATAAAAAAATAGGTGAAATAATAAAATGATTTTAATCTCATGCATTAATTTTTTTTCAGATGAATAATGGAGATGAGTCATTTGATATATAAGAAAAGTTTAATATGTAAAATAACTCTCTTCATCTATTATTTATGAATCTTTAAATGTGATTTCATTTTCCAATTTCATATTTTTCTACCAAACATTTTTTCACTAAATTTCTTTAACTATCAAACCATTTACTGATTTCCATTCTCATATACCAAAGATACCCTTGGTATATGTTTTGGTCATTGGTTGAAATGCTTTGTCAAGAGTCAATTAAATATAGATTAGGCATGGTTTTAAGGGGTCCAACATATCATTGAAAATGGACTTGATTTTGAATCTCTATCTCTTTGGAGTCAATGATCAATGTGAGTCAACGCTTATCATATTCGCTTGAAATACTCGATTACTAGTCCTCACACGCTCCCAAAAACAAGCTACTTTAAGTTTAACTATATTCATAATGAAATTACCAAATATGAATTTAGGTTGTCCAAACAATATTGTGACTAGCTAATAGGTATGGTTTTCGCGACACTAGTCCAATGACAGGCTGGAGTTATATATATAGTGTAAAAATAGAGGGTCATGAATTTAAATCAGATCTTCAAATCATGATATTACACGATTTAACTAAAATATCAGTTGGCGGGGAGTGTAAAGGGCTTCCTTTTAACTTCTAAATCCCAAAGAAAGAAGCAAAATCCCTTAGATATGACTTTGCGAAAACAGATACTCATAATTTAGATATTATTTTCGGATAAGAAACGTACGTATATATATACATGATCGGGTACATGCATGCACATGGTTTTTTATTTCTCAAATAATGATTTAAACGGTGTCGCGGGATTCAAATGATCCGACATGTCGAATGTTTCGGCATGTGTAAAACCGTGTACTAAATGCTAGGTCATTGTCCAAGTTGTTACATAAAGACACAAGAGAGTACACTTGCCGAATATCAAACAAATCACCCGTGAATATCGATTTATATTCTTTTTCTCATTTCATATCGATCATTTTATATTATTTAATATGTCCTTTGATAGCATTAACTTTCTAGTAGTTTATGATAACTTCATGACATTCCCCTTCCTATCTAATACAGTATATTCAGTAAGTTTTGTTTTGGTTAAACAAACAAAAGATTTTGGTTCGGATTTAGGTTCGCGGTTCTAAAGATATAACGGTCAAAGTTTTTCAGCTCGTCTGTTAATTAAACACTAATATTAGGCCTAAAAGTTCTTTAATAGCGATGACGAGTGTTAGATCACTGAGCTCTTTTCGGTGACTAGTCGTGAGTCTCGTAACATCAATGATATTTGTAGTTGTCTCCTCTTTTTTTCATATTTCATACTCCACTAATCCATAATTATACATGTACTAGCCTTCAAATCTCATTTACGTGAAGGTAAAAAGTGTTTGAATATCAACCCATATGCAAAATGTGGGTTTTAGTGATGTTGCACGCAAATGCTTTGATTTAGTGCCTGGTAGAAATGTGGTCCCTTGGACTGCGATTATTGCGTGTTTTATAAGGTTTGGAGACGTGGGTTGTTTTGGATGTTTAATGAGATGGGTTATATAGGGATTAAACCGAGTTTCGTGAAATTCTTGATTTCTACTTATGGTTTGATTGATGATGTTGGAGAAGCTATTTCGCTACTTTGTCTAGGATGTGTTCAAGTGGATTGCAGCCTGATTAGCAGACATTTGGGACGTTGATACCTGCTGCTATAAAACACGGGAATCTTAGAATTGGGAAGGTGGTGCATGGGAATATTGTCTTTAGTAGTTTTGATTTGCATGTGTCGAGCTAATCAGATTGGACAAAACATGGGTTTTGATTTGTATCTTAAGTGTAAAGATGTAATTACTGCTTATCAAATATTTGTAACAGTTTCTGATAAGAACATGAATCACGTGATATGGTGAGCTGCGATGATCTATGGCCTTTTAATACTGTATGAACTTAAATTAGAGCATTGTCCTTTCATTATGATGAATCTAGCTCTTGTGCCAATCTGGTCGGATAGTAGATGCATACGACTTCTACAAGGACGTGTTTCCGAACTGGTTGTTGATGATTGACCATTCTTCTTGATGCTTGTAGGACTAATGGTAACAAGGAACTTGGAAAGTAAAGACTGATGTTTCGATGATCAGTGTGGTTCTAAAGGAAGTCTATGGTGCAGTAGGAGTTCGCCAGGTTCTTTGAGTAATATAAGTGGCCAAATGAGTGGGTCGGGTAGGGTTGGGTCACGGGTCTAGATGGGTCATTTAGGAGCATGGGTCAAACGGGTCTCGGGTCCGGGTTGACCTCCAAATATCAAATCCAAGACTGACCCGCCGAACCAAACCCAGATGAGTGAAGCCAACAATGGGTTGGATCGTAAGGACTCGCTACGGTGGCAATTTTCAACCCGACAAGAAAATTAATGTAAATGACAAAAAATTAACAGTTTGGGTTGAGTCTAAATAGATTTCGGTCCGGTTTGGGTCAACTCATCTAACCCGCTTATTAAACAAAGCGGAGTTCGGGTTGGGCATAAATTAAGCGGGTCGACCCGCCAACCCGTTATTTTTCCTTAAATTAAAATTTTTTTATATTTTATTATACGGGTTAAACGGGTTGACCCGCAAACACGTTTAACCTGTTTGACTCATGTAATGTGTCAACTTTTGTATACAAAACGGGTTAAATGGGTCAACTCGAAACCCGTTTAACCTATTCAACATGTGTAACCTATTTAACCCGCCAACCCAAGTATATATACGGGTTAAATGGGTCAGGTTTAGGTTATGTGTAAACATGTTATGGTTGACATAGCTGACCCGATGATTTTAATAGGTCAGATTCGGGTTGGGGTTTTCTAACCCGCCAACTTGTTAACCTGAACCCGACCCGAATTGCCACCCCTACTCCTGCTCTGCCGCGGCGATTAAGATAGGGGGGAATTAGCTGAGTCCATGTTGCTACCTATCTAATGTATCTGACTTAATTTTGCCTTTCTTTTTTACTTAAAAGTGAATTCCATTGCTTGATTGTGCCATTTTTTTGTGACTCAACCGGGACCTAAAAGCTGAAAGTCTTCTAATGGTTTCTTTAATGATTGACATAATGAAGGTTGCCAACAAACATTTCACTTACTGAATTAAATATTTACTTGTGAGCTAAAGACAAAGAGGAAGTGATGTAGATACTTAAGTAAAATTAATACAAGAAACGTCGATTTGTTGGAATGTAGGTGATACTTAAACGACTCTGAAAAGGTATGTATGCAATTTGATGTTGAACCATAATAGGAGCTCCCTTTACCCTTCAAATTCTTCCAAACAAGACTTTCAATAGCTGACCGATGCAACATACCAAAATTTTGACATGATCCAATTTTGTAGCCTTCAGTTTCTAAACTTTCTTACTGATCACTGAAAGGGAATTCATGACTTGAACTATATCAGGTCGATCTTTTGGATCCATTCTTGTGCAAGACAATGCCAACTTAAGAAGCTGTTCTACAATGAGCCGGTTTTTGGAGAAGTTGGTAAGCAGATAAGGATCTACAATTTTAATCAACTCGTTGTTTCCATCTGAAAGTGCTTGATCTACTAGTTGTGACAAAGTGATTTGGGTCCCTTCAACTTTAGTGAGCTCGGTTGGTCTTTTTCTAGTGATGAATTCCATCACTATTATTCCGAAGCTAAAGACTACTTTTGTTGTCACTTTTCTCATATATGCAAACTCTGGTAAAGATAATACGAAAGTGCGTTAGCATGACACTCAATAAGGTCTAAAGTAATACAACTCAACATCAGAGCTATTATCCATTTTATTATTAAGAGATTCAATTCGAAAACTTTGGAAACTGTAATGTCAATTAAAGGGTTCATATGATCTGGCTATTGGATCGTTCTAAATGGATGATAAAAATATATTTCCACTACAAATTTTGCAGGTTAATGCTAATGGTCAGTCAAGTAAATGTATATATCAAAATTCACATACAAGAGGTGATACCTGGTGCCAGGTAACCAATGGTGCCTACAAATGCGGATGCAGAAGAGATGGAGCTTCCATCATGCTGATCAACTCCAAGGATTCGAGCTATCCCGAAATCGCTGACATGAGCATTCCAATTATCGTCCAGAAGTATGTTAGAAGGCTTTAAGTCACAGTGAACTATTGGGGAATCATATTCTGTATGCAAGTAAATCAATCCTCTAGCAACAGAAACCAAAACATCTACTCTCTCAGAAAGGGTCCATCTTGATTGATAGATCATGGAGTTGTGTATAGCATTATCCAAACTACCATTCTCCATGTATTCAAGAACCACGGCCTGTAACCTCTGACTCTCCCATGCATAACCAAGTACCTTCAAAAGATTTATGTGTCTTAACTTGCCCAATGTCTCCATTTCTCTTTCAAAGCTGCTCTTGAGTGTTTCGGCTGAAAGCTGCCCCAAGTTGAAGCTCTTCACTGCTATCATCTTCCCATTTGGTAGTTTACCCTTGTACACTGTGGTTAATCTGCTTGTGCCCAAAATGTTACCTTCACTGAATCCCTTGGTAGCATCTTCAAGTTCCTTTCTATTAAATCTTGTAATATCTAACATTGTGGTGTAATCTGCTTCTGCATTTTCTAGGTCTCTCATCTTCTGTTTTCTTACACGACGACAACGTAAAACTACCCATATAAGTATGAGAACTAAACCAAAGTATGAGACCGTTAGAAAACTGACAGCACCTACTTGAAGTGCAGTATTTTCAGTTTTGAACAAGGAATAATGTGATACAACTGACGAGGTGCTTCGTAATCTGCTTTTGTGGGAAACGAAGAGATGGGTTTCACGCAATCCAGTTGTATTTCTGAAGATGCCCGTATTTGGAACTGGTCCTTCTAGCTGATTAAAAGAAAGGTCGAGATACTTCAGTGTCGAAATGTTGACAATCTTGCCTGCAGGAATTATACCCGACAGTTGGTTATGACTCAGGTCTAGATGTTCTAACGCTTTCAAGTTGCCAATTGTATCTGGTATTGTACCAATGAGACTGTTCTCCTGAAGATGAATTTCTATCAGGGAATGACAATCACACAAGCTCTCAGGAATGGTATCACTAAGATGATTATGTTCCAGGTGTAGTACCTTCAGATTCTGGAGCTTTCCTAGTTGCCACGGGATGGGGCCAGAAAGAGAGTTGGCGCTAAGGTTTATTGTCACGAGCTGAAAACAATACTGAAACTGGGAAGGAATGTTTCCAGTGAATGAGTTTCGGCTTAGATCAAGAAACTTGAGGCTGGAAAGTCTTCCAAGAAATTGGGAGACTTCACCTTCAAGCTTCTTTCCCTGTATAGAAATAGAAACGACACGTCCTGAAGCACGATCACATTCGATCCCTGTCCAGTTGCAATGGTGGATGGAACCAGAATTCCAATCCCGGATTGCGCCAGTTGGGTCTTCCACAATTGAGTTCTTGAATTGTTCCATAGCATCAGCTTCATCTTCCAAGCTTGGATCCGCAAATAGAACACCAAGAATCAAGAAAGGTAAAAGTACTAGAATGCTTTTAAACACCATTATTGAGTTTAACGTATGAATTGGGATGATGTATTGATGTTTAAACAAAGCTTGTACTATACAAACAAAGAATGAAACTAGAAAGAGTCAATATATAAAGAATTGGGATGATAAATTGCAACCACAGGAGGAAAAAAAAAATCAAGTTTCTTCAACGCTTCAATTAATAGAGAAGAAGGTTCCTTCCTAATCAAACGGGGACCATATATACATTTCAGTCTTTACACGCTTCAATTAATAGAGTTCCTAAAAGTACACACTTACAAATTTATTATACTGAATGAATTGTTAGTCTTCTTCGTTAAAAAAAAAAGAATTGTTAGTCTTCGTTCAAAAAAAAAAAAAAAATTGTTGGTCAAACTTATAAAGATATTTAAATTACACGTGTAACTAGTAATATGTTATATAAAATGCGCAAGTTACTCGTATAAATCGTCAAAGCATATATTCATCAACACTTCTTGTCTTCAACATCTTGAGCATTATCGTGTTTAACACAGGTTCGAATATGTGTGTTATATTGCATTACAAACCATCGAGAATGGTTAAAATATATTTTAAAGTCATTACGTATTTTACAATTTCAATCATTCTCTTTCAAATTAAACCTCATTTTACATTCATACAAGGTATGAACATGATTTTACAAATTAGCTAAATGATCAAAGTTGCATTTATTTATAATGAATTTCCAAGAAGTTATTCAAATTTAAGTTCACTTATTTTATATAAACCTCCCATTAAAGGAAACGATATTTTGTATTGTTAATGAGACCAAATCACTTTGTTTTTATTCTTAAGCAACTTCCATAAACACTTGTATATTCAAACATAATTAGTTAGTCAAAGACATACTTTATGAGCCTTTTGAACAAATGAACATTTATGGAAAGAACAAATTCTTGTGACTAAAACAAACTTGTAAATGGCTATATTCAGACCTCGACGGATCTTTTTTGGTGGACGGATCCTATCAGGACCCGTTGTGTGCTAGACTAGTCCATTTGCCTATTTAAACCACCATTTAGTCCACACTTAAACCAAGCTTTTGCAATTTAAAAATACACATTCTCATGTCTTCAAAACCATCTATAACCTTTGATCATAATGCTTTTAACTCTCCTTTATTGAAATCACATTAACATATCATGATCTACCAAAGCAAGCCTAGAGGTTCTATCGCCTTCATCCATTCAAAGCATACTAGCATGTGAAGATCCACCACAACAAGCTTAGAGCTCTTGTCATCTTCATACATTAAAAGCTTTTTGTCCAAAGAAGATCAATCATATCAAGCTTAGATTTCTTGACGGTTAGATTATGCATTCATGTCCATTAGATTTTGTGTGGCTTACTAAATAATGAGAAATAAATAACAACTTTTTTTTGAAATAAAAAAGAATTGTTGGCATGTTGACACAAATGATTATGATTATTTTTTTTAAATAAGTTATTCAGAGCATAAGCTTTTTTTGTTAAAAAAAGACTTACTAGAAATTGTAGAAAATAACCTTTGATAATCTTTTAAGGTATGTTTGGCAAAAGAAGTGTTTGCTGGAACTACAGATGAAGCGAGCTGAATATTAAAAATAAAGATTATTTTTGTAAATCACATGAAGTAGCATTTGATTTTAAGGTTATACACAGTGGTCACCGTTCCTCTCACCGCCACATCATCATTCAACGCATCACAACTCCCCTCATCTTTTACACACGATGGTCATCACTCCTCGCCACTCTCTATTCTTTTTCCGAGCTGATGCGTGACCCAATGGTGACCACATGCTACACCATTTTTGACTTATAGCGATGAAATATTTTTCGCGACAACACATGTTGTCGCAACAAGTCCACTAAACGACAAAAAAGAGCAATTTGGTGTTCATCTTTGACCAAAGCTTTTCGCGACAACATATTTTCCTTTTGTGACAACAAGTTGTCACAAAAGAATTACTACACGACAAAATAGAGGCATTCCGGTTTCTAAATTTTGAGTAGATTTTTTTGCGACAACATTTTTATTTGTAGTGACAACAATGTTGTCATTAAAAACTTTGCTTGCTTTGACTTTTGACTTTTATCTTTAGCGACAAATGTGTTGTCACGATAAGTTCTGTGACGAAAAAATATTTGGGAGAAAATTGCCGCCTAAACTTGTAGCGACAACATTTGTTGTCACGATAAATATTTGTGACAAAAAAAGGTCAAAGTCAATAGAATTTAGGGTTTTGGTGGGAAATTTACCGCCTAAACCTACAGTGACAACATGTTGTCTCGAAAAATTTGTCACTAAAAATTTAGACATAATTTAAACTAATTATAAATTGTTTGAAAATGTTATAAATTAATTAAATATGATTTTAGTTATTTATAAATAAATTAAAAACGGATTAAATTAATTATAAATAACTTTAAAATATTATAAGTGAATTAAAAATAATTAAAAATAATTTAAATTAAATATAAATAATTTAAAATTATTTAAGTTAATTATAATATAAATACTTTTATATTTAATATATAATTAAAATTAAATACTTTCATTTAATATATAATACTATAATAGGTGGGACCCAAATCATAAAAAATGTCGTCATTACGGTTGGACGAGGAGGAGGTTATGGTTTACGACTTGATCATTATGTTTATTTCCTGACGACATGTCGTCGGGACGTATTTTGGTCAAATTTGATCTCCCCCGCCTGTAAGGGGTGTTTAGAAAGCGGGACCCCTCGTTCTCAATCTAGTTGGAAAGTTGATACAAATGAATTGGCGTGGTAGGTTTGGGTAGAATGAGATGTTAAAATTGGATCATTAGTTATATGTGATCTGTATGTAGGCAGGTATGTTCTATAAGTGAAAATTATGTATAATATTAGCTTTATATTAATCGCAATTTTTAATGCTTATCTGATATAAATTATAACTATTTTTCTAGGTTAACAAGCATACAAAGTGTCAAGAAAGTCGCTGCTTTTTTGTTGTATCAACCGATGGTCGTGAAGAAGATTTCTCCTACACCATTTGTATCAACTTTCCAACCAGATTGATAACTAACTAATAATCCAATTTTAACAATTGATTCTACCCAAACCTACCATGCCAATTCATTCCAACTATTTGTGCAACCCAAGATTACAAAATGATCAGCCTACATACAAAATAAATCTAAGATCTCCATCCAGATTTGAGCTTACGCCCATCGTACATATTTTACATATCCAAACACCCCTTTAAACACTCAATCGTCTAATTGTAAGGTAATTCGAAGAAACAATATCACAATTAACAAACACGAAATACTGGAACTGAAGGAACAACAACACAATTAAATACTAGAACTGAAGGAACAATATCACAATTAACAAACACGAAAGCAAATCTTTTATTTAAAACACGTAAGAGTTCTCAAACACATTTCATACAGACTCAAACGAAATAACTTGACAAGCAAAAGAGAACACTGTTTTTAGCATGAGTTTTCAGACACGTTTCTTACACTGTTTTTAGCATGGTTCAAAGTCGTACGCACAAAGCATGCACGATAAGTCGTTATTAATATTAGTTTTTATATTCGTTTTATTTGTTTCATTATTTTCATATACTAATTTAATGTGTTTTTAGTGGAATGATGGCAAGGGTGCATACCCGGACCTCGTCTAACAGTTTAAAGCCAAACATGTATACAAGAAGGGAGACAAGGTGGGACAGTGGAAAACTAAAGCCGCTGAATCGCAATACGTAAGTCATTCTTTTTAAGACTTAAGAAAATAACTTATTTAGTCAAAACACAAACACACACTTAGGAACCAAACACACCCAATCAAACATCCCCGCTGCTGCAAGAGTGTTTGGCTACTGATACAACAACAATCAAACACCCTCACAGTTGCGGCGAGGAATATTTGGTTCTTGCATAACAAAGAACCAAACACCCATGTTACAAAGAATGGAGTGTTTGGTTACTGCTTTTCTACACAACCTAGATTCCCGTGCATGTTTCTTGAATTTTTTGTTGAAAAAATAGGCATTTTAATTTTGTCCTTGATATTAATAGACTTGTGAATCATTTCATGCTTGTCATAGTTTTTTTTTTTCGTATTTTGATGTTTGCTAAAATGGGTCAAAATGGGTGAAACGGGTGTAATATAAGTGGCAAAGTTACTTATTAGCACACGTTTGGGCTAATAAGTAATTTTGTCGTTTATTACACCCGTTTCACCCATTTTAGCCTATACATGTACTAATAAGTTACCTTCTCGTTTATTCATGTCATTTAACCCGTTTTGACCCATTTTAGCCCAAACATGTACACGTTATGTTAAAATGTGTCAAAATGGGTGAAACGGGTGTAATATAAACGACAAAGTTACTTATTAGCACACGTTTGGGCTAATAAGTAATTTTGTTTTTTATTTTTTATTTTTATTTTTATTTTTTTCCGTATTGATGTTTGCTAGATAGTAGATATATCGTTATGCATCAATCGAATAAATGGACTTGTTCATGCTTGTTATTGATTGCCCGATGTCCTTGATATTGCAGAAATATGTTATATATGTTTAGTTTTGGCGAACATGGTTGAAACTCATGTTTTCTTTTGTTCTGATTGCCTATGTATGGTTGGATATCTCTTTTAGCCGATACATGTACTAATTAGTAAGTTTCTCGTTTATTTAAGTCATTCACCCATTTTGACCCATTTTAACCCAAACATGTACACATTATGCTAAAATGGGTAGGTCAAAATGGGTGAAACGGGTGTAATATAAACAACAAAGTTACTTACTAGTACACGTTTGGGCTAATAAGTAATTTTGTCGTGTATATTACACTTGTTTCACCCATTTTAGTCTATACATGTACTAATAAGTTACTTTGTCATTTAACCCGTTTTGACCCATTTTAGCCCAAACATGTACACGTTATGCTAAAATGGGTCAAAATGGGTGAAACGGGTGTAATATAAATTGCAAAGTTACTTATTAGCACACGTTTGGGCTAATAAGTAGTTTGTCATTTATATTATACCCGTTTCACCCATTTTAGCCTATACATATACTAATAAGTAGCTTTGTCATTTATTTATGTCATTTAACCTGTTTTGACCCATTTTAGCCCAAACATTTACACGTTATGCTAAAATGGGTCAAAATGGGTGAAATATAAAAGGCAAAGTTACTTATTAGTACACGTTTGGGCTAATAAGTAACTTTGTCGTTTATAGTACATCAATTTCACCCATTTTAGCCCATACATGTATTAATAAGTAACTTTGTCGTTTATTTGATTCATTTCACCAGTTTTGACTCATTTTGACCCATTTCAACCGTTTTGTGACTTTACAGAACCGGATGCTAGAGATTAGAGAGCGCCAACAAGGTCAAGAAGAACAACTAAATGATGAGCAGATTGTAGCACAAGTCTTGGGAACTAAACGAGGGTTTAACCCGGGACGGGGTAGGGTGTTGGTGGGTAGTTCTTCGTCGTCTTCTTCTGTACGCTCCCACCCCGATCCCGCACCATAAATGACTCAATCTCAAATAGCTGCTCTGGCGAGGTACGTGACAGATACTTGATAGCATGTTATGAACCTACATGAACAATTAGCAGACCGTAACATCATCAATTTGCCAATGCCCCCTATGCTTGACCCCTCACTGTTTATGGACGTTAATGAAGAAGAAGATGTGGTCGAGTCTGAAAATGAGTAGGTTGTTTATTTGAACTTGTTTAGTTTGGTATGTTGAACAACTTCTCGTTTTGGACAATTTATATTTATGAAGTTGAACAATTTACGTTTATGTCATCGAACTAAATCGTTGAACCATATAGTCTTTGAACAATTTATGGAATGTAGTTTGCTTTAGTCATTGGTTGTGTTGATTTGGTTGCGGAAAATCTGGAAATGTGGTCGGAAAACACGGGAAAACGCACCAAACAAACCGCCATTTTTGTGAAGCAAATGTCACTTTTAGTGACAACATATTGTCGCAACTTGTTGTCGCTAAAAGTGATATCGCTTTTATTTTTTTTCCAATGACGACTTGTTGTCACTACAAAGTTGTCGCCAAAACATGGTCAATGAAAGTCAAAAATTTTGTCACTAAAAAGCCGTCACAAAAAAATGAGTCAATGAAAGTCAAATTATAGTGACAACACGTTGTCACGACAAGTGTTGTAAAAAAAACCATGAGTCAACAAGTCAAACTTTTGGTCAAACTTGTTGTCACAATAGGTCAAAATTGTTGTCGCAATAACTAGTAGCGAAGCGGTTATCGCGAAAACGCTTTTTGTGGCAACAATTTTGTGGAAAACTATAAGGGGGGGTTGAATAGTTTTACCAATTTAAAACATCCTTTTAAATATTTAGATCGACTTATGTCAATCTATTTGGTTGTTTATGTTGGACGTTGATAGATAGATATATAAACTTGTAATGAAAGATAAAGAGTAAGAAGCACATCACCACGACACAAGTATTTATAGTGGTTCGCCACAAGGACACCTTCTTGCCCTACTCCACCCCCGAGTCACCTACTCGAGAGTTCGTAAGCACTACACCAACTCCTTATGGCGGAGAAGCCTTCACAACGCCGCTTAACCTTTTCCCAAGACAAAGCTAAATACCGAGTTCTTTCACACCAAGGCGAACCACACCTAACACAACGTCGCCTACCATTTATACGGTGCTAGGCTAACCACCGAGTTCTTTCACACCAAGGAAACTAATCCTATCACAACGTCGCCTACCCTTTATTAGGTACTAGGCTAAGCACCTAGTTCCATTACCATGGAGGAACTACTACCCTTCACAACACAACACCTAATATCAAGGAGATCTACTCCTTGTTACAATATCATCAAGGATATCACCATCCTTGGATATAAACAACTATTTATAAGTATAACGATGCACCTCATCAATTATACGACCTAAGCATTCTTCCCAAATGCTACTTGATTAGATTCATCGGCATCCTTCACTAATGCCTTCGTCTTGACACCTTTAGCATTCTTCACTAATGCTTTGACACGGATGATGAGCACCTTTCACTAATGCTTTCATCTTGACACTTTCGGCATTCTTCACTAATGCCTTCAACCCAACATTTATGGAGAAAGGAAGAACTATCAACAAGAGAACCTTCGTTGTCTTGATGATGACGGCATGGCAACTCATGGACTTGAGCTTGCGTCTTCAAGATGTGGTGATCTTTCCTTTAAGAGGAATCTACAAGATCACACAAAACAAAAGAGAAAAGCTACATTGATCTCTTAGATCCGAGGTTAGAGGGTTAGAATACTTGGGGAAGTATGTGTGTAAAGGGATGAGATATAATGAAGAAATGGCTCACTATTTATAGAGGAAAACTCATCGCTTCCCGGATCCCACGGATCCCTTCCACTGGGATCCGCTAGCACAAAGCTAGGGATCCGTGGTCCGCCTCCTCTTGCCCATGGGTATTTTGGGTTATGGATCATGGGTCATGGGTTATGGGTTGATCCATGGTTTTCTATCTAGATACAATGTACCTTAGGGATACATTGAACTTGTGTAAGTGGTATATATAAAACCATGGGTTATGGGTCAAAACCATTTGCTAGTTTTTATCTATTTAGTATATACTTGCTTTTACCCATTTTGGTATATACTTGTTTTACCCATTTTAGTGTACTTAATATAAGTATGTATTAACCCAATATGTAAACACTAGTTGTTGTACATATGTATCTAACTCATAGAGTTACTTAAACTTGTTAAGCCAATATGTAAACACTAGTTGTTGTACATGTGTATCTAAAATATACAATCACTTAATCTTGTTAAAGTGTTTTATGTGAAAACGTAGTGTGTTAGAAAACTATTAGTTCAAACCATTTACGTATTTTATTTGTTTCGTTAATATGATTTTACGTTTGTTATCGACAAAACATTAGAAGATCGTAAAATATAAATAAACGCTTTTACTGCTTATTTGTATTAACAATCTCCCTTTGTTGATGACAAAACATAAAATTATTTTAAGGAAAAGCTAAAATTAAACGTTTGAATTTGTAGTTTTACTTTCTTCTCCCCTTTTTGAAACAAAAGAGCTTCGAAGGAAACTAACACATTGTTTTAGGAAAACATGTGAAAGGAAAAAAATATAGAGCAAGTAACGGAACGGATCTCGTCTTTACTCCCCTTGACGAGTCCATCCCTAGGTAAGGCGCCAAGAAAGTAATACTAATCTAGTTTGTTTGCAACTAAGTTTGCAAAAGATTTAAATCTAGTGACGAATGTGCTCCCCTGATGATTGCAATTTTGCAAAGGGATGTCGAAATGTAATCCTAATATTGCAAGTAATTTGCAATGTATTGTTTTGACACAAAGCCCCTAGTTTTAGGGTGTCAAAGGCTTCAAGTGTAGATTGAATAACTACAAAACAAAGGTTAGAAAACAAGTATAATGCACAATTTCCTGCATATGTGATCCAAGTTAGTAGAAAAATAGTTTTACTCTTACGGATCCCACTTGCCTCCTAGTAGGGATCCGTCTAGGTAATTTTGAGGGATCCGTATAGTGATGATTAAATTCAAGAATGGTGATGTAACAAGTAATGTTAACATCAAAATGAGATATGTATTCAACCAAGCAGACATATACTCAACGCAATATGGCAAGTAAACTATCATTCGATAAAACATAAGAGATGATCAACAAATCTCTAAAACTAAGAGAATGATTTAGCCATATTCTACTAATACTAATAAGTGACCAAATCTTAAGAAGCAACAATGTGCTTGAGTCTAGGGATGAGTAGACTTGTTGATTTGGTCCAATCTTTCAAGAAGATAATTAAACATGAAATGCAACTCATTTCGTACTTCTTGAATAAGTCCTTGGGTGATTAGACAATTAGAGCAATTATTTTCTTGATTAGGAACATGATGTTTTGAGGAGGTTCTACAAATGATGGTGGAGGTACATTGAGTAATTTAGGATGAGGTTCTACTGGGAATGAGAGTGGTGGTAATGGAAATTCCTCCATATGATCAAGTCCTTGGTGGTTCCTTGTTTCCAACGATGGACTAGTTGGTGATGTAGGTGGTTCCTATTTTAATGAGAAGGTTGGTGAATGGGAAGTTCTCGGTGGTGAATGCTCTAATGAGTAGAGAGAGGCTCGGTGAAGGACTCTAGTCCATGCTCTAGGAATGAAGGTTTAGACGTTTTGCTAGAACTAGGTACGTTTGGTTTAGAGCTCGATGATCCCTTTTCTAACCTAAAAGGTTTAATGCTAATTCTTGAGGTTCTTTTAGCAATTGTTGATTGGGTTTGTTGAGGTGGGATTCTAGCACTATTATCTCTTACGGTGATGATTCAGGTGGATGGAAATCCTAGCATTTCGGGTTTAACCAAGATGATTCGGTTGAGGAAATTTCGTGTATAACACGAGCAAGTTTCTTAGGTGGTTCTTAGGTGGATGAGTTAGCACTAGGAGCTTTCCTCATGATGAAATGACTAAGGAAAAGGTTTCTAAATGTTGAGAATTATGTTGTGTTTGATGACTAAGGATTCTAACAAGATGACTTATAAAGGGAAGGATTTGGCAAGTGCATTCAAGACTTAAGCTTCTAATATCCTTTCGAATGTGATGATTATCATGCACAAGAGTCAACTTCGAGTTTGTATCGATCTAGGAACTCATTTAAGATGAGATGGAGTGTATGAGTTAGAAAGATGAGTTGAAATGATTGTTTTAGCATGATTTGACCTATCTTGTCATCCGGATCCCACGGTTCCCTCCTCGAGGATCCGTCAGGCTAATCCTAGGATCCGCCTCTCACAGACTATGAAAGAGTGGAAATGATATTTCTAAGATCTAAGACCTATATCATCTTGAGTGTTTCAGTCCTCCTAAGTGTTTTAAATGAAGGGATGCTTGAGTACTTGAAAGTAATGGGTGATGTAGCTAATGATTGTCATTTATGGAAGGATTTGGAACTTCAAGAGTACCAATGGATGAGCAAGGATGACACTAAAGATGAGAGTTTCAATTGAAGCTAAATGATCCTAGAAATCGTGTTGTGACTTAGGATTATGTTTTGGAAAATATCCTAAAGGTTTTGAGATGGAAAAACTAGGAATTGATCAACTTTGATCAATTTTGTGTGAGGATGATTTATGATCAATCTTAGCTATAATCGAAGGATTTCTAAGACTAGATGTGAGGATCAAGTAAAAATGAAGTGTGAGTTGAGAGCGGAAGAGTAATGGATTAAAATGAAACGGTGGATCTATAAGTGTTTTAGAGTGTGATCTAGGTGAGTTATGTAGGAAGGATCAACCTATCTTGATAAGGACTTAATCGCCTTAAGACACTATGTTTAACTTAGTGCGAGGTGTTCTAAGGATGTGTTTAAGATACAATGCTTGCAATTGCATTTTACATTTGCGGATCCCACGGTTCCCTAGGTGTAGGGATCCGCTTAGTACAACATTTGGGATCCGTCCATCTCGCTAGATGAACCTTTACTAAAGGTATGCAATGATCTTTACAATGCATTATATCCCTAGGTTTATTTAAAGAGGTTCTAACACCAAGATATCAAATGTGATCGAGCTCACAAATAACAAAGAGGCTTATCAAACTTAACAAGCAATATTCAAGAAACTCAAAACATATTTATGATCTAGATTAGTAAATCGTTTGTATTAACAATGGCGCAAGAGTAGATGATGGTGTTCAAGACAATAGGGTTGTTTTGGCCAACGGAATCAATGAACTATGTATAGTCATTATGGATGGTGATTAGCATACAATGAACTTCATCCATGAAGTCATGTAGCTCTTCTCGATCAAAGCAAGATAATCGCTTGATGAGGCAAGTGGTTGTGATTAATTAAACGAAAACTCAATTTTACAACTTGGTTGATTAGTAATCCTAAGACAACGCAAGTATTTCCATTGTAAAATACTTTAGGGAAACATGGGAGTATAGATTTCCCAAGTGAGAGAATGAATATGAGACTATTACTAGTGGTGCTCAATTACGGCTAAACACGACCATTTATACGGGTGATTCCACATATCCAACTTCTATCAAGGAAGCAATTCAACCGTTAGGTCAAATTGAGTTTCTAGTGCCACAAGTTCTCCAATATTCATTCTCAAGTTAGGAAAATTTATATTCCTACAATGGCTATCAAGAGTAACAATGATGATAATTTGCTTCGCTTAATATTATACTTGAGACAACTAAGGTGACGAAGGCGTCATGTTAAAATAAGTTTAAAAGTTGTCCATATGGTAAACAACAAAAAAATGGTTGGATGAGCTAGTTCAACATATGTTGTTGGAAAGCTTTGAGTTTGGACTTTCGGATATGAACAATTATATTTGCGTTGCAAAATAATTTACTTGAGTATATCGGATGAAATAATCAAGTTGTCAATCCTACTATGAAGCTTTGGAGAGCGATCATGAAAAGGAAAATGGGAGAGTACATCATCAACACAAGCGTAGGTTATGATCCGATGTACATTCTTGTTGTTTTTAGAAAACGATACAAGAACAAAAGAAATCATATAAGCACATAAAACATTTATGTTGCACACATGACAAACTCAATCAAAAATCCATTTAGTGTGTTATATGTTTTAAACATTTTTCAACCTATATGACTTATTTAAGTATCTAAACTAACATTTTTGACACAACTAGATGTTATCCCAAACACTCCTTCAAATTGCACAATGATTAGTAGAATATTACTAAATCGACAAACAAGAGAATGAATAGCAAGGTCAGGAAACCACATATGCTATTCAATCAAACAAGCACAAAAGCTATTTGAAATAAGCAAATAATCAAGTAATGCAAAGAAGACAATTTATCATTTAGCATAGCATACGAAAGTTCTTTTCATCGCTTTGTGTTAAATATAAACATGTATACCAAGCTTGATTAGTTTATTTTATATTTATAAATATGATCAAAACCTTAATTTCAATAGAGGACACATTGTTATTCAAAAGCGAAAACATCCGTCTCCAATTAGATCAAAAGTTTGTGCAAAAGTTATGATCGAAAAATGACTTTCTATTATTAATCAATGATTCGTAAATTATTGTTTTGAATCAGTTTATGAAATCATTTTAAATGAAAGTAGACTCAAATACCTTTTAAACGATAGGTGTACGACTTCTAACGACTTACGGTTAAAAAGTTATGAATTTTGAAATTTAGACAAAAGCGTCTTCAGACTTACGGATCCCACGGATCCCTTGCTTGAGGATCCGTCCAGTTGTAACCTGAGGGATCCGCGGATCCGACACGAATTACAAAATGTACGTTTTGACCCGACGAAAAGGTTTAGTCTTTGTAGACTTTTTAGTGAAGCATTATTACCCATTTTTACTTTATTCAAGCTTGATTAACAAGATATCTAACAACAAAACTTCAAAGAAAAAAAATCACTAAAACACTTTTCATATTATGCTTATTATAAGATAGAAGCATATATCACCATTTTGTCCACAAGCAATTTAGCATGTTTTTGACAAAAAATTGTAACTAAGGAAGCATACCTTTGTTGTATTCCCTTTGTATGGTTTTAGAAACCATAGGCGCGAAATACTCCATGATCTTCTAAGATACCCAAATCATTTGCTATATTCCTTTTTTATGGTTTTAGAAACCATAGACGCGAAATACTTCATGATCTTCTAAGATACCCAAATCCTAGTATGAAGAACTCTCAAAGGAAAAAAAATTAGAATGATCTATCACTATCCAACATATGATGATTTCTAAAAACATGACTCTTTGTTTTAAGAAATTCTCTTTGTAGTTTTCAAACATACACGGATCATATCAAGTTTTCAAAGTACAATATACTATAAAAACTTGGTAACGAAGCTCGATGCCAATTGTGGAAAACTAGAAGGGGTTGAATAGTTTTACCAATTTAAAACATCCTTTTAAATATTTAGATCGACTTATGTCAATCTATTTGGTTGTTTATGTTGGACGTTGATAGATAGATATATAAACTTGTAATGAAAGATAAAGAGAAGAAGCACATCACCACGACACAAGTATTTATAGTGGTTCACTACAAGGACACCTTCCTTGCCCTACTCCACTCCCGAGTCACCTACTCGAGAGTTCGTAAGCACTACACCAACTCCTTATGGCGGAGAAGCCTTCACAACGCCGCTTAACCTTTTCCGGTACAAAGCTAAATCGAGTTCTTTCACACCAAGGAGAACCACACCTAACACAACGTCGCTTACCCTTTATACGGTGCTAGGCTAACCACCGAGTTCTTTCACACCAAGGAGAACTAATCCTATCACAACGTCGCTTACCCTTTATTAGGTACTAGGCTAAGCACCTAGTTCCATTACCATGGAGGAACTACTACCCTTCACAACACAACACCTAATATCAAGGAGATCTACTCCTTGTTACAATATCATCAAGGATATCACCATCCTTGGAAATAAACAACTACTTATAAGTATAACGATGCACCTCATCAATTATACGACCTAAGCATTCTTCCCAAATGCTACTTGATTAGATTCATCGGCATCCTTCACTAATGCCTTCGTCTTGACACCTTTAGCATTCTTCACTAATGCTTTGACACGGATGATGAGCACCTTTCACTAATGCTTTCATCTTGACACTTTCGGCATTCTTCACTAATTCCTTCAACCCAACATTTATGGAGAAAGGAAGAACTATCAACAAGAGAACCTTCGTTGTCTTGATGATGACGAAGCATGGCAACTCATGGACTTGAGCTTGCACGTCTTCAAGATGTGGTGATCTTTCCTTTAAGAGGAATCTACAAGATCACACAAAAAGGAAAGAGAAAAAGCTACATTGATCTCTTGGATCTGAGGTTAGAGTGTTAGAATACTTGGGGGAAGTATGTGTGTAAAGGGATGAGATATAATGAAGAAATGGCTCACTATTTATAGAGGAAAAACCCACTGCTTTCCCCGGATCCCACGGATCCTTCCACTGGGATCCGCTAGCACAAAGCTAGGGATCCGTGGTCCGCCTCTTTGCCCATGGGTATTTTGGGTTATGGGTCATGGGTCATGGGTTATGGGTTGATCCATGGTTTTCTATCTAGATACAATGTACCTTAGGGATACATTGAACTTGTGTAAGTGGTATATATAAAACCATGGGTTATGGGTCAAAACCATTTGCTAGTTTTTATCTATTTAGTATATACTTGCTTTTACCCATTTTGGTATATACTTGTTTTTACCCATTTTAGTGTACTTAATATAAGTATGTATTAACCCAATATGTAAACACTAGTTGTTGTACATATGTATCTAACTCATGAGTTACTTAAACTTGTTAAGCCAATATGTAAACACTAGTTGTTGTACATGTGTATCTAAAATATACAATCACTTAATCTTGTTAAAGTGTTTTATGTGAAAACGTAAGTGTGTTAGAAAACTATTAGTTCAAACCATTTACGTATTTTATTTGTTTCGTTAATATGATTTTACGTTTGTTATCGACAAAACATTAGAAGATCGTAAAATATAAATAAACGTTTTTACGGCTTATTTGTATTAACAAATTTGTCATGAATATGCTTTTTGCGACAACTTTTCTACTTTTCGTGACAACATTCCGTTGTCGCGAAAAGCACTGAATGGTGTAGTGATATATAATGGAAGCGGCGTGTAACAAATGAGGGTGAGGATAATGGCTTACCCTCCATTGTGTGTACATTATTATGTTTTGAAATAATATTTTATTAAAAGCTCTTATAACGTTGTTTGTCAAATAAAACTTATATTTGAAATATCTTTTTTTTTCAAAAACTAAACATAACCTTTTTCTCATTCTCGTGTGCTAAACACGTTCTTAAAATCAAACGCTACACTAGTTTTAGCTTCCACTATCTCTGTGTGCAGTCATATAAATCTCGTGTGCTAACACGTCCTTAAAATCAGCTTCCGCTATCTCCATGTATAGTTATAACCGCAATTCCAACACCGGTTACGTTTATTAAATATACCGAAATCTCGCAATATATGTAAATGGTGGATCTTTTAATTCAGGTAAAAACACAAGTACATAACTCTAAGGGTAAATTACACGGATCGTCCTTGAACTAGACCCCGTTTCCGCATTCGGTCCCTCATTTTGACTTTGTTGCGAACTTGGTCCCTTTTTTGCCAAACTATTACCAGTTTGGCCCCTTGAGCCCCATTATAGATAACCCTCGTTAGAATATCCAGTTAGCTGAGGTGGAATTGTTGGTTTATTAGTCATTTACTCGGTTTGTATTTTTTCTCTTTCCTTCTTAATTACAACTCTGAGTATCTCTCCCCCGAGTCCCTGACAACTTCCCTTCACTCTTTCCCGCTCACATCAACCCATCTAATCTCACATCTCTCATCCCTCAAGTTTCTCTGACTAAAATTTAAACAATGATTATCTTGTTCACAAATTTTTGTCAACAATGTTGTTAACAACATGGAAGATGAGGAAAAAAAGAGTAACTATAACAACCGAAGACTTGAAAATCGAATGCGATAAGGCATGTGGTAATGACTTGAAATCCTGTTTAATTGAGCTATAATTTGCTATGAACTTGTGTTAATTTTTGTTGATTTACTAAGTGATAAGTGTAATTTTATACATTTTTAAGGGGTCATTTAGCCTCTAAATACGTGCATATTTGATCATTTATTACCCTAAATCGTGTCTATGTGAGTTTTAGGTATTTGGGAAGCAAATACTGGAAAAGGATGCATTTTAGGCTCGATTGGACAGGAAAACGAAGAAAATGACAACACCGGTAAAACTGTCACAAAATGGCATTAAGACGGCGTCACACCTACAACGTGACGCTGTCGCTTGAAGAAGTTATGACAACTCAGGCTCCTGAGATGGCCTCGAGATGACGGTGTCAAGACTAAGAATATGAAGGCTGACGACATCACAATTCCTAAGTGACGCCCTCACAAGTAAGCTGGTGCAATAACGAAACCCAAGATGACGCTCAAGCTGGTCTAACCACGGATTTAAATGTGTCTCGCAAAGGTCTCATCTATTGAAAGTCGATCAATTCAAAAGTGCGGACTCTTCCCTCAATGTGCAGATTTACCTTAAAACATATGAGCACATGTAGAGGCGGAGTATTTCTAAAAGAACAAAACTCTCAAAGTTTCAACAAAACATGTTTCACACTAATAAGCACTTTGAGAGATTTTCTATAAAAAGGTTTGTTAATACAAATAAGCCGTAAAAACGTTTATTTATATTTTACGATCTTCTAATGTTTTGTCGATAACAAAAGTAAGATCATTTTAACGAAACAAATAAAATACGTAAATGGTTTGAACTAATAGTTTTCTAACACACTTACGCTTTCAAATAAAACACTAAAACAAGTACAAGTGTTTTATGCTTTAGATATACATATGTATAACAACTAGTGTTTACATATTGGGATAACATATACTTAACTAAGTATACACTAAAATGGGTAAAACAAGTATATACTAAAATGGGTAAAACAAGTATATACTAAATAGGTAAAAACTAGCAAATGGTTTTTTACCCATAACCCATGGTTTTATTTATACCACTTAACCAAGTTCATTGTATCCTTAAGATACATTGTATCTAGAAAGAAAACCATGGATCAACCCATAACCCATGACCCATAACCAAAAATACCCATGGGCAAAGAGGAGCATACCACGGATCCCTAGCTTTGTGCTAGCCGGATCCCTTGTGGAAGGGATCCGTGGGATCCGGGGAACAGTAGAGAATTTTCTCTATAAATAGTGAGCCATTTCTTCATTATCTCTCAACCCCTTTCAATCCCTTTCTAACACACTTTCTCCCCTGAGTTAAATCTCACTAACCTGATATCCAAGAGATCTATGTTTGTAGTTTTGTTTTTGTGTGATCTTCTAGGTTCCTCTTAAAGGCAAGATCACCACCTTTGAAGTCGAGCAAGCTCAAGTCCATGAGTTGCCATGCTTCCTCATCATCAAGGCTATTGAAGTCCTCTTGTTGATGATCTCTTTCTTTCTTCTAAGAAGTGTAGTGTTGAAGACATTAGTGAAAGATGTCTCAAGTGTCAAGACGAAGATATTAGTGAAGGGTATCTATCGTCTATAGGATAAGCACTTGTGGTAGGTGCTTAGAAGTCAAGACAAGAAGCATTAGTAAAAGGTGCTTAGAAGTCAAGACAAAGAAGCATTAGTGAAAGGTGCTTAGAAGTGAAGACACAAGACATTAGTGAAAGGTGTCTTGTAGATCTAGTCAAAGGCATTAGTGAAAGGTGCCTTCGATGTACATTCGATATGGTGTGTTTCGATGTACAAGATAGACTAGTATTAGATCCAAGGATATTGATATCCTTGATGATGTTGTAAAGGAGTAGATCTCCTTAGGGATTAGTCGTTGGTGTAGTGTGGTAGTAGTTCCTCCATTGCAATGGAACTAGGTGCTTAGCCTAGTACCTAATAAAGGGTAGGCGACGTTGTGAAGGTGTAGTTCACCTTGGAGTGAAAGAACTAGGTACTTAGCCTAGTACCTTATAAAGGGTAGGCGACGTTGTGATAGGATTAGTTCTCATTGGTGTGAAAGAACTTGGTGGTTAGCCTAGCACCGTATAAAGGGTAGGCGACGTTGTGTTAGGTGTGGTTCGCCTTGGTGTGAAAGAACTTCGGTATTTAGCTTTGTACCGCAAAAAGGTTAAGCGACGTTGTGAAGGCTTCTCCGCCATAAGGAGATTGGTGTAGTGTTTACAAACTCTCGAGTAGGTGGCTTGGGGAGTGGAGTAGGGTAAGGAAGGTGTCCTTGTAGTCGAACCACTATAAATACTCGTGTTGTGGTTTTGTGCTTCTTACCCTTATCTTTTCATTACTTATCTTTATATGCTTGTTTATCAAACATCCAACACACACACCCAAATAGATTGACATAAGTCAATCTAAATAGTTTAAAAGGAAGTTTTAATTGGTAAAACTATTCAACCCCCCCTTCTAGTTTTCCACAAGGTTTTATGGCAATACGATCAATGTTGAACCAACCTAGGATAATCATGGAGTTATAAGGTAATTAAGGTTAGGTTTAATGTCCTATGATCCGTCAGAGCCGGAGGGATCTACCCAGGGACAATTCCAAATAGATAGATTATAAGTCCTTATGTATGATTGAAAAATGAGTAAAGTGAGGAAAGGAAAAAAAAGGGGTTGAAGAATGAAAAGAGAAAGTTATGAAAGGGTGAAAAGAAATGAGCCATCCATATACTTAGGACATAAACTGGGTCAATACATCTGCTACTAGTTATCACTAAGATAATTATGGTATTGAAGACAAGACGTCATGGACCCAGTGATGTGCTGCACCACCCCTTCTAGCCACTCAAGTTCCTCTTAAAAGGATATTGTTTCATTTCTCACGGAGAACCTTGTGTAATCTACCGACCTCTCATTCAGAGATGTGTTGGTATTGAAACAGAAGGCACTCTGCTCCAGCCTCCGACCACTGAAATGAAAATGCATTTAATCGAGTTTAGAGTCACGAGATTCATCAAAAGATCTCTTAGGATACATTGTCCAATATCATACACTTGTGTTCGTCAAAAAGGACACAAGTTGTATAAGCGTCTTTTGTAAGATCCTGCTTTACATATCATGATGGCTCACCTGTCTTGTTGGTATATTTCGGTACACCTTAGTAAGCCTTCTTGAGGGTATCCTATTCAGGAACAACCTTTGTGAGGACTCGAGTAGTGTTTTCACACTATGATGTTAATACTCTCGAAACATCCAAACTTGTAAGTGCTGGAAATCGAGCTAAGGAGATTCCTTTCATGAATCAAATCCTGAAGAGGTGAGTCGTTACTTGAATTTGTCCAATGTAATTATAACTATCCCTAAGGGATTCGAAAGGCTGATTTGCCCGACCAAGGTGAATGGAATCAAGACATTCATCAGTAAAACAATCGTAGTGATATATTCTCTAAGAAAAGTCCACCGTGATCGATTGGTGTTTATAACTAACAATGAATATGCAGGTATTGATGATGTTCCCTTGGAGAAAAGGTGTTTACCACCATATACATCAACATCTTCAACTCCAATATTCATACTCAAATGATCACTCCTCAATGAGTTCAAGACAAAGATTATCAAGACAAAAAGACTCATCAAATTCAAAGTCAAGAACACGTCAGAGTCAAGAGAAAATCTGAGGAATATCATAAAAGTAAAGATCTGAATAGCATAATGTGGAAAACTAGAAGGGGGGGGTTGAATAGGTTTACCAATTAAAAACTTCCTTTTCAATATTTAGATCGACTTATGTCAATCTATTTAGTTGTTTATGTTGGACGTTGATAGATAGATATATAAACGTGTAATGAAAGATAAAGAGTAAGAAGCACATCACCACGACACAAGTTATTTATAGTGGTTCGCTACAAGGACACCTTCCTTGCCCTACTCCACTCCCGAGTCACCTACTCGAGTTCGTAAGCACTACACCAACTCCTTATGGCGGAGAAGCCTTCACAACGCCGCTTAACCTTTTTCGGTACAAAGCTAAATACCGAGTTCTTTCACACCAAGGCGAACCACACCTAACACAACGTCACCTACCATTTATACTGATTGCTAGGCTAACCACCGAGTTCTTTCACACCAAGGAGAACTAATCCTATCACAACGTTGCCTACCCTTTATTAGGTACTAGGCTAAGCACCTAGTTCCATTACTATGGAGGAACTACTACCTTCACAACACAACACCTAATCTCAAGGAGATCTACTCCTTGTTACAACACTATCAAGGATATTACCTTCCTTGTAAGTAAACAAATACTTGTATGTATAATGATGCACCTCATCGATTATACGACCCAGGCATTCTTCCCAAATGCTACTTGATTTGATTCTTCGCATCCTTCACTAATGCCTTTGACACAACGCTTGGCATCCTTCACTAATGCCTTCGTCTTGACACCTTTAGCATTCTTCAATAATGCTTAGACACGGATGATGAACATCTTTCACTAATGCTTTCATCTTTGACACTTTCGGCATTCTTCACTAATGCCTTCAACCCAACATCTATGGAGAAAGGAAGAACTATCAACAAGAGAACTTTAGTTGTCTTGATGATGCCGAAGCATGGCAGCTCATGGACTTGAGCTTGCACGTCTTCAAGAAGTGATGATCTCTCCTTTAAGAGGAACCTAGAAGATCACACAAAAACAAAAGACAAACTACATAGATCACTTTGGATATGAGGTTAGAGAGTTAGAATACTTGGGGAAAGTATGTGTGTAAAGTGATAAATAGAAAGGAAGAAATGGCTCTCTATTTATAGAAAATTCTCTAATGTTCCCCGATCCCACGGATCCTTCCACTGGGATCCGCTAGCACAAAGCAGGGATCCGTGGGAACGCTCCTCTTGCCCATGGGTATTTTTGGTTATGGGTCATGGGTTATGGGTTGATCCATGGTTTTCTTTCTAGATACAATGAACTTGGTTAAGTGGTATATATAAAACCATGGGTTATGGGTCAATACCATTTGCAAGTTTTTACCCATTTAGTATATACTTGTTTTTACCCATTTTAGTATACTTAGTTTAAGTATATGCTAACCCAATATGTAAACACTAGTTGTTGTACATATGTATTTAAATCATAAAATCACTTATACTTGTTTTAGTGTTTTATGTGAAAGCATAAGTGTGTTAAGAAACTATCAATTCAAACTATTTACGTATTCTATTTGTTTCATTAAAATGATTTTACATTTGTTATCGACAAAACATTAGAAGATCGTAAAATATAAATAAACATTTTTACGGCTTATTTGTATTAACACATAATCTACATATAGTATGAGTATTTCGGAGAGCACAACAACATATCAAGTGAAGGTGTTGAAGGCAAGATGAAAGATCACAAGCATGAACGAAACAAATAAGTCTATCAAGTCTATTACAAATGAGGTTTAAGATCATAATCAAGTGTTGAAGATCAAAGATCCAAGTTGAAAGACTCAAGATGCAAGTGTTAAAGATCAAAGATTCAAGACTCAAGACTCAAGAGACATCATTCATAAATGACCACCCCTTAAGGAGAGATTGTTAGCATTTATATTTTATATTAGAAGTGATGGTTATTTATTCATCTAAACCTTGTTACGTTGTAATACATAAATAACTAGTAAGTGGATTTCGTGAATAGTTAATCTAATAGATTATATGAATTTGCTAGGCTAGTTTACTCTATCTTGTATAAGCCTAGGCCCAAACGAAGCCCAAAACCCACAAAGCCCATGTTGGGCGTTTACCTTTGTATGTATAGGACGGACTGTGAGTATGCGTTATTGTGTGTGAGATAAAAAAAACATTTGCATTCATCACCAATTCACTCTCCCTTCTCTCTACTTTCTCTCTCTAACTCGTATTTCTTTCTCCAACAAAACTTGTGCCTAATTTGTCACACATATTCGGGTTTTAGTCACTCTTTTTCAATGACAAAGTCCACGAACTGAACAATGTGACTATATGCCACCTACGGTGGTGCGACCTTTGGTGACACACACCCAAAAAACGTGTGACTATATCACACATTTTTTGGTGTGACGATTACCGCTTTTTGTATTTAGTGACATATATATATATATATATATATATATATATATATATATATATATATATATATATATATAGATGTGGGATGGTGTGAATAATATTACATTAGCTTTTTTTTGAAAAATTCAAAAATCTCTAAAAATTAAAAAAAGAAAGAGGACAACAAATAATTCACTGAAAAAAAAATCAAAAAAGAATCATTTTCATGGTTAAAATGTATGATGATACTATGGTTTTTTTAAGAGAAAATTTTTTAAATGAACACTTTCCGACAGTACTTTACATATATAAACCACGCCCATATAATTTTCTAAAATGAACTTTTGAATATTAGACGTTAGATGATGGTAGTAATACGTTTTAAACCGTGCACGTGTTACACCAATTCTCTGCGCGTGGACCGGGCGAGCCCTAGGCGTGATGTGTGTTCTGGGCGTGCCCCGGGCGAGGAATGACCTAGGCGTACCCTGGGCGTGGCATGAGGCGTGCCCTGTGCGTGCCTTGGGCGTGGAATCTGGTGGCTGGGCGTGGAGCATGAATGATATTAGTGCGTGGAGCAGGAATGACCTAGGCGTCTCAGAGGCGTGGCTATGGCGATCGTGGCGTGGTGCACCGCTGGGCGTGGCCTGGCTGAAAGGCGTGGCTCAGGCGTGGCCACAGGCGTGGGAGGCTTGCCATGGGCGTGGGAGGTGCTGCAATGGTGGGCTTGGTTACAAGTTCTTAAGTAATAGGACACTAATAGGACACTTTGATGAATTTCCGTTGATGAAAACCCATGCATAAAGATCAATACTCAATTTTAGTAAGAACTTACCAGAGTCACGTTCTTAAGTAATGGACACTTTGATAGGAGATGTAGAAGTGTGTATTCTGAGATGGTTACAAGTTCCATGTATAAGGTTGTAAGGCTAACAAATCCAGTGAATGGTGGTTGATGAAGAAGATCACACTTTTTGAGATATAACTCATTAAGTGGGCAACGAGAAGAAAGATAAAGGTAACTTATAGTCCCAGGCGTGTCAAGTGATAACATTTTCACACTATTGTTCCTTACCAAATGAAATATTATATGATCAATCTCAACACACGTCGATTCTGCTGAATTTTAAGATTGAACACATGTATGGGACCCATGTGCTTAAGTAGAACTTGGCATATAGCATAAAAATCTTCAACCTTTGGTCATCCTTTCCTTTGACTTAGCATGTCAAATGTTTGCTCAAGAGTGGGACCATCCTCATTGGTTGATACTTCAAACATATCTTCATTAAAGACAAGTTTCGATATCTTGATCCAGTGGTATCTCCATTCCTTAGATAGGATACTTGTTCTTGCTGCCTCTTGAATCGGGATAAAGACTGCTTGTTGGGTGTCATGGCATGAAGAAGGGTGTTGTTCATGGGATGAAGAAGAAGAACCTATGTTCAGGTGTGAGAGAGAATGAAAACAGAGTGTGAGAGAGAATGGAAAGGTGATAGTGACGTATTTTGGTCACTTTGGTAAAATATGCAAAAAGAGTTCAGTTTCGTAATATGACTTGAGATATGGATTGTTTTGGTAATTTGCTTTTTTTTTAATATCACTGTAACTATCATACATTTTTTTTTAATATCACCGTAAATTTTCTTTAATATCGCAATAAAAAAAACAATGAAATTAAGTTTTTTACTAATATCAAAGTAACTTTTTCAATAAAATTGTTAATATAACAAATCCTTTTTACATGTAAAACAATTTTTTTTTTTTTTTTAATATCATAGTAACTATCATGTGTTTTAATATCACAGATTATTTTTATATATAAAAAAACTTAATATCACGGTAGGTCTCATAATATCGTTAATATTATGGTAGGTCTCATAATCAAAAAAACAAAAAAAATGCTCAGAAAAATATGAAAAAATTAAAAAATAAAAGAAGATAGCAAAAAAAAAAAAAAAAAAAAAAAAAAAAAAGGCGTTTATGGTCAATTGTTACTGTAAAGTTAGCGCAAATCTGGGTGGTCCAGATCTGTCCATACGTCCGCACTAAAATTAAAATCCAAGATGAGGTACGCTCACATAACACCAAGAGCCAGGAAAAATAAAAGTACTACATAAATACTTTTGAACACCATTTTTTAAATTTGATGTGCGAGATCGAGTAATCATATTCCTCGAATAATGGGACGATGTGTAAACAAGCTATGTACGTTTAGAAAAGTCTTTAGAGCATCCACGATGCTCCTATCTTTTAAAAGACTTGATGCATTTATGACAATAAATGCTAAAAGTGTTATGACTTGATGCATTTATTACAATGGTTGCAAGTAAAAAGCTTTTCCTTCAAATTTCGCTTGGCTTGTGCAAAGTCTTTCTTGCACGTCTTTAAAGAAGTCCTTCAATGCAATGCTAAAAAACTTTTGAAAAAGCTTTTTCAAATAGTAAAAAGATTTTACTCAAATGGCCCATTGCAGATGCTCTTAGAATGGCTAGTCCCCACACGCTTCCAAAAAGTCATTAAGGCTGCCCCAGTAAAGAGGGTCAATCCCTCCTATTTTCTCGCCTAGCCGCCTTTTCTCTCCAAATGACTTTGGGCGATCGAGCACCTAATAAGGACGACCATTTAATTCCCTTTTTTCACAACGATTTAGACAGTTAATTGGCTTGTTTCATTCAATCCTATACACGACCAAGTTGGGTTCAAAATCACCTTCGATCGAATTGGCACAAAAGGACGATCGATTAAGAATCGATCACCTTAATCGATCCTCATTCTCTTCCGCGTCCACCCTAATTCCTCAATTAGTAAGTTACTAGACGGATATAAATTTTTTGTGGAGCAGACAACACTTGGAATAAATTTGAAAAGTCCCAAATTAGAAGTTCGAAGACTCTTCAAGTTTTTGCAATGAGTACTTATTTCATGTTCATCCATCTTGTAATATCTTTTGGTCCTCGAATTATTATGTGATATTATATAATTGTAAAACCAAATATATCGACCCAATTGAGGCAACTCATTCATAACAATAAATAGGGTCACATTTCATTGTGGGCGAGATAAGTGAGCGCCCATAACCCTCAAATTTTAAGGACCCTAAATCATACTCGTTCAACAATTGCGCATGAAATACTTAATATATAGTAATGATAAAAAATCGAAATGATTTTTCTAAAGCAAATTGACCAACTTAAACTGATGTCAATCATAATGTTGCATCTCACTGCAACAAAATGTTACAAGTATCTGTTGACTATTGTCTTTCTGTACATACTGAGTCATTAAACTTGAAATAAAGTCTCAGATGCTGTAACTTATTGATGTAAACGACCATACAAAAGGGGTATTATGACCATTAGAGAAAAATTGGTTAACATATGAGCTGGTTATTGATTAACAAAGTTTCTCATCGTGTCTCCAATATGTCAATACTGAAAGTAAACTCTGAAATGCAATCTGATGCTTAAAAGTAAAAGCACAAAGTGAGGATGTCCCTTTATGTTCCAATATGTAACCTTCATTGTTCAGACTTGCTTGCTGATTTTTGTAAGTGTAGACAAAACTTCATTCATGTCTGGCCGTTCGTCTGGATCGATTCTGGTGCAAGATAACGCCAACTTAAGAAGCTGTTCTATTAGGCCTTGCTTCGTTGAGAAATTTGAAGCCAGATCAGAATCCACAATATCAATCAGCTCGTTCATTCCATTAGTAAGTGCACGATCTACTAGCTGTGGCAAAGTGATCTGGACCCCTTCGACTTCTGTGAGTCCTGTTGGCCTTTTTCTAGTGAGTAATTCCATCACTATTATTCCGAAGCTAAACACGTCTATCTTCGTTGTCTTTTTTCTCATATATGCAAACTCTGGTGTAAAACAGAAAATGCATTAGTTTGACATGCTGGGTACGTCAAATGTGATACAACTCAAAATAATTGATATACATCTAGTAAAAATGAAACCCAAACATTTAGTATGATTTTGCATATTTTTAAAGTTTAGTCTGGTTAAAAATGTTCTCAATAAGATAAAATACAATGCATCAGCTAGTGAAGTTCAAATTTTGCCAGGTTGACCTAAAAAGTCAAACCATCAATTGTTTTTTTTATTTTTATTTTTTGTCTAATTGCATAAAAAAAAGGTTCAATTTCTGTTAAAGTGACTAGTGTTTTTAGGGCAGAAGATATTAAACCACAGTTTCAACATAATCAAAGTAAGTTATTGATTACCTGGTGCCAAATAGCCAATGGTGCCTTCAAATGTCGATGCAGTGCTTCCATCCTGCTCGTGAACTCCAAGAAGCCGAGCCGTCCCAAAATCACTAACATGAGCATCCCGCTTTCCATCCAAAAGTATATTAGAAGGCTTTAGATCACAGTGAACAATTGGGAAATCATATCCTGAATGCAAGTAAACCAATCCTCGTGAAACTGAAACCAAAACCTCAACTCTCTCAGCCAGATCCCATCTCGACCTATCAACCCCAGAATCATGTATAACTCTATCCAAATTACCATTTTCCATATATTCAAGAACCAACGCCTTCAGTCTCCCACTCTCCCACGCATAACCAAGTACCTTCACCAAATTCCTATGCCTCAGTTTCGCTAATATCTTCATCTCCCTATCAAAGCTCTTATCAGATTCAGCTGAGAACTGTCTGAAATTCAGATTCTTCACTGCTATCATCGTCCCGTCTTGTAGTTTACCCTTGTACACTGTGCTTAAACTGCTTGTACCAATAATATTTTCTTCATTGAACCCCTCAGTAGCATCTTCTAGCTCTTTTCTATCAAATCGTTTCAGACCGGACCCTGGGGAGTACTCTGATTTGAGGCTGTTAGTTTTCTTGACGTTACGCTTTCTAGCATGACGATAGCATAACACCGCTATAAACAATACTAGAATAACAGCTAATGATCCAAGTATAGCAAGAATCAAGACCGTCTTTCTTGATAGATGATGTGAATGGTTTTGTTTACGTGTGGCTGTGCATGATTCAGTGTCGTTTTTATAACACAAAGACGGGTTTCCTAGTAATCCAACTGAGGTGGTGTTTCTAAAAATACCTGTATCTGGTACACGTCCTTCGAGCTGATTGAAGGAAAAGTTGAGGTGTTCCAAAGTCAACATCTTGCCAAAACCTTCGGGAATAATACCCGTGAGTTTGTTCTGTGAAAGATCTAGACTCTGTAGGTTTCTACAGCTTTGGATCGCTACAGGAATATTACCCGACAAATTATTGTTTGAGATGTCAATAACTTGTACCATCTCGAGCTTTCCTAGCTCATCCGGGATCTTTCCTGTAAGAAAATTGCTTGAGAGATTGAGATATACCTGAAGATTCTTCATACTTGCAATCACGGGCCCTGAAATCGTGCCTGTGAGAAGATTATGTGACAGGTCTATGGAAATTAACCTTTTAAGTTTTGCCATACTATCTGGAATCGAACCATTAAACCTGTTTCCACTTAAACCCAACACAGAAAGCATTTCAAGCTTTGAAAATGAGTCAGATATATGGCCAACAAACTTATTGTTCATCAAGTAGAGTTCGGTCAGCTCTTTTAGCTCGAAAATTTCCTCAGGAATCTGTCCTTCGAGATCATTGTTCTCGAGCAAAAGACTCTGAAGGAACGGAATATTTGCTATTTCTACAGGAATGGTCCCAGAAAATTGGTTTTTTCCCAGATTTAACATAAACAAACTAGTTAAGTTTCCGATTTCCCCTGGAATGAACCCTGAAAATGAATTACCATGAATTTGAAGTCTTTGGAGATTATAGAGTCTACCAATTCTCGGGTTCAAGAATCCTGATAAATTGTTATGTGCTACACTTAAAGTCTTGAGACTAAAACAGTTGAAGATATCATCTGGGATTTTTCCCGACAGCCGGTTGTGGCCAATACTTAAAAAAGTTAGATTCGACAACTTCCCGAGCCCTTCAGGTATTTCTCCAACCATACTATTATTAAACAATTCTATCAAGCGAATACTCGTGCAGTTTGTGATACTGGACGGAATAGATCCGTCCAGATTATTACTGCCTAAGGACAGATTTCGTAAATTATGAAGAGACCCGATACTCGAAGGAATTGATCCAGTGAGATGGTTTATGCTCATCGTTAAGTATGTTAAGTTCACTAACCTCGTTATAGATACCGGGATTGAACCGGTAAGATTGTTCTCATGAAGCGTCAGTGATTTTAACGACTCGAGTGAGCTAATCTCCGAAGATAAAGTCCCGATAAGATTATTTTCCGATAGTTGCAAAACAACTAATGACTTCAACTTGAACAAGGAGGGCGGGATGGTGGAATTTAGTTGGTTATCATATAACCGCAACATTTGCAAGTTCACCAGATTTCGTAGATCAGGAATGCTTCCGGTTAGCTTGTTCGTGTATAGATTGAGTAGAGTTAGATTCGTGCAACGACCTACTTCCATCGGTATATTTCCGAAATTGAATTTTCAAACAACTGAAGAGCTTGTAAACTTGTTAAGTTTCCAATCTGTTGAGGAATAGTGCCAGAAAGCGGTTTACGCTAAAATCAAGAGCTAGTAACTCTTTCAAGTTACCAACTGAAGGTGGAATGGAACCTTGTAAAGGTTGTTAAAAGCTCCAAGTTGCTGAAGATTGACTAAATCCCCAATTCTAGCGGGATTGTACCAACAAGTTCGTTCTCTTCAAGGCTTAGTTCTAGCAAAGAGGTGCAATTGCACAAGGTATCGGGAATGATTCCAGTGAAGGAATTGTTTGCCAAGTCCAGGACTTGTAGATTCTGGAGTTTTCCTAGTTGGAATGGAATCGGGCCAGATAGGAAGTTTGTGTAAACAGCAAAAGTCGAAAGCTGTGTACACAGTTCCAATTGTGATGGAATGTTGCCAGTGAACGAGTTATAAGACAAGTCAAGAACTTGAAGGCTGGAAAGGTTTCAAGATAAGGTGAGATTTCGCCTTTAAGCTGTGTTTGTTGAATAGAAATCGAAATTACTCGTTCTGAAACATCGTCGCATTGGATTCCAGTCCAGTTGCAATGAGGAATGGAACTGAATTCCAATCTAGAAGTGCACCAGTTGGGTCATCTGTGATTGAATTCTTAAAGTGTTTCAAAGCTTCTAACTCATTTTCAAAGATAGAATTAGCAGCTAGAACAGTACTAAGTACCATGAAGAGTAATAGTACTACAAAGGTTTTGAATACCATCATGGTTGTTTTGTTGTGTTTGTTTTGAGGTAGTGAGTATTGGACAAGCAAGAAGTTGGTTTTATAATGTTTTTGTAACCTTAACGTGTGAAAACAAAGTATTCACAGCGCATGACTTTGTAGTCTTATCATAAGTTTGTTGGTTTTATGGACAATAAATTAATAGACGTGAGTTAAGATCGAACTTGAGATCACGGGATTGCACGCTTTACGTATGAGAATTTAAAGTTAATAATTAAATATAAATGTTATATTTATTTATTGATTAAACGAAATAACTAACGGGCGTTATGTAATTAATGTAATGGACTAACGGGCGTTAAATGTATTTGGAAAAGGACTAAATTGCAAAAATTGGGAAGGTTAGGAATCCTCTTGGGATGCTATGAACCGATCGGCCAAGAGGAAAAGGAAACCCAACCCAACTTGAATTAAACTTGTTCACCAAGTTTTCTTGAAGATATATACAACACCTAGGGTGTTTGTAAATTATCTCTTGTGCTTCATTCTAAACCCTAAAAATTGTTTTGTGTGTTTCTTGTTCTAAAACCGTCGACACCCATTATAGGGATCGATCCATTACTTTTCCATACAACAAGTTATTTGTTTTATCAAAACTAGCATTACTTTAATTCGGTTTAGATGCGTGTGTATGAAAACGTGGTAATAACATACTTTTGTTATTATTCTTGGATTGAATTACAAAGCGGTGAGGGTAATTCACATAATCCTATAAACCCTAATTAGGGTTCATCCCAATTGCTAGTTTGTGGAATTGATTCTTGTTCGCTAGAATCAAGAAAATGTACGATATTCTTTTATGTTAATTAATTGTTCATTAATAAATCTTATACGCCCGCTTGAATACTTTGATGTTTTGTGGTTATTTATTTGAATGTCATGTTATATAATTCCAACAGTGGTATCAGAGACATTGGTTTTTAATGAGTAATTAATTACATAAACGCGTAATAAAACAAATAATTGTATGTTGTTTGATATGTTAATCTAGGGTTTATGTTTATTATTTTGTTTGGTCGATTTTTTAGTTAATTGGGGCGTTCCCCATATTTTTTGAATGTCGACACATATAAAATTTTTAGGGTTTTGAAAATTGTTTGCTAACCTTATTAAAACCTATAATTAATATATTAGTTACGTGATTAATTCATGAATAATTTGTTATGTGTCATGGAATTTTTAATATGCGATCTTGTGACTATTTGTATAATTGTTATGATATATCCATGATAATATATGCATGTTTGTCATGGATAAGTTACTTTGATATTGTTTAATTGTTAAGATATATTTATTTATGATAAATCTTGAATTGGGGAAAACTCCAATTACATATATTAATGAATCAATTATGTGCAATTTGGTATATTATTAATTATGGGTTTACGTAATCGATTCTTCGATGTATGTGGCTCACTCTCAATTGAGAGTGAAAGCCCTAATTAATATATACATTAATTTAACCTAGATATTGATTATTAATAGGGTTTTATCGAATAAGTTGCATGACGCGGCTACTTGTTTACACGTATAAATTGTTTATTATGTGCGCATTGTTTTTAGTAGTTTATTTTTATTTATTACTTGTTTGTTTATTATGTTGAGCGGCTTTTAAGCAAAGGGTAATTTTGAATAGAAAAATAATACGGACTAAACAATGGCGAAATTTGATTTGTTTTGTAAGAGTTAAGTTTTCAATAGTTTAATTGATTGATGACTTTGGTACAAATGGTCCGAACGGCTCACCCACTAGAATGAACTGTAAAGGGGTTAATAAAGAAGTGCGCACAATCACATCGAAAGGATGTCTTAGGTTATGCTTTGCGCTTACCGGTCCTCTCCTTACGAAAGTTCGAATGGAGCTAATTAGTAAGCCATAAAATGTGCAAACTCATCTTAAGGCGAATTAGTTTTAATTCCATGCGCCACGTGGTAATTACAGAAACACTAAGTGTTTACACTTATGCAAAAGTACGGTATAATGGACGATAATTAACGCTAAATTCCTTGATTGGTGAACCCAATACCTCAATCAAAACTTTGATAATTTGATCTTTATGAATTGGTAATAAAAAGTTTTTTATTAAATTTATGCTACAAGATGAATGCATGACATCTTTGTACATATTTGATTTGACCACATAAAATCAAAACTAGTACCCTTTTAAATTAAGTTATATGCCATCTAATTAAAAGGAACACTTGAAGTTGCAATTTACGTCATGACAGTACTTGGCGAGATTGTGATGGAAAGGTAAATCTCTATGTAAAGTCAGACCTTACATGGACATATTTGCAGTTCTTTAAGTTAGACACTTAAGTTGAGTAGGAAGTGAGACCTGGACTCAAGGCATAAGATGGGATGAAACATGTTTATATTTGCAATAGCGTTGGAAAATATAAATCCCATAATGATCTAGGAATTGGAAATTGTTTGCCAATTATTGTTCGACATATTACCTTATTATGTGCTTTCGTTACTAGCAGATCAACTGATGTAATGGAACTACGATAATTTGGATCCTAGTTTTCGAGAAAATTCTATGGTTATATGAATATTACCTTGGGTATTTTATTTTCTTGAAAAGTTTAATTATCGAAAATACTAAAATTGAATTTTGAAAATTCTTTAAATGTATTAATGCAACATTAAACCGTAAACATAGGTTATTCCTGTATTGGTAAATTGATTACACCTGTAAGGGTTTTTTGATAGAGTCAACTTTGCTAAAAGAATAAACCTAGTCCTCTTTTCATAAGAAAGAGTGAGATTCAATCCTATTCCTTTTCATGAATGAAGAAAGGTATGATAGGACAATTAGAATTGTCTAAATTCTAAATACATAACTCGTAAGCAAATTTTAATAGTTAAGAAAATTGCATATTTCGAGTTATTAAGTTAGAAGCTAGACTAATTCTTGTATAATTGGTAAAAGACAAACTAGCATATTTTATCTAGTTGTTTTGTTTTGACCATTTAAAAGTACTACTTACAATTGTTGGAATAGTAGAACTATTAAGAAAGAAATTGCATGCCCAAATTTTCAAGTTAATAGCATTGATGGATAGTTCATCATCTACATAGTAGAATACACTCCTTAAGTACATAAGTAATTGTTATGTATGGACTTTTCAAAGGTGTAGGAAGTAAATAGAACACTATTTTCTTTCTTTGGTTAATGAAACACTTTCAATGTTGTCAAATCCGATGGGAGTGTTGTGTTCTTATTACGTAATAAGGAATTAATGTAATGATCTCTTATTCAATGGGAGTTACAAGCTTTGTCATCTTGGTAGTAACCCGATTATCTCTAGAATGTCTTACGATAATTACTTTCCACTTGCGAGACACTTATGTTTTCAAGGATAGTCATGTACATTTCCTTATTAGACAATGAAGTGGTTCTACATCTACTAGTTATGCTAATATCAATGACACAATCATATTAGTCACATAAACAAACATATGTCGTGTTGTTTATCTGCTACATGATGTTGTTCCATGCACAAGTGGGAGAAATCTATATTGTGTGCAAGGGGCAACATATAGGTATATGATTTAAAGGATTCTCTTGAGTGCAAGGTAAGAGACTAATGCTCTAATATAACTTGAACACATCTATTTCAAGAAACACTTGGTGTTGCAATTTACGTCATGTGAGAATTTGGTGAGATTGCAACAACAAAGTAAATCTCTATGTAAAGTCAGACCTTGCATGGACATATTTACAGTTTCTAAATTAGACAAGTATTTAGAACATGTGTCAAAATTATATATAAGATGTTAGGAATTAGAAATTCTAGGTATTAAAGAGTCGGTCACCTCAAGTATATGTAATCGTTAGAAAGCTCGTAGTCGTAGTTATTTTAGTCTAAGTAGTAGTTAGTTTAGTAACACCGTGGAGGACGAACGGGTCTTTACCCACTGTATGCACGATCCACACCCGTTGTGTGGCGTTTATGTAAGACTATAAATACTCTACCTTGCAAGGTAGAGTTGGAGCTCATAATAATATCTTTCACTTTCTCTCACTAAGTTCCCTAAACCTCTAACTTTCTCTCTAGAATTCCACTTATCGCCTACTTTGTGTTATGGTTTGATGTGTAAGTGAAAACTAATATCTTACAATTGGTATCAAGAGCCATGGTTAGATCATATCTTGCACATCTTTGGATTTCTAGTGGTTTTTTAGTTTGAAAAAGTTTAGTGGTTTGTGCATCATTTGGTTGATTTCTTGTGTTAAAGCTTGGATTTTGTTAGTACTTTTATGTTTAGAATCATCACAAGTGTTTAGGTTTTCATTTGGTAAGCTTGAATCATCTTGGTTGGGGTGTTGTTGGATTGAAAAGTGATGTTTGTGATGTTTTCTTGCTAGCGACTTGACCTACGGATTTCTTTCTTGCTAGCGACTTGCTTTACATTTTGTAGCGAGTTACTGATTAGTGAGTTAGCGACTTAGGCCTAGCGACTAACAAAGACAAGTAGTGGATGCTCCACTACGGGTAGCGACTTGGTGTTAGCGACTTGGTAAGTAGCGAGTTGCTATTTAGCGACTTGATTCCTTAGCGACTTGTATCTTAGCTTAATTGTCGCCAAAATTTTGCTAGCGACTAGAGACTTAGCGAGTTGCTATTTAGCGACTTGTCTTTTGTTTAGCGACTTGGGACTTTAGCGACTTGGTGGTATAGCGAATTAGAAGATAGCGACTTGGTGCATAATTTTCTAGCGACTTGGGTGATTTCTTTACGGTTTCTCTTGATTTAGTAAAATCCCGTGAAAGAATCTATTTCCGGTTTAATCATAGAGTTATAAAATCCCGCTTAATTTGTCATCATGTCTACCAACGTTTCTACAATCATCTCCATCGTTGCCGAGGGCGTTCAAGCGGTGGTTCAGATACTGTCCACCCATGCTTGACAGAACCGACTATGATTCGTGGGCTCAACGAATCGATTGTCTTGTCTTGGAAAGGAAAATGGTGTCAACATTCTCAAATCCATTGATGAAGGACCGTGTCGAGTTGAGACGACTAGAGATGTACTTGATACTTGCAAGATGGAACTCGATTACGGAATGGATGGACCAAAGATGTATGATGAGCTTGATGATAAGGAGAAAAAGAGATTCGATCTTGATATCGGGGCTTCTAACATTGTTCTTCAAGGTCTTCCTAAAGACATCTACAAGTCGATCAATCACAACACCAAGCAAAGGCGGTATGGGATAATGTCAAGATGCTTCTCTCGGGTTCGAATTAACTATGGAAGACAGAGAATCACAACTCTATGACAATTTGAACACTTCAAGATGAAACGGATGAGAGTGTCTATGAGTACTATGTGAGATTTCATAAGTTGGTGAATGATATGAGGAACATCGAATGACTATGCCTAACATTCACCGAACTCAAAATTTGTGAACAACATGAATCCCGAATGGCACAAGTTTGTCACCTCGTGAAGCTCACTAAAGGATTGAAGAATACAAACTATGAGCAACTCTATGCCTTCCTCCTTCGAATGAGAGACATGCTATGTTTGAAAAATGATTCTTAATCGGTTCAAAACCAACCAGGAGAGACAAGCTCATCTAATGACTCAACCGCCTTCTACTCAAACATCGGAATCACAACCAAAGCCTCACAAGTCATACCCATGGGTAATGGTAATCACAAACTCATTCGATCCTATGTTCAAACAAGCGATGTCGATGCACGTGGTAACATCATTAATCAACTTGCTCTTTGATTAGTCAAAACATGAATTCTCTCCCACAAACCAACAACAACCTCGAGCAGACATCTAACCCACACAATCAAGCTCTTGTTAAGGTGGGAGGATCGTGGTGCAACCGATTCGGGAAAGACAGTATGATCGGGGAAGAGGTGGAGTGGTAGAGGTTATGTTAGTGTCGAATCGAGGAAGGAATGGTAATCAAGGTCAAGCTAAGCCGATCAAATGTTATAACCGTGGTGGTGAGGACATTGCAAGGAACCGCACATCTCCAAAACGTCCACGAGAATCCGATTACTTCGAGATAAGATGTTGCTTGTACAAGCTCGAGGATAATGGTGTGCTTTGGATGAAGAGGAATTGTTGTTTCTGTCGAGGCAATGCCAAGACCTATGATGCGATGTGGATGATGGACCCTCGCACACACAATTTTTATGGCTAGCATTTCTCCAATGGTTTCTCCCAAGGTCTCTTCTTCACCACAAGTGACCCATCCAAAGACAAACTCATCTTAGAGGTATTAAAACTATACGATGATGCTTGATGTGCAAAGATGCATGACAAAGTACAATCAACTGAAACTATTGAATCAAATATTGAAAATATGGGTAATATCAATGTTGTCCCATATGATCAATATGTGAAACAAATGGAAAGTGAAGTTGTACCAAGTGATGCATCTTCTGCGTCAACAATGACTATGTTTTTATGAATACACCGCATGTGCCCCGATGATTCCGTAATTTCAACTAAATACCTATAAAGAACGTGTTGCTATTTATTAACAACGTGCAAAATTTGAGTTGACCACTCGTGAGCAGGAAATGGATGACCAAGTGCGTATAATCATTAGAAAAGTAATTTTAGAGAAGAAGTATTAAAACAAGAATTAAATTCCTTGCAAGAAAAGCTTTTAAAAGCGCTAAGCAAAACAAGAACTTCAAGAAAATGTGAAAATGCTTAAGCAAGAATTTAATGCAAAGGAATCAAAACTCTTGAGAGATTTTTCTAATCGAAAACCTTGAAAAACAAACTTGAAAACAAGTTGTACATACAAGGAACACCATTCGATCGCTCACATGATCACTAAGCATATAGTTCTAAGCGATAAGCATAGTGTTCCCATTATTGATAAACCCAACCACGAGTACGGAAGATAGCAAAAGCAGACTCAAAGTGTGATCTATGATGGCAATGAGATTCTTAAACCTAGACAAAAACCTAGTTGCTTTGAGTGCACATAGAAAGATAAGAAATTAGATGAAATCACTAGGAGAAGATGAATAAGAAACTAAATGATCCTAAAAGCAAAGAGAAGAAAGTAATTATCACTCCCCATGACTACAAAAACAAGAATTGGATCTCCCGAACATGTTTAAGCCTCAAACATTGTTGACTCCCGAACAAGTGTTCGGAAAATGGACTTAGATAAGCGTAGCGAAAATATTGTTGAAACAAATCCTCCCTTAGGAAAATGCCTAAAGCAATGTGTATCCTCCCAATACGCCAATGCATCTAGTTCCTAGAACGATTGCTACTAAAAGCAAGATCTTAATCGGTCAATATGTTATTTTTCAACTATTTGTTGATTTTGAGAAAACTTGTAAGAAAAGGATCACACCCATGGGATTATCAAGGGAAAGGGTTTTGAACAAACAAAAGAATGCTATTTAAGCGAGGTCATGCCTTTCTTTAAACTTCTAAAAGATCACTTTGAGAGTCTTAAAAGGGATACACACCGATATTAAGGGAATGGAAAAGAATTTGATGCAATGATAGTTGAAGTTAGTGACTATGAGCGAGCACTAAAATATAATGAGATTGAGAGGAAGAACTTGCATACACTAAATGAGAACACGATTTCGAATGTATTGCTCAAGATGTGTTTTTCATCGCTACAAATTGTTCTATTAATGCTTCTCAATTTCATGAATTATCTGTTGGTTCTGAAAGTCTCCCATGATCGTGTCATTGAGCTTGAAAAACTAATTACGAACTAAACGAGAAAATTGAACCGGATGATCACGACAATTTGGTTAAACATTTTCTAAACTAGAAGTTGAGCATTTTAATTTACAACTAAAATATCAACATCTTAAAGAAAATGTCAAAACTTCAAATATCAAGACATCCTCGGATGCTCCGAGTTTGATGCGCTTTTCAAATTAACAAACGTGATGAACAGATTCAAGCTCATTGCAACACAATCGAAAGTTGAAAGCCCAAATCTCTCAATTAAAGGGTCAAACGAACAATATGACAGCTCCCAAATGCCTCCTCCTTTAGATCTCGTAATTCTCAAACGTTTCATCTTCAAAACCTAGTAAATGCATTACAAAAGGAAAACGAAAGTTTTCTAGAAGAAAATGAAAAGATTAAACGTCATTTCAATGAGTTATTTGAATCAATAAAGGTCACCGTAACAAAATAACGAACAAATAGCTTCATTGCAAAAGGAAATTGAGAATCAAGAGTCGTGTAAAAGGAAAATGCCAATGACCAATGGGGAGAATGGTGTATCAAAGGTTCACTCTTGTAATAAATATGCTTTGTCTGTGAAATATGTCCCTCCTCATCTCAGGAACAACAAACTTGCTGTTCAAAGATACTTCTCATCCCTTAAGGATTGCCTAGAATGTCTGCGTGAGATTGTTGAAGAGGATAAGTTAGAGAAACCTCATGATAATGCAATTGGACATGCATGCTTATATGCCAAACGATATCAAGAAATCCTAGAATGCTTGATCACAATATGCCCAAAGTCCTTAGGTGAGAGAGTTAATCCTTTGATTCCATGTTCGATGCCCAATGTCTTGAATGTGAACCTTAGTGTGCCTTTAAGTAGTTCGATTCCAGATCATCAATGCTATGAAAGAGAACTCATGTGCCTTCTAGAGTACAAATCCCAAGACTTCTAGTTTTAAGAAAGTGAACCTTAGTGTCCCACGCATGTAGTTCGGATCCCATCACATCTAAACAGTGATGCAAAGAATAGTAAACCAACTAATGTTCCCATTCCTCTGAGAGTAATCGGTGACATTAAAGGGAGCAGTCAAAGTCTCAAGACAATACAAGGAATGATAGGACCTCATAAGCTAAGAATGTGCACTAGAAAAGAGTGAAGAACAATCTAGGAACTTTAAGTTTGAACCGAATAAAACGAATCGTGTTGATTCTAGTATTAGCCATAGGCGCATCAGTAATTAATTAGAATTCGATACTATTTGCAAACCTTGTATTGATGTCCGCTTGAATTGCTTTCTAATCATGAATGTGGTGTTAATGTTTTGCCTCATGATGTTAATTGTCCAGTTAATATTGTTAATGCTAAAATTCATGCTAAGAAGGCTAAAAGGCAAAACGTAAGAAAGTTAGAAAACAATGGAAACCCATAGGAAGAACATTTAGTAAGATAGGCTATTATTGGATACATGTTGGTCATAAGACTAATCGGACAATGCCCACTAGAAAATGGATGCCCACTTGGTAGAACTATTCCTTAAGAAGTGAGCACACCGTGAATGTGGCTAATCTGAACTAGTATCGCATCTATTCACAATGATTCCATTGCCTTATTTTCCGATATGAATGCTTCTATTTCGATGTGGGTGTTCCAACCATTGTTACTAACCAAATGGAACCCATTCTTGCATGGGGATCCCAATTATCCGCTTATCCATTCTTGTTTGTGTTCAACCGCAGATCGTTCAAATCGCTCGTGGTACTGGACTCAGTTGTTCCAAGCATATATGTTGGCGACCGTCACGGCTCATGAACCGTGAGCAAATTCATCGGGACGATTAGATTCGGAATGATCATTTCGGTGCTATTATGGGTTATGGAGACTATGTTGTTGGCAAAAGTGTTATCTCCGTGGTTTACTATGTAGAAGGTCTTGGTCACAACTTGTTCTCTGTTGGTCAATTCGCGATTCGATCTAGAAGTAGCCTTGAGAAAACATACCGCTTCGTTAGAGAACTTGATGGTAAGGAACTCTTAAGAGGTTCACGTGGTTCAAATCTATACACCATCTCGTCGAAGATATGATGAAGTCTTCCAATTTGCTTGTTGTCAAAAGCTTCTAAAACAAAGTCATGGTTATGGCATCGCTGTCTCAATCACACGAACCGCCACCATCAATGATCTCACCGTAAAGGACTTAGTTGTAGGTTTACCTAGACTCAAGTACGAAAAGGATCATCTTTGTTCAACATGTCAATTGGGGAAAAGCAAGAAGTATGCCCATAAACCCAAACCTACTAACTCGTCACGAAGTTCTTCATATGATTCATATGGATTTATGTGGACCAATGAGGGTGCAGAATATTTTGGGAAGAAATATGTGTTAGTTGTGGTTGATGATTACTCTAGATTCACCAGGTCAAGTTCTTAAGGACAAAGGATGAAACTCCCGATATCATCATCAAACTCATCAAACAGTATGAGTTCGACTTAACAAAACCGTCGTAATTATCGAGCAGACAATGGAACCGAGTTTGTCAACAAACAACTTAGTGAATTTTATGAAAGCGTTGGAATCACCATCAAAGAAGTGTTCCACGAACTCCTCAACGAACGGTGTAGTTGAAAGACGCAATCGAACTCTTGTAGAAGCCGCTAGAACAATGCCGATTTACTCAAAGGTTCCAATGTTTCTGCGGGCTAAAGCTATTGCCACCGCATGCTACACACAAAATCGTTCCCCGATTCACACTATTCATGGAAAAACTCCATATGAACTTGTCCACAACGGAAAACCTAATCTCTCTTCCTTCGTGTGTTTGGTGCATTGTGTTATCCAACTAATGAGGGTCAAGACTTAGGCAAACTTAGAGCTAAATCGACATTGGAGTATTTGTAGGGTATGCACCAAACAAAAGGGATACCGAATCTACAACAAAAGACCCGAAATATCATGGAAACAATTCACGTTACGTTTGATGAGTCGACCGGTCAAATGGCTCTGGACAAACCATTCAGACCGCGACTTCAAAAAAATCCCATTGGTTCATCCCTTGTTCCAAACTCTTCTCAAGAAACTCCATATGTACCTCCATCCGAAGATGATTTAAAGAAATTGTTTGATCCTATGTTTGATGAACTTTATGATCCAAGTACTAATGAGGTGTCGATTCTACTACATAGGTCGCTCATATTCTCGTGAATGAAGTCAATCCTCGCCTCAACATCTTTAAGTCAAGCGCTGCTGCCGATCCTTCGCCTCATCAACAAATCATCATTCTTCAAATGTACATCATGGAAATGTTTACGCATCAATGATGAAGTTAATCCTTTGCTACTCCCGAAGATGCTCCATTTGAAAACATATTTGCTCCCGAATCTTCATCGAACCATCTTCTTCGGAGACATCGACTCTGCTACTTCACCCTCAACAACTACCATATGAACACCTCGGAAAATGGACTCACGATCATCCATTAGACAACATCATAGGAAATCCTTCTCGTCGGTATCCACTGTAATGACTTGCTATCGATGCCTTATGGTGCTTCTTTAACTCTATACTCTCAAAGATCGAACCTAAAGATGTTAAACCGCTATGAATGAAGATAGTCGGTTCAATGCCATGCAATATGAAATTCATGAGTTTGATCGATTAGATGTATGGGAATTAGTACCGACTCCAGTTGTGCTACGATCATTGCTCTTAAGTGGATCTTCAAAGTGAAGCTTGATGAGCATGGTGTTGCTTTTGAAAAATAAGGCTAGGTTAGTAGCTAAAGGTTATCGCCAAGAAGAAGGTATTGACTTTGAAGAATCTTTGCTCCAGGTTGCTCGAATCGAGGCAATCGTAATCTTTTGGCTAATGCCGCTATTAAGAACATGGTTGTCTATCGATGGATGTGAAGGCGACATTTCGAACGGAGACCTTAAAGAAGTCGTCGTCGCCCAACTGAAGGATTTGTAAATCAAGAGCATCCTACTCACGTTTATCGTTTGAAGAAGGCTCTTTACGGTTTAAAGCAAGCTCCAGGGCATGGTATGATCTGTTGTCAAAGTTTCTTCTATCAACCGGATTTAGCAAAGGAGCAGTTGATCCAACATTGTTTACCAGAAGTCGTGCAAACATTTAATTCATGTTCAAATTTATGTTGATGATATTATTTTGCCTCGATGCACCCAATGGAATGTGATCGTTTTCAAATGAAATGAGTTCAAAATTTCAAATGTCAATGATGGGACAAATGTCATTTTTCTTGGGATTACAAATTTCACAAAGTCCCGGAGGCATTTTCATAAATCAATCTAAATATGCAACCGAGATCTTAAAGAAATTTGATTTGATTCAAGTGACCCGTTCCCACTCCCATGATTGATCGAACCAAACTAGATGAGGACCACTCAGGATCATGATTGACCAAACAAAATATCGTAGTATGATTGGATCCCCGATGTACCTCACGCCTAGTAGACCGACATCTTGTTCATTGTTTGCATGTGTGCTAGATACCGTGCTAAGCCTACTAAAAAGCACCTTGAAGCGATTAAACGGGTCTTCGGTATTCCAAGGAACCATCAATATGGGTCTTTGGTACCGAAGGACAAGCATGTCACTAATGACCTATGCGAGATCTTGATCATGCGGTGTCAAGATACTCGTCAAGTACATCCGAGGTGCTCGGTTTTGGGTGATAAGCTTGTGAGTCGGTCTTCAAAGAAGCAAATGAGTACTTCTATTTCCTCTACAGAGGTGAATACATAGCCATGTCATCTTGTTGTGCTCAAATCTTATGGATGAGATCTCAATTATCGATTATGGCTTTGAATTCAACAAAATCCTCATCGTGATAATAAAGTGCTATTGCTCTCATGCAACAACGTTCAACACTCAAGAGCAAAGCATATCGACATTCGACATCATTTCATCGTGGAACAAGTGGAAAAAGGTGTGGTGGAACTCTATTTGTGAGGTCCGAATATCGTTAGCGACATCTTCACCAAAGCTCTTCCAGAGAACGTTTGAGTTTATTCTTCCACGCCTTGGCTTGAAAAGCCTTCAACCGAACACTCAAACGTCTTGGGAGGAAGACGAGGAGTAAAGGTCTATCTTCATCTATCTCTTGTATATATCTATTCAAAAATCAAATAGAAAAATATAAAACCTTCAAAATCCATAAAAATTTGAAAATCTTGAAAAATTCCAAAATATTGTCCTTTTGTCATGTTTTCCTCGATTCGATAATATCTACGGTCTTTGAGATGTCATTCAAAGAATGACACGGACTTTAGATGTTGTTCGAATGTTAAAATCAAAAAAAAAAAATCAAAAAATCAAAAAATCAAAAATTATTTTGGGAGAAAGAGAAACATTAGTTTATTGTCATTTCAGCAAGAACCGCTTTTCAAAGAAAGAACAAAGCCATGCTTTACCATGTTTTCAAATTCCATGCTCGATTCTATAAACATTTATCTCATTGAAAACTAATCGCTTTGAAAAATAACTCGGTCTCTATTTTTGATAATCATCCGGACTTATTTGTCAAAATATCAATCTCTCAATCAACAACCTATGTCATTGATTGAGGGGAGAATGATTTCAATTAAATTAAAAGTTATTTGGCATTCAATTGTTTTCAAAAGATATTCATGCATGTTTTACCAATGGAGTTTTAAAGTCTTAAAATCCGATCCTTATCGCTTAAAACGCTTTCATAATCAAGTCACAATTCTCCTTAAAAGCTTTCAAAATCAATTTAAATCTATAAGAGATCACAAATCTCAAATGATTTGATAATTGTGATCGGGGAGAATGTGATTTAAATTGGGTTTAAACCGATAACTCGGTAAATGGTTTTATAAGGATGTACAAGCTCTCCTTCCCACATGTGACAAACGATTTCAAATTTTCCATGCACATGTTGAGGGGAGCATCTATCTTAAACCTATGATTTGAAACGTGATCACTTATCTCAATGTGCGGTTCCTCTAGTATGTGCAAAACTCTTTTCAAACCTAGAAGCACATATTGAGGGAGCAAAATCATGAAAATCTCATCCTTCCCAAAATGCTTTATCTACTTGATTCGATTTGGGAAGTGATGTTGATATCTTTAGAAAATGGTAATCAAAGAAGTTAATTCTTCCTCTTGCCTCCGTGTGCAAAACGATTTCAAACATTTGATGCACATGTTGAGGGGAGCACTTGTTCTAAAAATATCAACAACAATTCGGTACAAAATGTTTTGATAATATATCACAAGTATCCGGATTGACTTTCAAATGGTTTTCAATTGGTTCCAATGGCGGATGAACAATACCAAATAGACCGACCAACTTTACTTTATGTACGGTGATATAAGGATGATAAGGTTAGGTATTGGTTCCCATGATCCGCTGTAACCGGAGGGATCTACCCAGGACAATCCACTAGTTAGTGTAGAAGTCCTTAGGTATGATGATAAAAGGAGAAAAGTGAGATATGGGAAGAGTCGCGGTGAGGCGAGCAATCTGGAACAAACCCAACAAGGTTCTTGCAATGAAGTCTCGGTAATCGAAGGGTTGAAGAATTAAAAGAATTGAATGAGAAAAGGGTGAAAACAAATAGCCTCCATTTATTCAACCTTAGGGCGAAACCGGGTTCAATTCATATGCTACCGATGGTAACATCGGTATTGAAGACAAGACGTCATGGACCCGATGACGCACCGCACTTCAACTTTCCAAACCACTCAAGATCCTCTTAAAAGGACTTGTTTCATTCTCACGGGAACCGACATTATCTATCGACTTTCTCTTAGAGATTATTGATATTGAAGAAGGAGACCCTCTCCTAGTCTCCAAGACACGGGATCCAAATATGCACATATTGAGTCTAGAGCCACGAGATCATCAATAAATCTCATTAGGACACTTTCAATTAAGACTCTCTTTCACAATGTGGAAAGAGATTATATCTTGAGTCCCACGATTATCCTTGTGGTTTCGCGAACATCCGAAAGTGATATGTGAACATATTCACAGTGAAGATGGAAAACCTCGGAGCCAACATCAAACAAGCTCTGGTAGGTGGCATGTGAGATCTATTATATAGATCAACCATGTGACAACCGAATGAAACAATGGGCGATTCAATCTCTTGAATCAATCACGGTTCGAGTTACGGATTGACGGATACCTTTGAAAACCGGTCTTTGTGCTTAAAAACTCTTTTCTTTAGCAAATCGACCGTGTACGGATATTTCAAATCAAAAGGTGTTTTATGATTGATAATTGATGTTCATTAAAACCTTCGTTGAATTGCAAAAACAATTTCTATTGAGCAATACACGATTGTTTTTCAAATCTCTTTTCATCAATCGGTGGACTTAAATTATTTGGTTCACTCACTCCGTGTTGTCTTCTTTGAGATGTTCCGGTTTGAGAACGCCTAGGCATTGAAACCACAAGGAAATTCTTCGAATTATACCGATCACAGCAAGACTTGTCCGATCAACGGGAACCGTGGGCCGTGTACCTCAATTCAACGAAAGTGATCAAAGACACTTTCGTGTGCTTTATTGCTAAGCGTTTTATGCGGTACATCCGACGTTTGCGGTGATCGAATGAAGCGGTCAATCCATAGCCGCATGCTCACACAATACATTCATCTCTCAAGAAATCATGATAAGTGCATCAATGACTCGATATTTTCACTCCATGCTTCGCGCTTACGCCAATATCATGAATCAACGAAAGCTTCCGTTACTCTAAGGAGAAGATATCATGATCCATAATGTGAGCATGTCGGTCCGAATGTCACAACATCACAAAATTCCAACACCACAATGAATGTCTCGAGATTTTTGATAGTGATGATCTCAAAAGTCGGCTCAAAATTATTATCACGTGGATAAGTAAAGACCTTCACTTGGATTAACCAAGCATGCAATGAGAAGAATCAATGACTACGAGCTTGAGCAAAGTACTACATCAAGAATGCAAGAACAATTTTAATGTAATATCTGTTTGTATTCAATGTAATTTTAGTACATGATTGAGGTGACCTCCTTAGGGAGATTGTTAGGAATTAGAAATTCCGGTATTAAAGAGTCGGTCACCTCAAGTATATGTAATCGTTAGAAAGCTCGTAGTCGTAGTTATTTTAAGCTAAGTAGTAGTTAGTTTAGTAACACCGTGGAGGACAGACGGGTCTTTACCCACTGTATGCACGATCCACACCTGTTGTGTGGCGTTTATGTAAGACTATAAATACTCTACCTTGAAAAGTAGAGAGTTGGAGCTCATAATAATATCTTTCACTTTCTCTCACTAAGTTCCCTAAACCTCTAACTTTCTCTCTCTAGAATTCCACTTATACGCCTACTTTGTGTTATGGTTTGATGTGTAAGTGAAAACTAATATCTTACATAAGACTACTTCAAATTAAATATTTATGTATTATTAGAATGACATAAAATTAAATAAAGTAATCTAATCCTACTTCAATTTGTTTATTTATGTATTTTGGAATGACATAAATGAAAAATAATGTAGTCCTACATTATTGTGAAGTAAAATAAATTAACTTGAAATTATAATTGAAACCAAGAGTTGTGTTCATAATTACTTTAGTTAAACATGTTTATGATTCATGGTAAAGACATAAACATAAAGTCTTTTAAGACTTATAATAAAGTAAGATGTTAACTTGTTATGTTTTTTAATTAAGACATATACAAGAAGTCATTGAGGTGATCAACGATTTATAACGTATAATGGGATTATAACAGTTTATGTTCCTTGATGAGACATATATATGAAGTGACTTGGTCAAAAAGTACTTGTGTTATAAAGCATGTAATTGGCTTGGAAAGTCTATTATACCATTAAGTTGACTTAGTTGGTAAATAGGTAAGCCAAAAGAAATATGTTTATCTTATATATTGTTAGATTGTCTTACAATATTAATTCTACTAAATACCACAAGTTGATGGTATGTTCAGTTAGAAGAATCAAACTCTATTTGTTTTGTTTGATTCAAGATAACCATAACATCTTTCTTAAAAATTAACAAGGTTAGAATATTGAGTATGGATTGAATATACTCAATATGACTCCAACCTAGAAGATTAATAAAACACCATTTCAGTATGGAATGTGATGAATCACATTAAGTTTTAAAGTTGAAGATTCTGAATTTGTTAAACTACTTATGAATAGGTTATTAACAAACTAATGTCAAGAATTATCAATGTGTATTTGTAATGTCCCAAATAGAGAACAATGTAGTTTTGCTCTAATTGCTAAGTATATATAGATAGTCTATATATTACAAAAGGCAAGTGGGAGTTTTTATCTTGAAAGATAAAATTACAAGATACATAATCTTCTAAAACACACTAGTAAATATCATGATGAGGTTAGACATGTAATTGATAGACCTCATGATGATGAAATTTTCATTCATAGATCTGCAAGGATATCTCGAGATATTTGACTTATATCTTTGAGAAATATGAGTTCTGAGGATTATAGTAAACCCGATAATCATTATGATGGATTACCAAATATTGAATTGGGAAAATTACTCATACTATGAATGTTAAAGATGTCATCCATAAAGATAATCAATTTTGGAAATTTGGTTTATCTTAATAGTTAGACTAGAGAATGGAAATGAGTTTCTTCAAAGAGATGAAAAACCCTAGTGGTTTGAATTTCTATGTAGAAATCATATGGACAATATTGTACACATATTTAATGCATGTTTCATGACAAGATTATTGATCACAATTAAGCAATTAATTATGATTGAATATTCTTTTCTAGACATATTAAATATATAAAGATGATAATTGTCATACTTGTTTTCATTAATATGAAATATGACAATGGAATATCAAAACTCTTTCTTGAGAAATTACTTGAGCGAGGACGGTAAGTAATTGAAAGGTTTTTTGAATTCATATAATCTTTGAAAGTGTACGAAGTGCAAATAATTCATGAATGGATAAATGCATGCATCTATGAAATTATTATTATGTTTAATTATTAAATCCCATTTTCGATTTATAATTAAAATAAGATAAATTTTAAGTATTTAAAAGCTAGTGGGAGTATTATGTTAAGTTTCTTAAATCTTATATGTTGTATAACATATAGTAAGTAACATTCCTTGTAAGCTAAATGTTAAGTCTTAGATTGGAATGAAACTTCACTTGTAAGATTTAAGAATTAAAACATACAACCTTGAAATATATGTTTATTGTTAATAAACATGTGCAGTAAAATAAATCATTCTAATAAAACATGATATATCATTTGAGAAATGTTTAAAGATCTTTTTACAAGATAGAACGTGAATGAAGTCTAAGGTTGACCTGTAGATTCATCATGTACATCATGTTGTGTATTTAAATTGTTGTATCATTCTTGAATAAGAAGTGATTTGATAACATTGATATCTAACTAAAAGTTATTAGATAACTTGTGTAATGAATATTCTGAAAGAATTACATCCTCGGCCTGGAATTGCTCCTAGATTCTATGGATGAACAATATGTCAAATGTTGTGCAAATTGTCATCAGCTTTAAACTTGAAAGTTAGGAAAGCATCAAACATTACACAATAAGATATTAAAGTTTACGGAGTTTTAATGAGCATATTGTTGTTTGTATACAATGATGCTGGTTTAATTGAGATGACACTCAATACTAGTCATGGTAGGATTTCATCTTTGTTAATGGTCATGTGAACTAGTTGTGCTACTAAGAGCACGATTGCATTATACATTAAAAGAATAAGAATACCTTAAACTTTAAAATGTTTGAAAGTTTAAATTGTCATAAATTGGTGATAGAGGATGTTACACAATTTATGAATTATTATGGATTGGTGAATGCACACATACAAGGACTTCACTAATTGAATTCTTGAAATAAGTATTCTCAAAATTACGATAGATCAAGTTGGTTGATTTATGTATAGTCAACAAGTATGATTGTCATTACTGAGGCATAATTCATCAACTGGAATTTTCGTGCATTGATCTATTTAGTATTTGGATAAGGGATGTTAAACAATTGTTATAATAAATCAAATACTTGGTATGTTTGATTTTATAATATATTGTATCCTATATTTGCATGTTTAATCCGTGAATAAATTTATTTATTCTAAATCGCCCGTTGTCGATTCTTGATATGGGAGTATCATTAAACTAAGACAAACCGAGAGATATGGTAGAATATACTTGAAAGTATATTGATGAGAATGCATACCAATTTCGGATGATATTCATTGAATTGAATATATGACTTATCCCAACTACATAATTTATTGTATGGATATTGTTGTTAGGTAAATTATGAATAGTTATCCTCGATTTGAGATACCGGGTAAGTGTCATGAATGTAGTGCACTTTTGTGGAACAACTTAACGCTATCGTGAATCGGTAGTCATAAGGGTTGTTTTCGAAGTGTTGCAAAATTCGTGGGTTATTCTCGTAGTAAAGATAGAATTTATTCCTTCAAATTTTTGGAGTTTAATCTTCTTTGGGCCCTCGTAGGGTTGACAAGATGTTTATGTGGCCACGCCAAAGTTCTCCCGAATATGTTCGGAAGATTTGGTAATCTTGCTCAATCTCTTATAACGAGAAATGAATAGTTGGATAAAGAATGACTTAATTCCATATCTTTATTTAACATGGTATTAGTCTATTAGAAACAAAAGGATAATAATAATGAGAAATCATTAAAAGGTTTTCCAGGAGCCTTGCTCGAGTTGTACTAGAGGCATCGAAGTGTTGCTAGACGCTAACTGATGTGATCACTCTATTAAGATATGTCTAAGTGGGAGTTGTTGGTTTTATGGACAATAAATTAATAGACGTGAGTTAGGATCGAACTTGAGACCACGGGATTGCACGCTTTACGTATGAGAATTTAAAGTTAATAATTAAATATAAATGTTATATTTATTTATGGATTAAACGAAATAACTAACGGACGTTATGTAATTAATGTAATGGACTAACGGGCGTTAAATGTATTTGGAAAAGGACTAAATTGCAAAAGTTGGGAAGGTTCCGGAATCCTCTTGGGATGCTATGAACCGATCGGCCAAGAGGGAAAAGGAAACCCAACCCAACTTGAATTAAACTTGTTCACCAAGTTTCTTGAGTATATATACAAAACCTAGGGTGTTTGTAAATTATCTCTTGTCTTCATTCTAAACCCTAAAAATTGTTTTGTGTGTTTCTTGTTCTAAAACCGGTCGACACCCATTATAGGGATCGATCCATTACTTTTCCATACAACAAGTTATTTGTTTTATCAAAACTATCATTACTTTAATTCGGTTTAAATGCGTGTGTTAAACGCAGTAATAACATATTTTGTTATTATTCTTGGATTGAATTACAAACGGTGAGGGTAATTCACATAATCCTATAAACCCTAATTAGGGTTCATCCCAATCTTGGTTGTGGAATTGATTCTTTGTTTGGCTAGAATCAAGAAAATACACATATTCTTTTATGTTAATTAATTGTTCATTAATAAATCCTATACGCCTGTTTGAATACTTTGATATTTTGTGGTTATTTATTTGAATGTCACGTTATATAATTCCAATGAGTTGTGTTCATACAACCATCTCAAGTCATTTCATTATTATAACACATAATTAGCAACTTGACACAACTATTAACATGTAATTCAAACTAATAATATCTAGGATATCTTGTTAATGACTAAACAATGTGATTAAATATTTTGTTATTGCATGCATTTATTAGTTGCTGCTTTGATGCTTTAGTAGAATATCTATAGTGGCAAGTGGGTTATATATTGTCAATATATGCTATTGCTTGTAATGTGACCAACCTAGTTGCAACTCGCAAAAGCAAAATTGTCAACATATTGGTCTAGGGTCAATGTGGTAATTTTACTAAATAGTCTATGTCGAGTTGTCAACATCAAGATTTTGACCATTTGAATTCGTAACTTGACGATATTAGGCGGATACAAGAATCCGTTACAGAGCAAGGCGAGGGAGTGACGATGGCACGCCATTGGCAAAAACAACACCAATGGCTAGTCATACCGCACCGTCCTACTGGTGTCATTCGTCCCTATCCATTCTGCCCATCGATGCTTTTCGTTTTTTCTTTATTATTATTGTTATTTTTTTAAGTGAGTGGAGTATTTTTGATGGGGTGTTTTGTGGAACCTACATGTACTCATAACTTTTATTGGTTTTAGTGCAATGGATAGTGTTTTAGTTATTGATGTGTGATTGGAGAGGTATTGAGATGGCGTTGATGTGACTTACCAGGTGATGAATGCGTTTAAGAAGTTTAAAACAAGAAAATACATATAAACATTTAATCAAGGGCGGATTTAAGGTGGTTTCGGAGGTTCCGTGAACCATATGGAACTATCCATCGTAGTGGAAATATAGTAAAAAGCGTGATTATTTGAGAATGCATCACGTTAAAGAAATTTGTTTTGTGAGTCTTGTATAGTTTAATAAAGCACACATGATACCTTTTGTTTTTGGATCCCCCACTACATTTGGGGTGTGTTTCGTTGGCAAATAGCAATTATTATCAGTATTTGTATGAAAATAAGGTGGAATGAAAGTAATTATCTATACATATAAAATGTTGTTTGATTTGTTTATTTAATTTTGGGTAGCATTGTCCTATTACTAATTTAATATTATTGATTATGACCACAAAATAAAAATAAAAAAGAGAATGTGAGGTAAAGAGTGGAATGAGATGCAAACTCTTGGGTCAATTCAGTGTCAATGGTCTCTGACTAAATTTAAACATAAAATAGACTAAGTATAAGAAGACTCATTGATAAAGAAATCAACGAATAACCTTAGCGAAGTTCAAGTCTGAGACATCGTCAAGGATTCGAAGATAACTTGAAGACATGCTCTCGTCGATACTGGTCGCCTAGTATGTATAATGAATTAGAAGCTGGAAGACAAAGGTTCATCGGAATTGATAATGCCCTGATGAACCGATCAACTCCTGGATCCATCCAAGAGAGCTAGCCCAAAATATATCTTAGATATTTAGGCGCGACTTTTCAAGATTGCAAAAGAATGAAATAAAATGGATCCTTGAGAAAGTCAAGCCAAAAGGCCGAAAAATCGGGGTTACCAAAAAATAACACTAAAATAAAATAAAAAAAAAAAAAAAAATCTTGAGAAAGTTAAGACAATACGAGTTTGTGAAATGTAGTGAACATTTAAGCATTGTTCACTAAAGTAAGATTTTATGCGTTTTGAGAATAGAAACATTTAATGGAAGATGTTGTTCTCCATTAAATGTTTGACATGTCTCAACAAACCTTACGTGACATCCTTATTTGTCTCCTATACAAAGAGAATGGTGGTCGAAGTAAGTTATCTCTTCCACATTTATTGTATCATTTAAAAGAGCATTTACTCTCGTTTGAACTCGTTCTAGTCCATTATCAAAATCAGCAACCTCAGAGTTTACTTGCAAGCTCTAACCTTTGTTTGAGTTTTCTTATTCAAAAAGCTAAACATATTGTCATTGAATTAGATTAAGTGTTTATCCACCAAATACTTATTAATTCTTTGATTCATTCTAATAAAAAATGTACGATTGAAAATTTTATCTTTGTGTATTGCATTAAAATATTTTTGCTCTTTGTTTCACAAACAAATCATAGAATAGGGAACTATACAAAGTCACCTATCTCTTCATTTATGAATCTTTAAATGTGATTCCATTTTCTCGGTTCATATTTTTCTACCAAACATTTTTTCACTAAATTTCTATAATTATCGAACCATTTACTGATTTCCATTCTCATATACCAAAGATACCCTTAGTATATGTTTGGTCACTTGGTTGAAATGCTTTGTCAAGAGTCAATTAAATAGAGTAGTGATTGGCATGTCTAAATGACATGCCTAATTTCATGCCTAACAATTATATTACAACACTTGTATTAATCAAAGGCTATCATGAGGAGAGAGAAATATCATACTCCACTTGTCATATGTTGAGTGGATTAGGCATAAAATTAGTCATGCCATTTAGGCATGACAATCATTTTCCAATTAAATATAGATTAGGCATGGTTTTAGGGGGTCCAACATATCATTGAAAATAGACTTGATTTTTGTAATCGTCTCTATCTCTTTGGAGTCAACGATCAATGTGAGTCAACGGTTATCATAATCGCTTGTAATCGTCCCCACACGCTCCCAGAAAACAAGCTACTTTAAGTTAAATTATATTGAATTTAGGTTGTCCATACAATATTGTGACTAGCTAATAGGTATAGTTTTCGCGACACTAGTCCAATGACAGGAGTTACATATATAGTGTAAAAACAGAGGGTCATGAAGTTAAATCAGATCTTCAAATCATGATATTACACGATTTAACTAAAATAGTTGCCAAGGAGTGTAAAGCGCGTCCTTTTAACTTCTAAATCCCAAAGAAAGAAGCAAATCCCTTAGATATGACTTTGCGAAAACAGATGCTCATAATTTAGATATTATTTTCGGATAAGAAACGTACCTATATGCATGATCTATCGGGTACATGCATGCACATGGTTTTTGATTTCTCAAATAATGATTTAAACGGTGTCGGGATTCAAATGATCCGACATGTCGAATGTTTCGGCATGTGTAAAACCGTGTACTAAATGCTAGGTCATTGTCCAAGTTGTTACATAAAGACACAAGAGAGTACACTTGCCGAATATCAAACAAATCACCCGTGAATATCGATTTAATTATATTCTTTTTCTCATTTTATATTATTTAATATGTCCTTTGATAGCGTTAACTTTCTAGTAGTTTATGATAACTTCATGACATTCCCCTTCCTATCTAATACAGTATATTCAGTAAGTTTTGTTTTGGTTAAAGAAACAAAAGATTTTGGTTCCGATTTAGATTCGCGGTTCTAAAGATATAACGGTCAAAGTTTTTCAGCTCGTCTGTTAATTAAACACTAACATTAGGCCTAAAAGTGCTTTAATAGCGACCACGAGTGTTAGATCATTGAGCTATTTTCAGTGACTAGTCGTGAGTCTCGTAAATTCATTGATATAATGCCTGATAGAAATGTGGTCCCTTGGACTGCGATTATCGCATGTTATATAAGGTTTGGGGACGTGGGTTATTTGTTTTGGATGTTTAATGAGATGGGTTATGATCGAAAGGATTAAACCGAGTTTCGTGAAATTCTTTGATTTCTGCTTATAGTTTGAGTGATGATGTTGGAGAAGCTAGTTTCACTACTTTGTCTAGGATGTGTTCAAGTGGATTGCAGCCTGATTAGCAGACATTTGGGACGTTGATATCTGCTGCTACAAAACACGGGAATCTTAGAATTGGGAAGGTGGTGCATGGGAATATAGTCTGTAGTAGTTTTGATTTGCAGGTGTCGAGCTAATCAGATTGTACAAAACACGGGTTTTGATTTGTATCTTAAGTGTAAAGATGTAATGACTGCTTATAGTATATTTGTAACAGTTTCTGATAAGAACATGAATTACGTAATATGGTGGACTGCGATGGGCCTTTTTATACTGTATGAACTTAAACTAGAGCATTGTGCTTGCATTATTGATTAATCTAACTCTTGTGCCAATCTGGTCGGATAGTAGATACATACAACTTCTACAAGGACGTGTTTTCCGAACTGGTTGTTGATGATTGAGCAATGAGCATTCTTTTTTATGGTTGTAGGACTAATGGTAACAAGGAACTTGGAAAGTAAAGACTGACTTTTCGATGATCAATGCGGTTCCAAGGGAAAGTATATGGTGCAGTAGGAGTGCGCCAGGTTCCTTTGAGTAATATAAGTGGCCAAATGAGTGGGTCGGGTCGGGTTGGGTCACAGTTCTAGATGGGTCATTTAGGAGCATGGGTCAAACGGGTCTTGGGTCTCGGGTCCGGGTTGACCTCCAAATATCAAATCCAAGACTGACCCGACCAGAACCAAACACAAATGAGTGAAGCCAACAATGGGTTGGATCGAAAGGACTCCCACTCTGCCACAGCGATTAAGATAGGGGGCATTAGCTGAGTCCATGTTGCTACCTATCTAATGTATCTTACTTAATTTTGCCTTTCTTTTCTACTCAAAAAGTAAATTTCATTGCTAGATTGTGCCTTTTTTTTTTGACTCAAGAGATAAGTTTCAAACATTTTAGATAAAAATTGTAGCAGGCTTAATGAATACAAAATGAGATGAGTGCTATATTGCGAAGATTGCTGCAGACTAAAAGGTTTAAAGCGATTTCTACAACGATGTATATCCATAACTAAAATCAACCATTAAATTCTAGTTAAAAAGTTAAAAGTCTTATATTGGTTTAATGATTGACATAATGAAGGTTGCCAACAAACATTTCACTTATTGAATTACATATTAACTTGTGAGCTAAACACAAAGAGGAAGTGATGAAGATACTTAAGTAAAATTAATACAAGAAACATCGATTTGTTGGAATGTAGGTGATACTTAAACGACTCTGAAAAGGTATGCAATTTGATGTTAGAACCCTAATAGGAGTTCCCTTTACCCTTCAAATTCTTCCAAACAAGACTTTTACTAGCTGTCCGATGCAACGTACCAAAAATTTGACATGTTCCAAGTTTGTAGCCTTCAGTTTCTAAACTTTCTTACTGATCACTGAAAGGGAATTCATGACTTGATTCATATCCGGTCGATCTTTTGGATCCATTCTTGTGCAAGATAACGCCAACTTAAGAAGCTTTTCCACAACGACCCGATTCTGGGAGAAGTTGGTTAGCAAATAAGGATCTACAATTTTGATCAGCTCGTTGTGTCCATCTGAAAGTGCTCGATCGACTAGCTGTGGCAAAGTGATTTGGGTCCCCTCCACTTCAGTGAGTCCGGTTGGTCTTTTTCTAGTGATGAATTCCATCATTATTATTCCAAAACTAAAGACGTCTGCTTTTGTTGTCACTTTTCTCATATATGCAAACTCTGGTAAAAAAACAAACAGAAATTCATTAGCATGATATTTAATAAGATCCAAAGTTATACAGCTCAACATCAGATTTTATCCAATTTTTTCAAAGATATATTGGCTTAATATATTGACTATTTGGATATTATAGAAGGATGAATATATTTATTACCCGGCGCCAAGTAACCAATGGTGCCTACGAATGCGGATGCAGAAGAGATCGAGCTTCCATCCTGCTGATGAACTCCAAGGATTCGAGCTGTCCCGAAGTCGCTAACATGGGCATTCCACTTATCGTCCAAAAGTATGTTTGAAGGCTTTAAATCACAGTGAACTATCGGGGAATCATACCCTGTGTGCAAGTAAAACAATCCTCTAGAAACAGAAACCAAAAGACCTACTCTCTCAGAAAGATTCCATCTTGATCGATAAATCAGAGAGTTGTGTATAGCATTGTCCAAATTACCATTCTCCATGTATTCAAGAACAACAGCCTTTAGCCTCTGACTCTCCCATGCATAACCAAGTACTTTCAAAAGATTTTTGTGTCTTAATTTGCCCAACGTCTCCATTTCGCGTCCAAAACTTTTCACGGATAGTGCTGAATGCTCTCTGAAGTTGAAATTCTTCACTGCTATCATCGTCCCATCTGCTAGTTTACCCTTGTACACTGTGCTTAATATGCTTGTACCCAGAATGTTACTTTCGCTGAAGTTATCAGTAGCATCTTCCAGTTCTTTTCTGTAAAATCGTGTGATATTTATCCTCGGGGTGTACTCCCCTTGTGCATTCTCTACATCTCTCACTTTCTGTTTCCTAAAATGATGACAACATAAGACCCCCAAAGTAGCTATGAGCGTCAAAACAAGAAAAAAGACTATTGCATAAGTTGCAGCACTTGTGTGGTGGTGTGAATGATCTGAGTAGGTGCATGGTTTGGTTTTATTGGTAATACAAAGAGACGGGTTTCCACGTAGTCCAGTTGTGTTTCTGAAGATGCCCGTATTTGGAACTGGTCCTTCTAGCTGATTGAAAGAAAGGTTGAGGTATTTCAGTGTCGAAATGCTGGCAATCTTGCCTGCAGGAAGGACACCTGACAGTTGGTTATGGCTCAGGTCTAGAAATTCTAACGCTTTCAAGTTGCCGATTGTATCTGGTATTGTGCCATCGAGACTGTTCTCCTGAAGATGAATTTCTATCAAGGAATGACAATCACACAAGCTCTCAGGAATGATATCATTAAGTTGATTGTGTTCCAGGTGTAGTACCTCCAGATTCTGGAGCTTTCCTAGTTGCCATGGGATCTGCCCAGAAAGATAGTTGTCATTAAGGTTTATTGTCACGAGCTGCAAGCAGAATTGCAACTGGAAAGGAACGTTGCCAGTGAATGAGTTTCGGCTTAAATCAAGAAACTTGAGGCTGGAAAGTCTTCCAAGAAATTGGGAGACTTCACCTTTAAGCTTCTTTCCCTGTATAGAAATAGAAACGACACGTCCGGAAACACGATCACATTCGATCCCTGTCCAGTTGCAATGGTGGATGGAACCAGAATTCCAATCCCGGATTGCACCAGTTGGGTCTTCCACAATTGAGTTCTTGAAGTGTTTCATAGCATCAGCTTCATCTTCCAAGCTCGTATCCGCAGATAGAACACCAAGAACCAGGAAAGCTGGTAAAACTACTAGAATGCTTTTAAACACCATTATTGATGTTTAAACAAAGCTTGTACTATACAAACAAAAAATGCAACTAGAAAGAGTCAATATAGAAAGAATTGGGATGATATTTCATCAACCTTTAGATAAATTGCAAACCAAAAAGGAAGCTGCTTTAAAGCTTCAATTAATTGAGAGGATGGTTCCTTCCAAATCAAACGGTGGTCACACATACATTTCAGTCTTACACGCTTCAATTAATAGAGTTCCTAAAAGTCCACGCTTACAAACTTATTATAATTATTGAATTGTTAGTCAAACTTATTAAGATATTTAAATTACAGGATTTTTTATATTTTGGCAATCACAAACATGTAACTAGTGGACTACTATGTAACATAAAATGCGCAAGTTACTTGTAACTATAAATCGTCAAAGCATATATTCATCAACACCTCTTATCTTCGACGTCTTGAGCCTTATCGTGTTTAACACAGGTTGAAATATGTATGTTATGTTGCATACAAACCATCGAGAATGTTTAAAATATATTTCTAAGTCATTAAGTATTTACAATTTCAATCATTTGCTTACGAACCTTATTTTACATTTCATACAAAGATGGACATGATTTTACAAACTAGCTTAATAATCAAAGTTGCATTTATTTTATAATACTTCGTAATGAATTTCCAACTAGCAAAAATCTTCCACTTGATGAAGTGATTTAAATTTGAGTTGACCTATTTTATATAAACCTTCCATTAAGGAAATCATATTTTGTTTTGGTAATGAGACCAAATCACTATATATATATTTTTTAATTATTATTAAGCAAACTTCAATAAACACTTGTAAATTCAAATATAATTATTAATTGGTTAGTCAAAGACATACTTTTAACAGCCTTTTAAACAAGTTAACACTTGTTGAAAAAATAAAAACATGCGACTAAAACAACTTGTAAACGGCTATAATCCTTTTTTGGTGGACGGATCCTTTCTTAGGGGACGGATCTTGGATCCGTTGTGTGCTAGACTATATTGGTTTAATGTTTAGAGTCTTTTGTTATTTAATAGAACAAAATATATGTATTTATGCTTGTAAGTTAAAACGTATAATTCTGTATAGTTTAGATTGGCAAAGCCCGAAACTTTGTATGGGCTTTGGGCAAAAACGGTCACTTTGGTCATAGTTGACCCATTGTGTCTATTAGGATTGGATACGCCTCTTAGGAATTATGAGCGCCTTTCATGGTGACGTTCGAATGTATATAAGGATAGAAATGCATAAACTTTGTAATCATCCATACTTAAATCAATATACATCGCTTTATGCAATACTATTGTTGTTTTTACGCACGCTAAAAGAATAGCCAAACACCCTTTATTTTTCTCGCACGTTTCAAAACCAAACGACCATGTCAAAATACAATCGATATGCAAAGAGCACTTGGCCACATGGAACTGTTTTCATCGGTGGCATCGAGCGAGGCTTCAAAGTCTTGGAAAGGCCAGTGCAAGTGGTTTGTTGTCATCTGAACCACGAAGAAGAATTTTACGAGACCAAGGAATTACTCGAGAAGGTTACTTGAAATTGAAGCCACAACGCTTCAAAGGGACAAGAGGTCAGAACGAGGAAGGAGAAGAGCAAGGTGTTATGCACAGAGAAAACATGGTCACTATTTCAGAAGTGCCAAGACAACAAAATCCCACACCATACGAAAACAAAACATGAAGAAGCAAAACCAAAGTTTCCTGAAAACGTCCATGTCAAAACATCCTACATGATTAAAGGGACGGACTACACAAATTGGAACCATATATGGTACATTAGTGACACATACAACAACCATATGTGCCCGACAAAGTCATTATTCGGAGACTTAAACCGAAATTTTCGATGGAAGGAAGGAGGAAAATGAGAAAAATTTATTTTTCATACGGTATTGGAGAAGCGTTTGTTGAAACAAACGAGAAGAAGATGGTAATCCCATGTGTTTCGTATACATCGGAGGCAAGTTTAAACGTACTTAGCGCCAAACAACTTTTGGCACAAGGTTTCGAGATTACCTACGAAGACAACTCGTGTAAAGTCTCTTACATGTTTGAGGAAGAAGAGATGGGGCACGACAAAGGAAAGAATGCCGAAGTAGAGACAAGTACGATGGTCAAAGAACACGACAGATTCTTGGAGAATTACTACGAGTCGATTGATCCAAAAGACGCTTGCATGAATATAAAGGGATTGGAAGATCTTGATTGGAAGGAAGGGATGATCCATGATTATTTGGATAGCGAATTCTTAAGCATGAATGGAAGTCTCTACATTATGAAGGTTGATTCATTTAAGAAATTTATTTCGTTTTAATCATGATTGAAGATGACAAATTAGTATCACGAGAATTGGAGCGTTTAAGCAAGCATTTTGAATAGATGGTAAAATGGTTTTACCAAGTCTATCTTGGTCAAGCATGGTGGAACCACTTACCCCGTCATCAAAGGTATAAATATCGATCTACTCGGTCTTTATAAGATAATAGGTAGTCTAGGAGGCTATCTTGGAGTTACGTTTGGTAACAAATGGGGAGACGTTGCATTAATACACGGTCTAGAAAGAGAACAAGATGAGGAATTAAGAGAATGTTACAAGAGACACATTGACTTAATAAGGTGTTATTTCGAGACGACATTACGAGCCCGAGGCAAGGATAAACTTGTGATAGCCAAGAAGGAAGGCTATGGGAAGAACCCAAAGGATGAAAATGGGTCGAATGGGCAGTGGTCTATGGAAGGAATTGCACAAGGACAAGTTCTCAAGACACATGGCAACGAGGATGATTGGACGGACAAGAAGGACACACCAAAAGGATGATTTCGCAATCATCATGAAGAAAAGATGGACGAACAAAAGACTTACACATTAAGGGGGCATTGTTGGTTTAATGTTTAGAGTCTTTTGTTATTTAATAGAAAAAAATATATGTATTTATGCTTGTAAGTTAAAACGTATAATTCAGTATAGTTTAGATTGGCAAAGCCTGAAACTCTTTATGGGCTTTGGGCCAAAACGGGTCACTTTGGTCATAGTTGACCCATTGTGTCTATTAGGATTGGATACGCCTCTTAGGAATTATGAACTGCCTTTCATGGTGACGTTTCAGAATGTATATAAGGATAGGGGCTGCATAAACTTTGTAATCATCCATACTTAAATCAATATACATCGTTTTATGCAATACTATTGTTGTTTTTCTGCACGCTAAAAGAATAGCCAAACACCCTTTATTTTTCTGCATGTTTCAAAACCAAACAGCCATGTCAAAATACAATCGATATGCAAAGAGCACTTGGCCACATGGAACCTGTTTTCATCAGTGGCATCAGAGCGAGGCTTCAAAGTCTTGGGAAAGGCCAAGTGCAAGTGGTTTGTTGTCATACAAACCACGAAGAAGAATTTCTTACGAGACCAAGGAATTACTCAAGAGAAGGTTACTTGAAATTGAAGCACACAACGCTTCAAAGGGACAAGAGGCTGTAACGAGGAAGGAGAAGAGAGCAAGGTGTTATGCCTGTAGAAAACATGGTCACTATTTCTGGAAGTGCCAAGACAACAAAATCCCACACCATACGAAAACAAAACATGAAGAAGCAAAACCAAAGTTTCCTGAAAACGTCCATGTCAAAACATCCTACATGATTAAAGGGACGGACTACACAAATTGGAACCATATATGGTACATTAGTGACACATACAACAACCATATGTGCCCGACAAAGTCATTATTCAGGAGACTTAAACCGAAATTTTCGATGGAAGGGAAGGAGGAAAATGAGAAAAAATTTATTTTTTCATACGGTATTGGAGAAGCGTTTGTTGAAACAAACGAGAAGAAGATGGTAATCCCATGTGTTTCGTATACATCGGAGGCAAGTTTAAACGTACTTAGCGCCAAACAACTTTTGGCACAAGGTTTCGAGATTACCTACGAAGACAACTCGTGTAAAGTCTCTTACATGTTTGAGGAAGAAGAGATGGGGCACGACAAAGGAAAGAATGCCGAAGTAGAGATAAGTACTATGGTCAAAGAACACGACAGATTCTTGGAGAATTACTACGAGTCGATTGATCCAAAAGACGCTTGCATGAATATAAAGGGATTGGAAGATCTTGATTGGAAGGAAGGGATGATCCATGATTATTTGGATAGCGAATTCTTAAGCATGAATGGAAGTCTCTACATTATGAAGGTTGATTCATTTAAGAAATTTATTTCGTTTTTAATCATGATTGAAGATGACAAATTAGTATACGAGAATTGGAACGTTTTAAGCAAGCATTTTGAATAGATGGTAAAATGGTTTTACCAAGTCTATCTTGGTCGAAGCATGGTGGAACCCTTACCCCCCGTCATCAAAGGTATAAATATCGATCTACTCGGTCTTTATAAGATAATAGGTAGTCTAGGAGGCTATCTTGGAGTTACGTTTGGTAACAAATGGGAGACGTTGCATTAATACGGTGCCAGAAAGAGAACAAGATGAGGAATTAAGAGAATGTTACAAGACACATTGACTTAATAAGGTGTTATTTCGAGACGACATTACGAGCCCGAGGCAAGGATAAACTTGTGATAGCCAAGAAGGAAGGCTATGGGAAGAACCCAAAGGATGAAAATGGGTCGAATGGGCAGTGGTCGATGGAAGGAATTGCACAAGGACAAGTTCTCAAGACACATGGCAAGGAGGATGATTGGACGGACAAGAAGGACACACCAAAAGGATGATTTCGCAATCATCATGAAGAAAAGATGGACGAACAAAAGACTTACACATTAAGGGGGCATTGTTGGTTTAATGTTTAGAGTCTTTTGTTATTTAATAGAAAAAAATATATGTATTTATGCTTGTAAGTTAAAACGTATAATTCTGTATAGTTTAGATTGGCAAAGCCTGAAACTCTTTATGGGCTTTGGGCCAAAACGGGTCACTTTGGTCATAGTTGACCCATTGTGTCTATTAGGATTGGATACGCCTCTTAGGAATTATGAACTGCCTTTCATGGTGACGTTTCAGAATGTATATAAGGATAGGGGCTGCATAAACTTTGTAATCATCCATACTTAAATCAATATACATCGTTTTATGCAATACTATTGTTGTTTTTCTGCACGCTAAAAGAATAGCCAAACACCCTTTATTTTTCTGCACGTTTCAAAACCAAACAGCAATGTCAAAATACAATCGATATGCAAAGAGCACTTGGCCACATGGAACCTGTTTTCATCAGTGGCATCAGAGCGAGGCTTCAAAGTCTTGGGAAAGGCCAAGTGCAAGTGGTTTGTTGTCATACAAACCACGAAGAAGAATTTCTTACGAGACCAAGGAATTACTCGAGAAGGTTACTTGAAATTGAAGCACACAACGCTCAAAGGGACAAGAGGTCAGAACGAGGAAGGAGAGAGAGCAAGGTGTTATGCCTGTAGAAAACATGGTCACTATTTCTGGAAGTGCCAAGACAACAAAATCCCACACCATACGAAAACAAAACATGAAGAAGCAAAACCAAAGTTTCCTGAAAACGTCCATGTCAAAACATCCTACATGATTAAAGGGACGAACTACACAAATTGGAACCATATATGGTACATTAGTGACACATACAACAACCATATGTGCCCGACAAAGTCATTATTCAGGAGACTTAAACCGAAATTTTCGATGGAAGGGAAGGAGGAAAATGAGAAAAATTTATTTTTCATACGGTATTGAGAAGCGTTTGTTGAAACAAACGAAGAAGATAGTAATCCCATGTGTTTCAGTATACATCGGAGGCAAGTTTAAACGTACTTAGCGCCAAACAACTTTTGGCGTAAGGTTTCGAGATTACCTACGAAGACAACTCGTGTAAAGTCTCTTACATGTTTGAGGAAGAAGAGATGGGGCACGACAAAGGAAAGAATGTCAAGTAGAGACAAGTACTATGGTCAAAGAACACGTGATTCTTGGAGAATTACTACAGTCGATTGATCCAAAAGACGCTTGCATGAATATAAAGGGATTGGAAGATCTTGATTGGAAGGAAGGATGATCCATGATTATTTGACGTAATTCTTAAGCATGAATGGAAGTCTCTACATTATGAAGGTTGATTCATTTAAGAAATTTATTTCGTTTTAATCATGATTGAAGATGACAAATTAGTATACGAGAATTGGAACGTTTTAAGCAAGCATTTTGAATAGATGGTAAAATGGTTTTACCAAGTCTATCTTGGTCGAAGCATGGTGGAACCCTTACCCCCCGTCATCAAAGGTATAAATATCGATCTACTCGGTCTTTATAAGATAATAGGTAGTCTAGGAGGCTATCTTGGAGTTACGTTTGGTAACAAATGGGGAGACGTTGCATTAATACACGGTCTAGAAAGAGAACAAGATGAGGAATTAAGAGAATGTTACAAGAGACACATTGACTTAATAAGGTGTTATTTCGAGACGACATTACGAGCCCGAGGCAAGGATAAACTTGTGATAGCCAAGAAGGAAGGCTATGGGAAGAACCCAAAGGATGAAAATGGGTCGAATGGGCAGTGGTCGATGGAAGGAATTGCACAAGGACAAGTTCTCAAGACACATGGCAACGAGGATGATTGGACGGACAAGAAGGACACACCAAAAGGATGATTTCGCAATCATCATGAAAAAAAGATGGACGAACAAAAGACTTACACATTAAGGGGGCATTGTTGGTTTAATGTTTAGAGTCTTTTGTTATTTAATAGAACAAAATATATGTATTTGTGCTTGTAAGTTAAAACGTATAATTCTGTATAGTTTAGATTGGCAAAGCCTGAAACTTTTTATGGGCTTTGGGCCAAAACGGGTCACTTTGGTCATAGTTGACCCATTGTGTCTATTAGGATTGGATACGCCTCTTAGGAATTATGAAACGTGATAACTGTCTTTCATGGTGACGTTTCAGAATGTATATAAGGATAGGGGCTGCATAAATTAAAATTCCTTAATTTTTAAAGGCATTTTAATTCTCTCCATTTTGGCAATTCGTATAATTGTAAATTACTTCAAAGACTCCCATTTAAGTTAACAAACATGATATTTGAAAGCAATTGAAATGCAAATGCCCCCAATATACTCCAAATTACCCTAACCAAACGCCATGACTATTTAATAGCCAAAACCGTAACTCTAAAAGTCAATAAGTCAGCATGACCGTTATTTCACCACTATGACAAATGAAAAAATTCAAACCACCAAAACTACCACCGTCACGACCACCACCGTCATCAGCCGCCACCAAATCCCACAACGCCGAAATCAACCGTCACTCAACCACCAACTCCCACCGCCACGTCATCACCCTCTACTTCACAATGCTCAAACACAGCATCCCACCTGACCCATACACATACCCAAGCATGTTCAAAGCTTGCACTTCACTAAACCTTCATTCCCTCGGCCTTTCCTTCCACCAACACGCTATCGTTTACGGGTTCGCTTCCGACGCTTATATCGGAGCTTCTTTGATTAATTTCTATGCTAAATTTGGGTTTTGTGAAGCTGCGTATAACGTGTTTGATGTAATGCCTGTGAGAAATGTGGTTCCTTGGACTGCGATTATCGCGTGTTTTATGAAATTTGGGGATGTGGGTTTTGCGCGTAGGTTGTTTTGGGAGATGGGTTTGGAAGGGGTTAGGCCGAGTGCGGTTACTTTGTTGACTATGTTGTCTGGGGTGACTGAGGGTTGTTGTGTTGAGTGTTTTCATGCGTGTGCGGTTAAGTATGGATTTGGTGGTGATTTGGCGTTGGCGAATTGTGTTTTGAGTTCGTATGGGAAATGTGGGAGAATTTGGGATGCTAGGAGGTTGTTTGAGTCGATGGATGAACGAGATGTTGTGTCGTGGAACTCTTTGATTTCTGTGTATGGGTTGGTTGGTGATGTTGGGGAGATATCGCTGCTTTTGTCTAGGATGTGTGCAAGTGGATTGCAGCCTGATCAGCAGACGTTTGGGACGTTGATTTCGGCTGCTACTAGACATGGGAATGTCGGAATTGGGAAGGTGGTGCATGGGAAGATAGTTAGTAGTGGTTTTGAAGTGGATTTGCAAGTTAAAACGTTACTTATAACTATGTATCTTAAGATTAAAGATGTAATGACTGCTTATCGATTATTTGAAGCAACTCTGGATAAGGATATGATTTTATGGACTGCGATGATTTCTGGCCTTTTGCAGAATGAATGTCCAGATAAGGCATTGGGATTGTTCCATAGGATGTTAAGTTCTAAGGTGACACCGTCCACCACAACCATAGCTTGTGCTCTTGCGGCTTGTGCACATATGGGTGCATTTCTTGTAGGAACCTCGATTCATGCTTACATATTAAGAAAAAAAATGTGTTTAGATGTTGCAACTCAAAACTCGCTTATTACAATGTATGCAAAGTGTGGCCGGTTAAATCAAAGTTGTGTTGTTTTTGAAATGATGAACCAAAAGGACGTTGTCACTTGGAACGCCATGGTTGCAGGGTATGCACAAAATGGTCAGTTATCCAATGCCTTGTATATATTCAATGAAATGAGAAAATCCTTTGAGAGACCAGATTCGTTAACAGTAGTATCCCTTCTTCAGGCGTGCGCCTCCATTGGGGCCCATCATCAAGGAAAATGGATACACAATTTTGTCATTAGAAGTTGTCTTGATTCTTCCCTATTAATCGACACAGCTTTAGTAGATATGTATTTTAAATGCGGAAACATAGATAGTGCTAGAAATTGCTTTGACCGAATGTCAAAGTATGATGTAGTCTCATGGAGCATAATGATTGGCGGATATGGTAGTCATGGTAAAGGGGAGTATGCTCTAAAGTTGTTCTTGGAGTTTTTGCAGAGTGGGATAGAACCAAATCATGTTATATTTTTATCTATTCTCTATGCTTGCAGTCATAATGGGCTTGTTGACGAAGGTATTAGCCTGTTTGAAACTATGACAAATCATTACAGGATTGAGCCAAAGCTTGAGCATTGTGCTTGCGTTGTTGATCTCTTGTGTCGAGCTGGTAAGATAGAACACGCGTACGATTTCTACAAGAGAATGTTCGCTGAGCCAGTTGTTGATGTTCTAGGCATTCTTCTTGACGCTTGCCGAGCTAAAGATAACAAGGAACTGGGAGACATTATTGCGAGTGAAATGCATAGCTTAAAACCCGAAGATGCTGGAAACTTGGTGCAGTTGGTTCATAATTATGCTTCATCTGCCAAATGGGATGGTGTAGGTGAGGCATGGATCCAAATGAGGTCTCTTGGTTTAAAAAAGATTCCTGCTTGGAGTTTTATCGAATTGAATGGCAATATTACAACCTTTTTCAAGGACCATAGTTCACATCTCGAATACAATGATATTGTAATGTGTTTAAACTCCATATCAACGCACATCAAACCAAGAAAATTGTCCACGGATTCTTTGATATGTGAGGATCATTGTATATAAGGACTATAGATGACTACTACTAAACGATACAATGTGATTTTGAAGGAAGAGTGGTGCAATAGGAGCTTTTGCCAGGCACCTTTAGCAATATGGTGCAAGGATATACACTCATACATGCATAAAAGAAAGGTATGTATAGCTGTCTCTCTTGTGTATTTGTATACCTCATAGTAGTTATACATGACACACTTAGTTTTTGGTGAAAATCATGACTTACTTGAGGTAATTTATGAAATCTATTTAGAAGCCTGATGAAAGGAAAGAGACGCATTACATGACTCACGTGATCTTTCTTCGTTGTAAATAAGAAAAACATGAATGATGCACTTCGTTACATAAACAATAACTCTGAAAATGCTCTTGTTGTTCTGCGTAATGTACATCCAAGTTCTGTACACCTCGCAAATAGCTTCAGTACTTCGATGGTCCAAGACCCTATTTCCACCTGTTAATATACTTCTAATTAGCTCATGTTCAAAATATATGGTTTTTAGTTTTTTACTTATTGTTTATCTATATTGTTTTACATGTAACCAAACATATATTTGTTGATTGTTCAGTTTGTTCTTTGCTTAGGGTTTCTTTTTAACTGTGACATCAAACATGAAAATTTGCAAAAAAGCTTCAAGTTTATCAATTCAATACATTGCCACCTCCTCACCTGAAAAGAGTTGCAACTTTGTTATTGTTGTATGCAATGTAAACTGTGTGGCATCCCATCCACATCAACCAGACAAGCTTTGCTGTGACAAAAGTTGCTATATTAATTTATTCTCACTTTAAGACCTTACTAATGCATAGTATGTTTGAGCATTGTGGTCCAAAGTTCATAATGACCAAAACCAACAAGCTTTTTGCTGTGGTCCATTGCACCATAAAACCAACACTAAAAGAAGCACAAAATGGAAAAATGATACAATAGAACACCAAACTAATTATCATAAATAGCATATAACCACACTAAGTCCATAGTTCATCGTTACTACATAAGAAAGCAAGTAAAATCACCCTTCTGCCCAGCTAGGCAGCTATTGAAACAAAAGCACTAGCATCCCGACAGTAGGGGCACGATTATTGTTTTTTCAAACCATATCCTACAATGAGTGGCATTGAACAGTTCAATCCGACGAATTTCCAACACCCCTTTTCTGTGCCTCAACTTTAAGGGACTTGAGGTATTTAACAGCTTCATCAAGAACAGCAACCGTATTCATTTGTCGGTTACCACCAGGCACGATGCCTCTAAGTGACTTCACCATCTTTCTCATCTTTTCACGCTTTCTGTCGGTGCCCTTTGGCTCGTGAGATGATGTTGAGTCAAACCTGCTATTTGTTGCTCTCGAAGAGCAAGAATCAGATGTATCACTTGTGTCATTTCTGTCTGTCCGTGCTGTGCTAACCTCTTCCTCTTCTTCATACTCTTCCTCTTCATCCTCGTCTTCACAGCTCAATAATGCATCAATATCTGCTGAATCTTCTTTCATATGCCTAGGGGCGTTTATGTCATTGTGCATCATAGTAGTATGAGGGAAGTAAGGTGCACCTACGTTCAGACCAGGGTTGTACATGATCTGGCTATAATTATCTGTCCTGTCAAAGATAATGTAATTTCTAGGGCAATCCCGTGATGGCTGAAAGTCAACGTTTTGACCAAAGAACGAGGACATATAAGGATCGGGTGAATACCCACTACCCATTTGATCTGCAAAAGGGGGTGCTCCATTTTGTGGAAAATTATGCTCGTCACCCTGCATTACTTATTTTAACCAAATTGGTCCGAACTTCTGCCTTTCTAAAACGTAGTTTCGGTTTCTGGTTTAGTGTGATGCGGAAAAAATACGAAAATAAAAACTTTAAAGGCAATGAATGGTGCAAATGACGCACTTTCAAGTTATTTCCATTTTGTGCCGAGAGACTTATGTTCAATAATCACCAATAATAAACTGATCAATTTCTTTATCTTCTAATGAAATAATAACCAAAAGGGCAGACCTTGCCAATATCCTAAAGCTTAAACTCGACAAGTCTACGTAACAGGTTTAAGCAACTGACGGAAATATTCAGCCTGTAATAAAACACAAGTCAACAATTAATCCAATGCTTCCAAAGATATATAACAGTTGACATGGAAGTCAAACATAAAAATATGTATTCATTTGAAACATTTTGACTTTGAGGTTAAACAAGTCATTTTTGATGCAAAATCGACATGAACTATGGTGCGGGTCGATTTGGTTGTACTTATCTCAAATGCTCCAGATACAAAAAGTGCCAAACCTCACAAAAATGATTTTGAATGCATATAATCTCTTAGATTGTATTTTGAGATTATTGTTCCAACACTCTTAATTTATTAATTACTTTAATAAGAACGATAAGTACTAGACGCCCAACCCGATTCGTTTCACATACCCAACCAAATCATCTTTCCACCTCTATGATCTATGTGATACTTTGAGAAATAAGATTTTGCTACTCGTATTTCTTTCTAGCTCTACCCAAGATGGGAAACAAATCTATATCATACTCCAGAGTCCAGAGAACTATACTTTATTAATTTTGTACAGTACGAACGCTTGTTTGACCAACAAAAATCTAAGGGTACGCTAAAGATAATAGCAAAGGACAATTACCTGACAAACTTGCATCAAATTGTAATATGCAATGATCCCAACACTCATTTTAGTTTTCCCAACTTTTTTCACAGTTCTTCTCTTTTCCGCAACACCAATGAACATTCTCAGTCTTCCAACCAGTATGAATTAATAAATAAAACCAAGTTACACAACTAACAAATACGCACCTGCGAAAAAGAGAGATTATTAGCACTACAGTCATATTATGATAGTAATTACTATAAATCCGGAAAAAAAAAAAAAAAAATAGAGTCCACATTGGACGTTTGATCACCTAATAGTTGATGCTATATTTGGGAGCATGATACCATAAAGGAACTTATAAACATAGAAATTACCAACGATAATAAAATCAGATGTACTTACAGAGAAAATCAAATTACAGTATGAAACGGAAGAAAACCGTCAAGCGAGTACACTTTCCAAAATAATTCACTCCCAAAGATGTCCACGGCATGTTGCACCACTTCTTCAAAATCTGTTTTATGATGACCCCCCTATTAAATCAGAAAGATGCAAAAGTTAGTTTAACCATGAACACAAAATCGCTTCCTAAAGTAAACTACAGTCATCACTCTAGTTATCCGAATTTGAATATAGTAAGTAACAACCATCAAGAATATAACACATTTATGATTGGACATCATAACAATGGGTGCACGAGTACATTTACAATTCTTTGTCGATCAAGATACCCTAAATAATCATAAAAATAATGATCCTAATCTGTTGTAAATTCATAAGCTGATTAACACTTAATGCATTCAAAGAGAAGAATATCACGACACATAAGGTCATAAACACAATATAATCTCACGGAATGCTATGACGAAACTACTGTGGTCACTGAGCTAATGCATGAACATTCAAGGACATTGAAGATCCCGTGAAAATCAAACAATATTTCATAGAACTTGAGCTACAAACAACAGTTAACATAACCATTTCGAACAACAACATCAAACAAGAACCAAAAAATGTTGACAACCCTAAAATTATATCAAATTTTCAAACTCTTTATACCCAAATTCAAATCTTTTAATAAAGATCGCACCTTTTATATAATTTAAATTCTATAAGATCAAGATCCTGTGCAATTAAACTCATGTAACATCAATCATGACAAAATTGGATGACAACAAACTCACTAAAAAAAACCTATGAAAACATATAAAAATAAGATTGACAAATAAAGATCAAGCTTTATTAAACAAGACACCAAAAGTTAATATTGATCTTTACATCATACAGTTAAACTCACAACCACTAATTAAACAGTTAAAACATACCCTAATGTAATTTAAAGTAAAAAGATATCATAACTTTTGGAGACAAAAAAGTAAAGATGTGTTTTATCTTGTCCAATTAAAATAGTAACACAATATGATCTATATCCTGTGAAACTAAGCCTCAATCAAAACCAAAAAGATAACAACATATTCATTATAAAAAACATCTAACACATACCCAAATCCAAATTCTTGATAAAGATCAAAATTTTATAAAATTTAAGGTCTTACAAAACTCAAAAAAACAGTAAAAAAAGCTGAAATCTTATCTAAATTCAAAATTTTAAACATACCCAGTTTCCAATTCTTGATAAAGATCAAAACTTTATAAATTTTAAGTACTGAGAAGGTCTTACAAAATTCACAAAAACAGTAAAAAAAAAAAAAGCTGAAATCTTATCTAAATTCAAAATCTAAAACATACCCAGTTTCCAAATCTTGATAAAGATGAAAACTTTATATAAAAATGAAGTGATCAAACTAAAGAGAAGTGAAATGAGTGGGTGAAGTGGGTGTGTTTGGTTTTTAAGTGTTGGGAGGGACACTAGTGTAAATGTAGAAGTAACTGCTTTTTGAGTGTTTGTGTGTCAGGTTGGAGTGGAGTCAAAGCAGATTAATGTGGGCCGTTGGATGAGGATGTTGGGAGAAATGTGGGCCGTTGGATTAGATATGGAAGGCACGCGTGAGCGTGATGAAAGATGTTTGACAAAATGGCGTGACTGTCACAAATCTATTGCTATATCTCTTGGAATTTGGTTTTTTCTTTTTATTTATAGACATTTAGACATAAGTAAACCCACTTCCACTTTGTTTTGTTTTTTTTGTTTGTTACTTTAATGTCAATTGTTTTTCAACATGTGATTTGTGAGCTTTTGTCCTTGTCATTATGCCATCACATATTTACCTATAATTAATTTTTTTATTGGTTTTGTTAGGCTGACCGCTGTGGTCATCAAACCTGCTAATTTTTACTTGTTATTAAAAAAAAAAAAAAGTAAATTGCAAAATCGTCAGTAGTGGTTTAAATAAATCAGACGTTTAGTCTTCTAGTTTCATTAAGTCAAAGATCGTCCGGATTTGGAGGCTATTACGTCTGTTTTAGTCCTCCATCATTGCACAATAAAGAGTATCATTGGGACACAAACCCTTTAGGCACCATCTTTACATCGATGTCACATTACTATTTAGCACACCATCTGATGGCGTACCCTCCGATCAGGTCGAAGGACACCCCTTCGACCTCAGTTGAATTTGCATTACGAAGACCCAAGTCTTTCTACATAAGTCATTGGTGGCGTAAAATCATTCATCCTGATATGGTTACCGGTTGGGAATTGTCGGTAGAAGGCCTATGCCCTTCGTAGTCTCTCAAGGCACTAAGACAAAGGAGAACATTGACTTGGTGTTTCCCCACGCTTCCACCATCTCCTTGGTTTCCCGCCAAGACAGAGAGTGAGGATGAAGCCCAGCGGTTACCACAAATCATGGGGCGCCCCATGATCTCCAAATGTGCAAACACTCTCGAGCTTATTTCTTCATCTATAAATAGGTTAGACAGTCATTTCAATGGTATGTTCACTCAACATAGTATTTAGCATACCTACATTACTTACAACATATATCACATACTTACTCACCGTCGGAGGTGGTTCGCAGGTCCAACCCCCTTTCGATCACTTAACGAAGTGTCTACTATTTCTTATTGCAGATTGGCTACAAGTTTGGCGCAAGCATATCACCCTTATACCATTCGATCACCATCGAAGGCCCGGTAGTCTGAATTATTGTACAATCGGTGGCGCCATCCGTGGACCCGCTACAATTGGTCTCATTATTCCAAACTTATAACCAATCGATCGCACTCACTAGTTTTACGGCATGAATCAAGAGAGAAGATACTCCCTCCCGGGTTTTCGACCTTGACACCAATCCTATCGATGATCCTAACAACCTTCCCAACATAAGCGTCCACTTTCACCACACGATCTCACCATGAAATAACTCTCAACAACCATGCTCGACATCGCCTAACCCCGAACGGTAATCGGTCCTGCGTTCGTTGAAGCTAACATCAAATAGAGTCTTTATTGAGGGCTCAAGGAGGCAAGCTCGGAGCGTAGAGATGCGGAGGAGTTGGAATACTCAGTGATGAGTATGACGAAGAGATAGAAATGGAGACTCAGGCCCTCGGCTCCACAGGGCTACGCGATGGCTTGAGGATAGGATCTTGGTGGTCAAGGCCAGTGGAAGATCGGTTGGTCAAGATGTTCGAGAGAGGGCTTCGACGAGAATGGAAGGAACGATGGAAGTTTCCAATGGGAGGAGTCATAGAAAGGAGACTACGGAGGTTAACTTGCCACCACTCTTGGCGACCCATCCGGGAGGCTGGAAGGGGGTTCATTGCAGCCTTCTCACGCATCCAGCAGAGAAGGCAATCCACCAAATGCATGGGAGGAAATCTTCCTCCTCATGGTATGTACCTCCTTTCGGGCTCAATCTTACCCCACGGGTTTATCCCCCACCTAATGGGCGCACTAGCAACCCTAGCTTTCCTCAACCATATGAAAACATGCCCTACAGGCAACCTATGGTATACCCTTCGTATCCTGTTGGAAGTCACCCACCTTATATACCTACTGACTATGTAGTTAATCTCGGCGATATCTCGCCGATATATCGTCGATATCTCGTATCTCGCCCTTAGAAAAAATATCGGTTCAAAATATCGGCCCCAAATATCGGATCCGATAATATCGGCGATATTGGCCGATATTTTGAAATCGGCGATATTTACGATATTTTGGCGAGATTTTGACTTCTATTTTTTTGGCAATAAGATCTATTAGAAAACCCAATTAATAAGATCTATTTTTTTTCGCATGCTTCCATAAATCTGAATACTAGTGCTAATACTTCATCGGATGCCGGTAGTAGTATAAAATGTACGAGTGGGGATATGGCTGGTGGTTTTGATAAAGAAAAAAAATAGATGGGTGTTTGGATCTTGTTCTAGGCTGTTCTTGTTGGTGTTGTTATGAGAGATGGTGTACAATGAGAGAGAGAGAGAAGTTTTTGAGGTTGCTGATAACCCTAGATGTGTTATAAGTTATAACCAATAGCCACAGAAAATACAGCTTCAGTCCTCATACTTTAGTTGTCTTTGCACATTATCTTAAGGCAGCAATAAGAAGTAAACCAATCATTAGTTTGTCCAGCTTTAGTCCCTTGACTTTAATTCATAATTCATATATATATAATATTCTAGATAATATAAAAACCGATATCTCACCGATATCTCACCGCGATAACCGCTATTTCAAATCTCGGTCCTTAAACGATATTTGAAATTTGACCGAGATAACAACATAGCCTACTGCTTACCCTCCTTATGTTAACCAAAACCCTGTCGGAATACCTCCAAACCATAACCCATACAATGTTGGCCCCACTTACATGCCACACAACCGCCTGTCGAGCCCATGGGTTCCACAACACCCTTCGTAGGTGGATGAAGACTACCACCCGACGGGTTGAAAATGCCCACATATTGGTACTTATGATGGGAAGGGGACCGGATAATTTCTTACATTTGTTCGAAAGGGCTATCGAATGCGAAATGGGTTATGCGGTTGCTTGCCACATGTTCACATATACCTGCGAGACTCAGCTCAGATATGGTGGAGCAGGAAAAAGCGGGTAGTATAGTGAATTTGGATGATCTCAAGACCAAATTGAGATCACACTTCGGCCAGTGAAAAAAGTTCACAGGACTCACCTAACGATTGCACAACATCAAGGAGGGAAACGAGAGCACCGGGCTTTCACATTAGATATCTTGATGACGCCTTGCAGATTAAGGTGCGCACGAAGACCAACGCATCTACGGTTTTGTGCATGGCCTCTGAAAGCAGTTTGGTGGAATTCCTATCCACCGACCTTCCGTAACCTACAAAGGCTTAATGGAAGACTTACACCTAGATCAAGCCAAAGAAGTGTCCACTAATGGGGCTCGATCGAAAGTAAAGAAAGTCACAAAGAAGATCCCAAAGCACTCTTCGTGGGAAGGGTCCAAGAATGTACATAAAGGCGGTGGACGAGGTTCACGCCTTACAACAAAAACATCAACCACGGACTCTTGGCAAGCCTGCCTAAATCTCCAATGGAAATACTTGCTACGGAAAGGGCTGCGAAGGCCTTCGATCCTCCTCCTCGTTTGGCAAGTAGGAGAAGAATCAGGGATACATCCAATTACTGTTATTTCCATGACGATTACGGACACGACACCAACAATTGCAGAGAGCTCAAGAAACAGATAGAAGAGGTCGTGAAGTCTGGTCAATTGGGACATTTGGTGAAGGGCATAAAGAAAGGTAAAGAGAAGGTCTCCGACACACAGTTGGGGAAAAACACCACACCGGTCGAAGCACACATCCTCATGGTTCACAGGGATGATTCTGGTTTAAAGAGAAAAGCAGCGGAGGAAGGATTATGCGGGGTAGGAGATGTTACGTTCCCTTCGATCACTGGTAGGGTTCTCTCAAATGACCCCGTGGTCATCAAAGTCCTAATCTCCAACAGAGAAGTAAATAGAGCTTACTTAGACTGTGGAAGCTTTTGCGAAGTGATCTACGAGCATTGTTTTCTGAAGCTCAAGCCTTCGATAAGGTCGAAGAGAGTAGATTCGAAGGTACCCTTGGTGGGATTCTCAGGGGAGCACTCATGGCCTCTAGGAGAAGTCCCTCTAGAGGTTACGATTGGAGAAGGACGGCTAAAAGGGCGAAACCACGGTTTCGCGATCGAAGGTCAGAATCTCCTATAACTTTGTTAATAGGGAGAACATAATGCGAAAATGGGCATCGTTGTCTCCACCATACATCTGCGATCAAATTCCAAACACCACTTAGGTATTGGGACGGTTTTCTCCAGCCATACACGCGAAGGCCTCCGGATGTAGGCAAAAGGGTCAAACAAATTCTGGAAGAGCCTCAGAAATATATTCTCTGCTGCATTGATGCCGAAGAACGCATCGTAGTAAACGACCTCTATCCTGATCAGACGGTGGTCATTGGAAAGCAGCTCCCTGCCACCTTTAAGGCAGAACTGGAAAAGTTACTAAGGGCTAATGCAGATGTCTTCGCATGGACTTATGATAACGCTACACACGTCATTCGGGGTCAAAGGAACTTCCTTTTCGTCGAGCAAGTTTTTCAACACCCTAGGCAGTGAACCTAATCGTTGTAGTGTAGTATTAGGGTAAGCCACGGGAATTGATATCGTTCTCTAGGGGAATAGGAATGCTAGTGAGAAGTTACTACGCTAACGCTCAGTTCTCGAGTTTTTAGGGAAGGGAAATGGAAAAGAATAGGAAGGGGAAAAGAAATGGAAAAGGAAAGTAAGTGTTAGTTGTTATGTTCTTGAGATAGAGGAAAAGAAAAGGAAAGTAGTCATAATCATGTTCTTGAGTGAGAGGAAAAAGAAAATAACTTGGTCAAATTACATATATGCCCTTAATTGTTAATGTCAAATGTTTTAAAAGGGGTATATTAGTCTTTATACAACATATGGTTCCGCTTCCTTTCCTTTCCTCCCAAAAGTGGAGGAAGATTTACTTAACAAATCTTCCTCCCTATTTCTTTTCATTTCCCTTTCTCCTTTAAAAAGACTCGAGAACACAAAAACTTTCCGCTTCCTTTACTTTCTCTGCTATTTCAACTCGAGAACCGAGCGTAAGGTTGGGGTTGAGGAAGATTATTTTTATCTTTTATGTTTTTAGGAAATGGAAAGGTACAATTTGGGGTTTGGATTTGGGGTTGGTATTTCTACCGATTACTTCTACTATCTAATTATCTAATTAACTAAGGTGGTAGTCTATGTCTAATTATTGTGTGCTCGTATGATGGTTTAAAGATGTGTTTACTTAGGTTTTATTACTCCTTAATTATCTCCTATTGATGGTTGAATTGTCACGTCCTTATTCTTAATCACGCTGTGTGTCTAAGGTCGTAGGTATCGCTTATCCTAACTCTTTGAAACTACCAAAGGTTATTGCCTACAAAGTCTCTAGGATTTATAAACATTAACTCTAAGGTACTCTTCGGATGGTTTAGCCTACAACAACTCTAGGTGTTATAAACTAAGGTTCACAAAGATTAATCAAGCATTAACTACACAACGGATGACCTATCGCATTACTAGATCATTAACAATTAAGATAAGAGACAACCAATCAATGTTCAATAATTAAGTTTCATATTCCCTAAGCAAACACACAAGTAAATTAGCCGGACATGGGGAACATGCAAGCATACACACAAGTAATTGAAGACATAATTAAATTATTAAAGTAAAAAACTTATCTTGATGTAAGATAGGGTTTGGAACCCTAAAATACTATACAAGACAACCTTGGTTCGGTTTAGGATTTTACTCCAAAAGACTACACATCAAAACTAAAAATTCGGATTCTATATATAAGATTACATATACGACGGCCACCTTTGATTTGTGACGCTTGGTCGGTCGCCACGTATTAGGGTTTCGTCTTGCCACGTTAGTCTTGCGACGACGCCACCTTATGCTTGTGACGCCATCCCTTCAGTCTCCGACGCCGTTCGATCAAATCTAGGCCGCCTAAGTTGCGATAACCTACTCTTTTAAACCTGACACCGCCACTTGTAAATAAGCAATTTGGCTCTTGGAGTCATTAAAAGTGATGCGACGGTCATAGATAACACATGACGCGTCCCTTCGGGCCCAAAGACTGAGTGTCTCGATTCTTGACTTTGCCCATTTTCTTTGTATATTTGCGCCTTTTCGTCCGAATAAGTGTCATTCCATTTTGCCTCAAGATACCTAAAAGTGAAAAGGAACGATGATGAGGTACCCGAGTAGCTCAAGGACACCTCCGAGACGTGTCAAAGCCCTTCTATTCAAGGCCCAAGTTAGGATTCCAAAATATCCATAGGCGCCAAACCATTCGTTGTCACGAAGGTTACCTCAGGGAATTCGCCATTCGAGTCCTAAGTCTTCGGTATGGCCGACGAAGAAGCATTGGATAGAGAACTTCGACTGGTCAAACCCACGATCTCCTCTCTTTCTTGGCTTCCCACAAGTCCGAGAACGAGGTCACTAAACCCTAGCGGTTACCCACAATCATGGGACGCCCATGATCTCCGACATTTATGAAGTATGCTCTCAACCCTATTTCATCCACTATAAATAGGTTGGACGGGCAATGGATTATGGTATGCTCATTTCACACTCATCTCTTTACTTACATACACTTATTCAATCATAACCCATACTTACTCTCACGGAGGTGGTTCGCAGGTCCCACCCCGCGTAATCACTTAACGTAGTGTTTCATATTTCTTATTCTCGTGAAAGGCAAGTCTTGGCCGGAACATACACCCCTCATACCTTTGATCATCATCAAGCCCGGTAGTGCAATCTATTGTACAATTAGTGGCGCCATCCGTGGGACCACTACTATTAGTCCCAGAATCACCTGGGCCCAAAACCCTAACCGACTACACTACATTTCCCGGCATGGAACCATGAAGAGAAGATACACTCCACCTGTTTCTCTACCCTAGTTCCTCTCAACACAACTAACACCGATAATCTCGCCCCCATAACGGCCTCAACCTTTACCACACGATCTCGCTTGAAACTACTCCCAGACATCACGCCTCAACATCCGCTAACCCTATTCCGGACATTAGCCCGCCCCGCTGAGGCAAACTTTGAAGCCTTAGATTCTTTACTAAGGGCTCATAAGAGATAGGCTCGCAACACCAAATGCGAAGAGAGTTGGAATACTCCGGTGAGGAGGATGATGAAGAGATTGAAATAGAGGAGAGGCCTCGACACATAACAGGGGCCGTCTCGCTGAAATGGTTCTCCTTCCATCAAGGCCAAACGGAAGGACCGTGGGTTTGAAGAAGGACCCGAGGAGATCCGGGAAGGCGGAAAGAATGCGTGAAGGAAGGAGCGAGAACTCCAACGGAGGAAGCAACCCTAGGGAACGGAGGATAAACCTACCCCCTCCTAGCTGCCCATTTAGAAGAGAGGGATGGGGCCCAACACCCCTCATATGTTTCAATGTCGGAGGTCCTCCTCCATACTGGTGCATGAATCAATTACCTCTCCGGAATGAACCCCTACCTACCGCTCAAACCTACAACACTTACCTCCGAATGGTTCACCCCAACCCGATTACTAGCAAATGCCCTATGGACATGCTCCTACGCAATCGATGGTGTAAACCCTTCGACCAACCTTCTACCGCTTACCCTACCTACACACACCATTTCCTAACCCGTATAATCCTACACTGCTTATCCACCCTGATGATAACACAAAGCAAAGCCAGAGACATGTCCAAGCATCGCCATTTCCATGAAGACCATGGACACGACACTAACAACCGTAAAATTAAAGAAGCGATTCAAGAGGCAAGCGGTCCGATAATTAGCACATCCGTTAAAGGCATCAAAAGTGGAAAGGACAGTTCTCCACACCCAATGGGTGAATGGAAGGGAACAAGAAGGAGGCCACGCCCACGAGGCTCCGATACTAATGGTGCACAGCACGATCCAACCTTGAAAAGGAAGGAAGCGGATGGGAGTCAAAGCGTAGGGAAATAACCTTCCTTACATTTTGTAGGCGACACCTTCGATCGATCCCGTGGTCATCAAGGTACGAATCTCAAACAGGAGGTAAATCGAGCGACATTGATTGTGGAAGCTCTACGAGATCATTTATGAGCATTGTTTCCTAAAGCTCAAATCGTCCATACGCTCACCAAGGGTGGACTCGAAAACACCACCGTAGGGTTCTTCACGAGCACTCATGGCCCTCGGGAGAAGTACCATTGGAAATCACCATAGCGAAGGCCCCTTATCCCGCACGGAAACGCCACCGTTATAGTCGCCGACTCTCCTTATAATTTGTTAACAGGAGAACAACTATGCAAAAGATGGGCATTGTTGTTTCCACCATACATGCCGCTATTAAGTTCCAAACCCCTTTGGAGTAGAACTGCTCATTCTAATTACGGGGCGGATAAGTGGTGTATATGGTGTCAAAATATCAAAGAAGAATCGAGAGCCTCCGATAGTAATTCTAAGTCAGACAGATGCGAGGAGCTAGTTGTAGTTAACCCTAGCTACAATGAACAAACGGTGGTAGTAGGAAAGCAACTCCCGATTTAACTTCAAGGTGAAGCTCACGTAACTATTCGGACTAACCTTGATGTTTTGCTTGGAAATATTCGACATGACAGGGTACCAAGAACATTGTCGATAGACGGACGGTTCTTGAATGGAGCATAAACTCAATGAATACAAACACATTGAGCCGATAAATAGAAAAGGAGGAGCCTAGCCCCGAAGAAACGTGCACCGCAAATAAGTGGATGAACTCACACAAGGTGCATCCTAAGGGAAGTTATACCAAACTTGGGTAGCCAACCCAAGAATGGTCAAAAAGAGCGACGGAGGGTGGCGCGTATGCGTTGACTTCATTGACATCAACAAAGAATGCCCAAGGATTGCTACCCCTACCGTAAATTGATCGAAGGTAGAATCCTTGGCGAGCTTCCTGCTAAAATGCTTTTAGATGCCTACAAAGGGTATCATCGATCCAGATGGCAAAGGAGGACTAAGAAAAGATGCCTTCTACACGAACAAAGGTGTTCATCGTTACGAAAAGATGCCCTTGGCTTAAAGAACGCAGGGCCACTTACCAACATCTCGTAGATAAAGCCTTCAACAAACAAATAGGCGTAAATCAAGCATACGTTGACTACATGGTTATCAAAAGCAAGCGGAAGAGGACCTACCTCGATGTACAGGAAACCTTTGACCAACTCCGGCGATTAACATGAAGTCAACCCCAAGAAATGCTCCTTCTGTCAAGAGGACAATTTTAGGCATTTGATCACTAAGGTGGAATAAAGGCTAATCCTCCAAGGTCAAGGCAATCTCGGATCTTCAAGCCCCTAAGTGTCCAAAAGATGTGCGAGCTCGAATGGGAAGTCGCGAATTTAAGCCGGTTTTGTCGAAGAGGGTCGACAGTCCCTACCATTCTTCAAAATACTCGAGGATGCGGATAAGAAAACTTTTCAATGGAGTCGATGTCAAGTCGCCTTCGTAAGATGAAGGAGTTCATCGAATCCTTCCAACACTTACGCCCCAATCAAAGGCGAAGTGTTGTTAATGTACTTAGCATCCTCAATGGAGAGTATTAGCGCGATCCTTATGGCGTAATCGAGACAAACGATGATCCCCATTTACTTTGTCGCTAGGGTTCTACAAGGGCGTAGATCAACTATCCAACATTGGAGAAGTTAATATTAGCCCTAATCTACGCAGCAAGGAGGCTCCGACGCTATTTTCGTGCCCATCCAATCACAGCCTTAACCGACAAGCCACCAAACAGATCTTGTCGAAACCAGAAAAGTCGGGAAGGTGGCTAAATGGGCTATTGAACTGAGAGCACGAAATAGAGTTCAAGGGACGAAACTCTATTAAAGGTCAAATTTCGCACTTTTGGCGTAAACACCTTCCGAGCCCGACGAGAAAAGGAAGAGCCCAAACCAACCTCACTCAAATAAAGGTCGTGGAAGCTTTATACAGACGGAGTATCCATCTCAGATGGTTACGGAGCAGTCTATCTTTCGTAAGCCTCGACGGAACGAGCATACATATGCTCTTCTTTTTAGTTCAAAGCCACAAACAATGAAGCGTTGCTAGCAGGCCTCCGATCGGCTAAAGATATGGAGGTCAAAGCCCCGCTATTTTCAGAGACTCCCAATTGGTGGCAAACAGTGGCGGGCTCCTATGAAGCAAGCGGCCCGTCATCAAACAAAGATTTGGAAAAACAAAGGAGATGCTAGAGAGCTTGACCCACACCATCCAAAGACGCTCAGAGGAATCAAAACAAGAAAGCGATGCACTAAGCAAGCTAGCTTCTATGGCCTTCGCTCATCTCACCAAAGAAGTACTTGTCAAGTCCTCCCGAAAGATCCATTGTTCGCAAAGAAGTTGCGTATGTGGTTCACGAAGAAGGAGAGACGGATAACTCCAATCGGGAATATTTGATGTGGTCTTCCTGTAAGATCCCAAGCTAGCAAGGAAGATTCGGGTTAAGTCCCATGCAGACGGCTAATGTGGGAAACCCTATATAGAAGGTCATTTTATCACCTGGTTAAGATGTGTGGGACCCAAGCGGGGCTACGAGCATTATCTCCAAGTCCACGAGGATCCTGCGGCCTCCATGCAGACCCCGCCATTGTCTCAAGATAATGAAATTGGGCTCTTATGGCCTTCGATGCATGTGGATGTGGCATAAATCATTCTCAAATGTGAAGCTTGTCAGATACACTCTAACGTTCCAAAGATGCCCAAGCAGGACATGACAAGTGTGACATCCGCATGGCCCTTCTCCCAGTGGGGCATCGATATCGTAGGGCCTATGCCTATGGCTCCGGAGGAGTCAGATTCTTGCTGGTGGCAATCGATTACTTTACTAAGTGGGTGGAAGCTAAACCCTTAGCTCCGCGTCGCGAGGAGATGATCGAGAAGTTTGTATGGGAGCACATTGTGTGTGATTTGGAGTACTCATATAATCATATCCAAAACGGAAGCGTCGCGAAGGAGTCTTCTACGACTTACAAGTGGCTCAACATAAAGCGGTCTTGGACATCCGCTCACCATCCACAAGGTAACGGACGGTGGAGGTTACAAACAGAGACATCATCAAAGGGATCGAGAAAAGGCTGGGACGAACTCATCATGGATGGGTGGATGAGCTCCCTCAAGTATTATGGGCTCACAGGACGCACCCTAAGTCAAGCAATGGTGAAACCCCCTTCAGCCTTACATACGGAACATAAGCGGTCATCCCTTCGGAGCTAAGCGTACACACGGAGCGTGTGGCTACGTATGATGCCTCCCAAAATGACGACAGGATCAGGGAAAACCTCGATCTGCTAGAAGAAAGAAGAGAAATAGCCTCCATCCGAGAAGCAATACACAAACATAAGATCGAAGGCTACTATAACAAAAGGGTCAGACCTTCCACTTTTAAGCCTAGAGAATATGTGTCATACCAACAAAGGCAAGCAAAGCAGTACCAAGGAAAGCCGACTAATCAAAGGACCCTACACGGTAGCTAAGGCCTACGGCGTGGAACCTACAAACTGGCTACTCTTCCTGAGAACCCATCGACAGACATGGAATGGTACAACCTTCGAAAGTTCTATGTTTAAAAAGTACTTTTACTTTTTCTTGTAATTAGAAGCTTCTCAAGGAAAGCAAACATTATTGGTAGTTGTCTTAGTTTTCATTTCAAGAATGATGTAATCCTCCTACCAATTCAATGATAAATAAGACATTTCCCACAAATCTCTTGCTTCGCTTTCTTAAACACAAAGATTTGTTCAGCCAAGTCGTTAATGAGTTTCAATATCGAATATAATGGCTCAAGGTGCAATACATGCCTTATCATTTAAGCCAACTTTAACATTCACATTAACTCTCCTAGTAGTTTTTGGCTTGTAAAATATATACAAAGTCATGCTACGAAGGATTTGAGATAGAGTGGGTTGCGACCCTCATCAATGATCAAATTTGGTCATTATATTCTTGGTGTTGCAATTTACACAATGATGTTGTTTAACCTTAGTCAGAAAGCTTAAGCGTCGGAAAAATGGCGCAGTAGTTAACAAAACAAACACAAATAATAACTAAGTGTGTAAGAGGTATTCCCCTTACACCATTCCATTCAAAATGAGGGCTAGTGCCCTTGTACCGCACGAGGAGCCTAAGCCCCAATAAATTGTTTTGGCCCATGGCCATACATCACAAGCATTTAAATTGTTCGAGAACAAGATAAGCATTGTCAAATAAGATAAATTGTCTTAAAGTGGTACATGCCACCTTGAAACCAAATTATCACGACATGGCGCCTTTATTCTGCTTTTTGGAGATGAAGTGGGATGGTTGAACTGAGACAGCTTGGTAGACATAGTCTTCTTGGTGGGAGTGGTAGGCTTTTTCGAGGTTTCTTAGAAAGAAGGTCTCGAGGCGCCATAGGATCTTTGGTAGCCTCGGCAAGGAAGGAGTACTCATGTTGCGAACGCATTTCCGCCTCATCATACTCACCTTCAAGTGGGACTAGAGTATTCAATCTTGGAAAGGTCCACGGCTTACCTGCTTTGGCACCTCCTCCAACGCCAAGCACCGCCCATGAAAATGGTCGATTTGATGACCTTCCACATCCGAGCTCCCAATTCATCACCGTGGTAGCTCCATGGCTATGTAAGGCACCACCTTCAAACGACCTCCGACGATCCTTTTGCAAGATCTTATACCTCATCCGCAAGCCATCGATTTCCTCCCTTAACTTCACTTCTACCTCTCCGAGTCCGGCTTTCACTTTCCAATCCAAAGACATTTCGCCTCAAGAATGATTTCGACCGTTAGAGTGATGACATTAGCTTCTTCCAACTTAAGATTGCCGAGTTCAACTCATCAACCGGGCTACCTTTCCACGAAGGTCTTGACGACGGGTTCTTCTCAACGCTCCCTCAATCTCGCCACACTTAGCCTCTAGCTCGACCACGATTAAAGCAATTCTCTGGTTTTGCATTTAAATGGTTGTCCAAGATCGCTCGCCTCGCAACCCCATTGTCATGCATGTCACAAAACCTTTCAATGGACATATTTTCCAAAGATACCTTCCATTAAGGAGGGTGACATGATCGAAAATCCGTGTGATGTGCCAAAGCATGGGAAGCTCCTTCGTCTCGGAAGGCTCGACCAATACAATGTATAAAGGCTAAGTTAGTTGTAACAATTATGACTTCACATATTTTATAAGGAGGAACCGCTACCATGCACCTCCACCGATTCATCCGCACCAAGGTCGACTTACAAACTTTCTCGCCAAGACTCTTTCTGCTTCACAACTCGCCCGGAGGCGATAGGGATTCTTCCTCTTGTTGGTAGACTTAATGACTTTGGTCACTGCTTCCTTTCTACTTTTCAACCGTCTGACTATCCATGTTGAACCTACAACTAGGACATCCTCATCCGCAGGATCGTCCGAGTCAAGAACATTCTCAACAAGTCGATAGACCTCCAATGCAAGTCATGGGGTGCCGATGCAACAGCTCCTGATTCGAGGCGCCTACCTCATTGTTGTTCACAGATGTTGAAGGGAGCCAACACTATAAGACTCTTCATTTTCTCACAGCATAAAGCTTAAATCTTCATCCAAATCTTGGTACATGAAGTTTCGAATGACATCTCGCAAAATAGAAACAAGAAGAAATAAATATCAATGCTACATTGGTCCTACTAAATAGAAGTAGATAAACATACTTTGTCCTTGGTATATGATCACAGGCTTGGGAGACCCTCCCATCTGGCAATCCCACCATGTATAAAATGGCTTGGGAATACTTGCACATCCACAGTGATATTTGGCCAAACGTTGATAATGTGGATCCTTCGCACCTCATATGGCAAGGGGTCATTATACCGCTTTTGCATCAAAACATATTTTCCTTATTCAAAGAACTCGATATTTAGGGGAACAATAGTGTCTTGTCAGAAAAAGCTACCTTCCAACTCGTTATATTTGTATATACTCTCCGAACTGTGTTTGGAACATCCGCTCAGCCTTTTGCTAAAGTTAACCAATTGCCCTGTGATACAAGTTCGTATCCTCTCAAAACCTTTAATGTTGGTTCATAGTCAGATGCTTTACACATCACTATGAATGTCGGTTGGCTAAACCAAAGGGTTGAACCTAGAGATATGAACCTTGTAGTATTGCATAAACTCTAATATCGGTGGGTGCAGAGGAATCCTAAGGTTAGAATGGCTAAATGCATGTGTGTAGCCCTCACGAAACCTTGAGGAGCATCAAAATACCCCGATTAGACTTGGGTAACATCACTTTGTGCTCGTGGGACGGGATAATTAGCTAGTGATCATGTAACCCTTGCGTATAATGTACATTTTGTCGTTTTATGATAAACTTGGAATCCATTTTTAAAGAAAAAAAACAAGCTACCAAGGAGAAGGAAGTTTTACCTTTACTTTCAAGTTGTGGCGATGAAGGTTTATCGCGGTAAAAGAAGACGAGAGAGGAAAGTGTTTTAGGGTTTCAATAACTCCCCTTAAATACCCTTTTTACCGTCTTTAAACCACACACGTGTCCATCTTATTTACTCTTATTCGAGTCAAACTACTTTTTAAATTTTAAATAAAGCCTTTTGGTCTCCGGGTAAAGTGGGAAAATGCGATTCTCAGAATGGCAGCCGAAAGGATTAATTGGCATTTAATGCGCTTAGTTAGTTGTATAGTTATCTTCCAACTAGTACGATTAGCGAAGATGGTATTTTTCGAAGATGAAGTCGAAAGCAATGCCTCTTCGCCATATGCATCACTTTCGACCGGGGCTTGATGAGGTACCTCCGAGTAGCTCAAGGACACCTCCGAGACGTGTCAAAGCCCTTCTATTCGAAGGCCCAAGTTAGATTCCAAAATATCCATAGGCGCCAAACCATTCGTTGTCACGAAGGTTACCTCGGGAATTCGCCATTCGAAGTCCTAAGCCCTTCGGTATGGCCGACGAAGAAGCATTGATAGGAGAACTTCCGACTGGTCAAACCCACGATCTCCTCTCTCTCTTGGCTTCCCCGTCAAGTCTCGAGTGGGTCACTAAACCCTAGCGGTTACCCACAATCATGGGACGCCCCATGATCTCCGACATTTATGCGTATGCTCTCAACCCTATTTCATCCACTATAAATAGGTTGGACGGGCAATGGATTATGGTATGCTCATTTCACACTCATCTCTTTACTTACATACACTTATACAATCATAACCCATACTTACTCACGCTAGAGGTAGTTCGCAGGTCCCCCCGCGTAATCACTTAACGAGTGTTTCATATTTCTTATTCTCGTGAAAGGCAAGTCTTGGCTGGAACATACACCCCTCATACCTTTGATCATCATCGAAGCCTGGTAGTGCAATCTATTGTACAATCAAACGATATTAAGTAATAACGGATACAAAAGTGATCAAATAAGGGCTTAATGACCACTCAAAAAGGTACATTTTAAAACCTTATCAAATATCCCTACACTTGGTATTTGCTTGTCCTAAAGCAAATGTGATTTTAGCCAATTAATTTATAAGTTAGGGGTCATGAAGCATTGGTTTAAAACAATCCACAACACATATAAGCCCCGCAAAAGTCATAACAAGCACGGAAATAACATACTAGCACCTCACATGGGGTGTTTGGATATTCACATCTCTCGGGTGTATATGAAATATAACAAGTTGGAAATGGAAGATAAACACTCATTAACCGGTCCTAGTACATAGATTACCATAGACTTGAGACTAGATCAAACCTCCATCACTTTACGTAAGCACCTAGGAAAGACTATCAAAGAGGTCTTTAAAGGGTTGTAATGTTAGGCTTACGGTAGGGAAACAAAGGGTTTCAGGATAGGCTATTTAGTGGTGGCAAGTCAAAATCTTTATGTTACAAGCATGCTAATAATGGCGCTGCTAAGCCAAGACTCGACACTCTAGACTCTAGATAACCCAAACAAACAAACATAAATTAAAGATAGATGTAGATGGTAGCTCATTTTTTTTTTCATACACTTTTACTCTACCATCCTCTACGATAACATAAAATGATAGGATTTATAGGCACATCCCTACACTTGAGTTTTATTATTCTAACACTAATTTGACCGAATTGAAAAGATCAAAACACTTGAGTACATTATTACGCAAATAAAGGGAATTTGAATTTAACGCTCCCTTCCGTCATTTCATAAACTTTAACTTTCCCATGAATCCCAATCGTCCCAAAACTGTGATACAAAGGATATGACTCGACTTAGCAACTATGCAAGCAACTAGATAATTGAACCAAGGGTATTGAGGGTGATAACAATAATGCACTAAAAGTGAGTGCATACAAGGTAGGCTAAGGCTATTTGGGTGTACATTTGGGGTGGGGTGTAAACAATGTTCTTCATTGATATTCCTGAAACCGAACATCACGAGAACCGCGAAAAGGATAGGCCTCGAGGGGTTAACTAGGTATCGTGGTACTACTGATGAGTACAACTCAAAGGTGTGGATAATTACTCAACCGATGTGGAAGAAGTAATTATTTTACGGTATCAAACAAGGTTATCCTAACGCCTCTTATCATTTAGTTATTCCTAACTACACAAGTGTAGTCTTACTAGCGATCTCGGATGCATCACAAAACAAGTTCTAGAATCTATTATACTACCGGTTCACACACTAAGCATTAAAGATGAATGCTTTAATTCCTACTAATCTAAGGGCGATCCTCACATTTTTAGTGGAATTTAAGTGGTAAAGGGTTTTTTTGTGCTAGTCATATAACTTCCTATCCATGAGACTCTTTTGTTAAGACTAATGGCCCACTCGTATATGTCATGAAATTTTTTTAAATTTGGTGCCAAAATTACCCTAACCGACATTTTCTCATGGTTTATTACACAAATGCAATTGGACAAAGCAAATAATCAAGGATAAGCATAGTTTCAAAGTACCCGTTTTATTTTCCTCCTATATTTAAACCGAACATTGTCCCCAATGTTCCCCGAAAGTATCAAAGTTATGATAATGGAAGGTAATAAAGATGAAAGAAACTATTACTCCCCGATTAGCTCGGTAGGATCCGTGTAAAGTGGTGGTTACATCTTCTTCAAGAACGAACGCTTATGAAAAGCTCCTTCTTATCTTATGTATCTTCTTCTTGATAAATTAAACCGCACACTTGAAGAAAACAAACGAAACCTTCGCGTAAAATCGCGGTAATAATATATATAAGACTCTACTAAACTAGGATATAATGCTTGTGGAATGGATGTTTACTGCACTTCGAAAATTAAGATCCGAAAATTCCAAAAATTATAAGTAGCTCAAAACGAGAAAAGTAATCATTGTTTTGCTCCTTCTCGACGCCAGTTGCGATCTCGACGCCAGTTATCCCGACAAAACCGGTCTCGCGATTTTCGGAAAAATTCGGAAAATTTACATCTTTAGAATCTGGAAAATTTCTGCAAAACATCATTATGACTCGATACAAGCATTTGACTCGAACAACACACATGTATATCTTTTAATTAATTGAAATTCTCATGTTTACGTTTCTTTTGAAAACGTGTGTAATCCTCCCTACACTTATCCTTTACGTAAACTACCTTTATATGTAATTAAGACGAGGTTAAAAACAAAATAAAGCATTTTTACAAATTTAAACATGAGAATAAACAATCAGTAAAAGATATATGACACAAACAAGCAAACAATTAAGCATGGGTTGCCTCCCATGAAGCGCTTTTCTTTATTCATGAGTCTTGTAGCTAGACTCGTAGTCGTGCCCCTACGTGGTCTCGTTTTGCATTCTCAATGAGAATTCTATCATGTTGACAAAATTTTCATCGACTTTATACCTAGGCCCTAGAGTCAAGCAATCCTTATAATAAAGCCTCCTTCTTTCCCACATGAATTTATAACCTTTTCAACATCGCCCTTGCTTTTGTCCTCAAAAGCTCTAATGTTGTCTCGCTCAAAAAGGGATAGATGGCCATTTCATCTGCCTTCCAAGGCATCCTATAAGTGATCTCATCATTTCCTTCCTTAAACCTAACTGCTCCATCATACTTGTTATGGCTCATTTTATATGTTTCAACAAACGGCTCTCCTAGCACTACTTGGGATAAGCTATAGTCAATAACGATCCTACATCTTCTAGGACCACAAAATCAACTAGGTAGGTGAAATTTCCTATAAAGACATGTACATCCTTGACTCTTCCCACAAAGTTGCAAACTCCACCGGATACTTAGGTCTCTCCTAATCTTAAGTCGCTCATTCATAATGTCATTGTAAACAAAGCAGATGACATCACATTAACGGAGATTCCGATCTATGTAAGCATGTTCGACATCGTGATATCCGATCATACAAGGAATTTTGAGGTTCCAAGGATTTCTCTCCTAATCTTTGGACATATCCTAATGATGGGTGATCGGGATTATCGATTATGTATTGATGATAGGCAACCTTTTCCTTAGTGGGTAAAATTAAAATAAGCACTATCCTCCTCATTCACATTTTTATTTACTAAGCCATCTTCCGAATTACTATTGATCATGGAGCCAACTACAGAGGCCGACCACTTTCTCAACAAATTTCCTAATTGTGCTATCGAATACCTTCTCGCAATTCTTGAAGGTCGGTGTTTCTACTCACATAACGGCTTCGGGCGGTTGTGTTGGTCATTGGTTTGGGTTTTGATGAAAGTGATTTATTGGTGCGGGTTGTTGAGTGGTGGTTGGTTATCACCTTCCATAATGAAAAGTAATGGGGTTACGAACAAAGGTCACGAAGAAGGGGGATAGATTATGAGGAAGCTAAAAATGAGAAAATTTACTTGATAGGAATCACAAAGAAACCTAACGAGGTGGACTCCTAACTAGCTATTCTATTCCCCAGCCGCGCCAAAACTTGATAACGCCACACGCTCGCTCGGGTCAAAGGAACTTCCTTTCGTCGAGCAAGTTTTTAACACCCCAGGCGATGAACCTAATCGTTGTAGTGTAGTATTAGGGTAAGCCACGGAATTGATATCGTTCTCTCAGGGAATAGGAATGCTAGTGAGAAGTTACTACGCTAAGGTTGGGGTTGAGGAAGATTATTTTTAACTTTTATGTTTTTAGGAAATGGAAAGGTACGAATTTCGGGTTTGATTTGGGGTTGGTATTTCACCGATTACTTCTACTATCTAATTATCTAATTAACTAAGGTGAGGGTAGTCTATGTCTAATTATTGTGTGCTCGTATGATGAGTTTAAAGATGTGTTTACTTAGGTTTTATTACTCCTTAATTATCTCCTATTGATGGTTGAATTGTCACGCCCTTATTCTTAATCGCGCCAGTGTCTAAGGTCGTAGGGTATGCTTATCCCTAACTCTTTGAAACTACCAAAGGTTATCGCTCACAAAGTCTCTAGGATTTATAAACTTTAACTCTAAGGTACTCTTCGGATGGTTTAGTCTACAACAACTCTAGGTGTTATAAACTAAGGTTCACAAAGATTAATCAAGCATTAACTACACAACGGATGACCTATCGCATTACTAGATCATTAACAATTAAGATAAGAGACAACTAATCAATGTTCAATAATTAAGTTTCATATTCCCTAAGCAAACACACAAGTAAATTAGCCGGACATGGGGAACATGCAAGCATACACACAAGTAATTGAAGACATAATTAACTTATTGAAGTAAAACACTTATCTTGATGTAAGATAGGGTTTGAACCCTAAAATACCGTATAAGACAGCCTTGGTCTGGTTTAGGTTTTTACTCCAAAAGACTACACACTAAAAACTAAAAATTCGGATTCTATATATAAGATTACATATGCGACTGCACACCTTTGATTTGTGACGCGGCGGGTGCATTCATTAGGTTTCATCTTGGCCACGTTAGTCTTGACGGCCACCTTATGCTTGTGACGCCGTCCCTTCGCCTCGACGTCAGTTCGGATCAAATCTAGGCCGCCGAGTCATGACGACCTACTCTTTAAAACCCGACACCGCCACTTGTAAATAAGCAATTTACACGAGCCATCACAAAGTGATGTGACGGCGTCAGCAGATAACACCGACGCCGCCCTCTTCGGGCCCAAAGACCTAAGTGTCTCGATTCTTGACTTTGGCCATTTTCTTCAGATATTCGCGCCTTTTCGTCCGAATAAGTGTCATTCCAAAGATTTTGCCTTCAAGATACCTAAAAAGTGAAAAGGAACGATATTAAGTAATAACGGATACAAAAGTGATCAATTATGGCTTAAATGACCCTCAAAATGTACATTTTAAAACCTTTTAAATTTTGAAGGGAAGTTTGAATTTACCGTGTCCTAAGATATCACCTAACTTCCAGATTTCAAATCCCTTTTAAAATTTGAAGGGAAGTTTGAATTTACCGAGATAGGGGTGGTTAGGATAAGTACAGGCATTAATTACGGGGTCAATATATACTTCACTTTTCATCTTCGCTCAATTTTGTGACTGAGGAGAGGTTTCAGATATATTTTTGAGTCGAAGCAATATTTCTAGTTCGTATATATCACTTTCGACCGGGGCTTGATGACGATTATCCGATCGTGTCGAAGGACACCCATTCGACCTCGCTTGAATTTGCATTACGAAGACCCAAGTCTTTCTACATAAGTCATTGGTGGCATAAAATCATTCATCCTTGATATGGTTACCACTGGAATTCGCCACCAAGGCCTATGCCCTTCGTAGAGTATTCTCTCAAGGCACTAAGACAAAGGAGAACATTGACTTGGACTTCCCCACGCTTCCACCATCTCCTTAGCTTCCCCGCCAAGACGAGAGAGAGGGGATGAAGCCCTATGTTACCACAAATCATGGGACCCCCATGATCTTCAAACGTGCTCAAACACTCTCCAAGCTTATTTCTTCATCTATACATAGGTTGGACGAGTCATTTCAATGGTATGTTCACTCAACACAAGATTTCACATACTCTACATTACTTACAACACATACCACATACTTACTCTCACGGAGGTGGTTCGCAGGTCCAACCCCTGCAAGAATCACTTAATGAAGTGTCTACTATTTCTTATTGCGATTGGCTACAAGTTTGCGCAAGCATATCACCCCTTATACCCTTCGATCACCATCAAGGCCCGGCAGCATTTAATTATTGTACAATCACCATCAAACACATCAACTTTTAAGTGTTATGGTCACCACTAAACAAAAATATAAAATAACTCTTTTTATAAAAATATACCCCATCATATAACTAGACATACTCATAAACCAGAATATAATAATAAAAACACTACACTTCCCTTGGATTCCGTTTGGTGGTTGAGACTACCAAAAAAGGACGAAACTGCAACCATCGCGCGTGATGGCGCACTCCACCACCAGGTGACGCGTCACCACCATAGTATTCAGTCTTATTTGTAATTTTAAAGGTATGTTTATAAGTTAAAACATACCATAAGGATGATATATTTGATTGGTTGAGAGCACTTAAAATCAAAAGACGAATCTCCCCACATATATAATAGAGGATCATGCCAACTCAATAATGCCACTTGGCACACTTAAAGGCCATGCTGGCAGAAAATAATTAGCTGGAAATGCCACCTAATTAATCAACACACGTTTTCCATGAACTCTGCACAAAGAACACACGCCACCACAAGCAAACTCCTTCCCTGATCTTCAGCTACATAATCAATTCCAGCAGTATTGCCAAAAATTCACATACATTTCAACAAAAAAATCAATCTTAATCCTAAAACAAGTCTCAATTCATTCGTTGAAAATCACCAAATCATCCTATTTTTGTTAATGATTCAAAATTATTAACAACCACCATATCAATTCAATTGAAATTGTGTTTAATTGTTCCAGTGACATGGTGATAATTAAAGGATTGATATCAATCCTTTTCTTGAATCTCATTCTTAACCCTAAACCAGCCGTATATAAATTGAACGATTGTGTCGATACACTTCATATCACAATCATTCGGTCGAAAAAACCACTATCTCACCATGACATTTGGATACCAAAGTAAGTTTTTTAACTTTCTCATATTCTTTTTGATACCCACATGTTTGTATAAATGATTACTGTTATGAATGTGTTTGAAATTAGATGCAAAATAGATGTGATGAATGCATTTGATTGTAAAGTGTAGTCATTACTATCACTAATATGTGTTAAAAGTATATTGTAAATTGATGAAAAATTAGTATAACTTGCCAATGTCATGAATCCCTTATATTTTAGATGCAGGTAGATTTTACTAATTCCTTATTTTGTAACACTAATATGTGTTAAATGTTTATTGTAAATGTTGGTAATCCAGTATAACTAATACAAGGCATGAATCCCTCTTATTGTACATGGAAGTTAGATGTCAATAATGCCTGATTGTTATTAACAATAGATGTTTGGCAATTCTCTTATTTGGTTGCTTCTTACCAACTGTATCATTTATTTGATACATGTATTTATATTCAACCTTCTTTTTAAAAGTCATTGTTTTTTAAAGCTCATCACTTTTTCAACATTTACAGAAGATTGCATTCCTGAAACTGAAAGCAATGTTAGTAACAACGTTAAGAGTTCTGCAGTGAATGATTAGAGGAAAAATGCTTCATCTCTCAGTGATTTGGAATTCACTTCCTTGGATCTAATAGATCCAATGCTTGATAACATAAAAATCAAAGGAAGGTGTATTTCAATGTAGCATAGCCATCCTGCTGGGAAACCTAAGCAAGCGTACAGTTTTGATATCGTGTTACAGGATATTAAGGTACTTTTATTAATATCACTGAGAAATTACATACAATCTGTATTTTTAATTACATACCATGTAGCTTTATCTTAACACATTGTAACCAAATGTTTCAGGGTAATCGCATCCAATGTACTGCACGGAACAATGACATGTGTCGGTTTGAACCCCTTTTCCAACAGGGTCATTGTTATATCATTACCGACTTCAAGATGGTGAGAACAATGGTATACTACCATTGTTGAATCACAAGTACAAGATAACATTTTTCCAACAACCAAAGTTACACTGGATTGACCACTTTAATGATGATGTCTTGGTTTCAAATTAGAACCTTTTAGTCAAATTTTGAGTAAGAAATATAATGAAAATCACAAAAATTCACATACCATGCCATCAGTTAAGCTTACATTATATTATTAAAATGCAGATGTCATTGGAGCTATTGTAGCAATTGGTGATATTATCCAAGTTCCAAATACTCTTGTGAAAAAAGTCAGATGCACTATTGTCATTGAAGACACAGAGTATGAATTATTTTAAACATTCGTTATACATTAAAACTTATATGCTTGATGTACAGTTTAATCAATTACATTCCTAAAACTTATAATTGTTTGTTGTTCTATTTCAGGGGAACGAAAGTTCCATAAAAGGTGTAGATTGGCGGGAACACCCTAACCCCGGGTGCCTCCTGTTGAGAAGATCACACCTGATATGTTTTTTAAACACACAGTCAGGTCAACTATCGGTGGTAGCCCAACTCTCCAACCAATAAGTAATCACTATTCGATTATACAACCAAACTCTTTCGTCAGCATTTAAATAGCTTTTTGTTATTTTTCAGCCACAAAAATAACACTTATCTTTATCATTGACAGGGCACTGAAATTGTACTTTATGTAAAAGTTCATTGAATCCACAAAGAACACGGCTGGTGTTATGATGCATGTGAAAGGTGCAACAAGATGGCAAAAATCTACATCTTCGTGTTCCAAAAGGCATACTGATTATGCTTATCATGGTGTGATTTACTGTGGTTCCAAGGTAACAATTTAACTCTCCTTTATTATATATTGTTAAAACCTTTAAATTTTGAATTACATATTTACTTTTTAATTGTAATAATACAATGTTTATTACAAAATTAGGTTCAAGTTGATATTGAGGGTTATTGATGAGACCGGATCGGCACCATTTGTTGTTTTTGATACAAATATTAGTAAGATGTGTAATGGTGTTTCCGCGATGAATGAATGAGCAAACACGGCGTAATACGCCGGAGTATTTCCCGATGAATTGAATGTTATTGTTGGCAAGAAATACCTTTTAAGTTCACCTACACGCAAAGATAATGTAAACCCAATGTACCAAGTTTACATCGCCAAGTCGGTGTCCGATGATGCCGATTTAATTGCTCATTTTAAGGAAGGATTTGCTGATGGACAAGTATCAATTTTAATTCCAAAACTCCTTTGCTCAATTTATTTATCCGTAATATATTTTGTTAACGCGTTAATTTCATATTCTTGCAGGAGGTGGATGATCAGTATAAAACTCCTGATAACAGTTCTTCTGCATAATCTGTTGGCTTGGATGCATCGGCTTTAAACATCAATAAGTTTCTACTTGAAACACCAGATAATCAATCTCAATCTTCAACAACCATTAGTGTTGCAGCCTCTGCAAACATCCAGAAATTTCTTCTCGAAACGCCAGATAATGAAACTCATTCCACAACAAGTCAGATCTTGGTGCGATGCATTTGGAAAAGAAGAATGCATCCGTAAAGTCGTTAGTGGTGAAAAGAACGATGAATCTTCGTGAAGCAAAGCAAAGGAACAAGAAACGAGATATCATTGACACGGATGACTTGCCGATGAAGATGAGGCCTCAAAGAAGTGCCAAGAAACCCTTCTTGCAACCGTCAAAATTGAGAAAGACGAGTGATTGCTGCTCTATTGATCGCTCCATGTTTATTTCATTCCATTGCATTCAAATGTGTTTTTTGTTCGGACTTTTCACATTTTATTTCCTTTGGTCGATTTACTGGATTTGCTTAAGGTTTTAATTTCAATTTTATGTACAATAAGTTGGCTAATGCAAGATATGCTATGCCATGGTTATCCTGTTATCATCATGGAGATTTGATCAATATATTTATTTTCGTGATATTTTATTCATATGTTATGCCTTATTATCTGCTTGAACTTACCCTCTTTTATGCCTTACCAGATATCTATACACTATCCTTGTGGTCAATAGTACATACCACCCGAAGTTGAAAAGTTACTACACACTTGAACACACTGTTCTTTTAACATCCTCATTTTGACTACTATTCCAGGATTATATTCAGGTATGTCACCCATCCAGCTGTGAAGATCACACCTGAGATGTTTTGTAACCACACGGTCTGATCAGCGGTTCGTGGTTTCCGATTTCTCCAACCAGTAAGGATTTCCTATTCATGTATTACATCTTAGCATATTCTGATTTTATAAGCCTCATTTTTAGGAGTAGTCCTTGTTACATTTACTGCACATATGTTCAAACAATCAAACTGCAAATCACACATTTCACTATAGCAATAGCAACTTCATTTAGATATTTGCCCTGTCCACTTCCATCAATCATACAACCTTATTCTTAAACTCTTTGATATTTTGACTCATATATCATAATTGTAATATACAATTACAAATAAAATTGAAATATATCTTTCCATTTTTATGTAAACAATACTATATATATGCATCTTCTAAAAATCAAAATTCTTCTAATATAACTGAAAATTAAATGTTTGAATCTTTATTTAAAAATAATAATACAAACATATCATTTCCAACTATAACAATCACTCTAAGCATTATATAAACTCCCAACATCAACACAAAAAACACCAAACAAAATTGTTTTCTTAAACTTCCTTAGAGAATATCATATGGATCATCACAACTCACCAAAGGTAAAACTGCTTTTTACCAATTTGTTACAATGTTCAATATTAGTCATACAAAACTGCATTTTACTAATAGATAATACTTATTCACAATCATTTATACATTTCATTACAATACAGAAAGAAGATATTTCAAACTCACCAAATGGATTGTGGATTGAAGATCCACTTGTTATCATTGTCTCAGATAATGAAATGGTAATATATAAGTTAGTAATACATAATGAATATTATAATTGCATATTCAGAGTAATTTATATTCGATTACTTACAGGAAATCTCCAAGAAGATGTCATGTCACATATTAATCAATGATTCTTCACATGAGGCTATCAATGGTGGTCATGTTGTCGATGCTCAAACTGACAAAGACAGTTTTATTTGTAACAATAAAGGATGTCTATACCATCCTAAGCAGGAAGACAATTATGTATTAAACAACATTGTTGATCTTCAAGACTCTGTCGATGAGGACAAAGATGAATGGATTTGCATTAACAAAGACTGCAAACATCACAATCATCTTATGGAGTATTATGGTGACAACGAAGAATCCGGTGCATCAAATGTTTGTGAAGAATCCGGTGCATCAAATGTTTGTGATAAATTTTTTCATCACAAATAATAGGCTTATAAGTTTGAAATTATTATCAATAAGTTTATTCGTAAAATGTCGTTATAAACATCTGTTATCGGTTATCATCAAAAGTATTTTTCATTATCTCAATTGTCATTACCTCTATTATTTCAAAACATGTTTGTTTCTTGATGCTTACTCCTTATCAGATAAGTGTTATATCTTAAGACATCAACAATACTTACTCCTTACAAGATAATGCTTACTCCTTATCACATATTGGACATCACTGAGATGATATATCTGATAGAACTGTTACGACACTTCATCCTAATGTATTTTGAAATCAAATTGTTTTCCAATCTCCTACTAAAATTACTACTAACAAACTTTCCAACTTTGAATTAAACAATAAAAATGGATATGAGATTCACATCATCACCAACAAATCATAAGACCAACATTACAAAATATGAATGGATAAGCAATTCATTTAACTATCAACAACACATTTCATGAAATATCTACAAACATATAACTTGAAAACAAAGACACATTTTAAGGAACATAGAACTTTAAAACAAAGATGCATCTTAAGGAACAACATAGATTAAAGTGCAAGGATATTGTTTTTACAAACCACTGATTAACCTATTCATAATAGGCTATTTGATCATCCAAAACAACAAATATCTTCACCATCACAACATAACATAACAAAGCATATATCTACACATTAGTTCAGATCATACTAACAATCCAAAATAAACATAAGTTTTTATAGGATAAGTTATTAACACACGTGGAACACAGGGTACACCTCCACTTCATCTCCTGCCATATCTGTGAGCAAATGCATGAACTTGAACCTTATCATTTTGTTGTAGCCAAAATTACAATCACGTGCAAACTCCCTCCATTCACCAAATACATTCACATGGTTCGTCCTTCCAGGATCCTCTTTATGAAACTCCATCTTCACAGTAAAAGTCTCTTCCACATATTGGTGTATCATCAAAACCCTCCTGTATGTGTGCATCGGGTGGTATTCCAAAAAGTCTGCAGGTATGGTCTGCAATACACAATGGCCACCATGTGAATACATACTTCTTCATAAACATTAATAACATGTTACAATTAATATGATGCACCTAATCATAATACTTACGAGTCTTTTCAACACTATAATCATCGAATAACTCTTATAGAAAGTGTCACCGACTTCACCAAAGTGGTCTTGATGTCCTGGCCATCGACAGATGTGGTGCATCCTGTCATCATCTGACAATACATTTAACCTGTTAGAATACCTCCTAATACTATCGAACTACACTAATATCTAACTACACTTTTCTGCCCTTAGACTAATGAATTATATAAAGACATATATAATTTTCAACTAAATAAGGATGTAAATATTTATATTACCTTGGTCGTGAAACTCTATAGGAGGTTGCATGTGATGGAGTTGTGTTGCACCATAGAAATGCATCGGTGTATGCGGACTTCCATCAAAGTTAAATGCCATCAACCTCAAAACAGTATTATGCTCTTTGGTAAACACCAAGATCTGTCCAGCTTGCAAACCCAAAGTGAATTTCATAATATTCCAAACTTGATGATCCAATTCATATTCACCAGCCTGATTAGGAACATTAATGTAACGCCCCGACCCGCCAAGGGTAAAGGAATCACAAGTAATGGTGTCATATCAAAGCAAAACATTCATAACCAAAAGAAAGTCTTAACATAAATGCGGAAAATAATCCAAGTCAAATGACTTCAATACATAGGTCCCAATGAAACGTAATAAACGCCAACATAATATCCGAAATAAATAAGTCTAAATGGCATCATAAGAAATCAAAGCTAAAATCTCTAAGGTAAGTCCACTCAAGCACTCATCCCAAAGCAACCTAGCCCAATGCTTAGATACCGCCATGAAGAAAAGAAAGTGCGGCCGAGCTTCAAAAGCCCAAAGGAATGATATGAAAGCAAAAGCGAATACTAAACGATAACGGATATGAAATAAAGTGAATGAGCAATAGCAAAATCTTTATCATTCTCAAAACATAAATCATAATTTCAAATGAAGTTTATAGTCAAACTACCACGAGCCCGTAAACATATATCGATCATATTCATATTCACGTAAGGCAACATTTGTGGGAGACCTACAGAGTTATGAAGGACGCATGCACGCAAGATCAATCATCGATAACAGATAACATATAACATATCATGATAATGATCTAGGATGCATCCATACGCCCTTCCTACATATTCACAAATATGCTTCACCATCCGAGACGGCGTAACATCACTCTATCGCCTAGAGTCATATCGAGGTGCATCATCGATACGGACATGGAACCCCATGACTAGTTAAATATTTGGCTCGGGTGTCAAACTATCTTAGGTCAAATCGAATGTCATAACCGACACGATCATATTTATCGAAAATCATTCATATTTCCAAAATCATAGTTTTCATATCGATAGTTCAAAATCGATGTTTCATAATTCGTAAATCGAGTTCGGATAAGCAATAGCTCAAACAAATCGATTTGGGATTCATAGCAAAGGCTTAGGAAAACCTAATACTAAAGAAAACATTAAGAGAAACCTTTATCGAAAAGGTCGAATATCTCGCACCTTATTCCAACGCAAAGATCGAAAAGCGTAAAGACGAAAAGCAAAGGATTACTCCTCTTCACGTAACCTATAGACATTAACGGTCGCCCAAGTTATTTATGATTCCATAATCGTCAAAATGATCTTTTAATATTTGGTATTCATAATTAGTGATCTTCATACTTTAGGGTTTTATTAATGAGTCTTAAGTATTTTATAATTAATGTTGTAGATTAGGGTTCGTTATATCATTTATTAAAGTCCATCTTTAAATGTGAAAATAGTTTTATAAGTCATAACTCACACATGAAATAACGACATTATATTTAGCTCAACCCTAATCGACTCTCATTTACGCTCTAGGGTTTTTCTTATTCTTTAATAACTCATTAATATGCATTTACTTTACACATTACGCTTATGATTTTATGTGACATACTAGTTACTTATTACTCAGATAACTTACACGCTTATATAACTACTAGTTCACTTGAGTTAATATAACGCACACAAAAGAGACATGGTTTACAAACATTTAGGGTTTTATATACTTATTCGCTTTACATATTAAACTAGGGTTTATGTTTACGTAACCCTTACTTATTTATTACACGTCCAAAACTCTTGTATACATGTTCGGTTCAACTAGGGTTTTCGGCTAGCATGTTTTACGCAAGACCTAGTTCATCTAAACATGTTACATAATCAAGTTATAATGTTTTACACCCTATTCGAAAGTCATGCATGCCTCGGTCCAAACTCATGCATGCTTCGGCCTAGCTTAGCTCGACACAACCATGACCCGATTCAATAACACTTATCACTTTACATGATCCTTATTAATTACAAGTTAAATGGGTTAGGGTTTGTCTTGTTTTCTCGGTTTACACCTCTCGGCCACAAACAAAAAGAACAAAAACGCGACTAAACAAAGTATATCTTGACATATGCATGCAAGGTACGTTAAAGGAAGATGAATAAACGTTATACCTTCACTCGTTGAAGCAAAAACTCGACACCAAGGGATCTTGGTTCTCGGCCGAATGGAAACAAAGAGAGAAGAGAGGCAAAACAAAAACTAGGGTTTCAATTTAATGAATATGTGATGTATTTATAGTAGTAGCAATTAGTTTAGGTTTAGGAAAGGTTGGGTTTGGGTTGGCTTGGGTCCAACCGTCACACAACAAACACAAATGGGCTTCGCCCTTGGCTCACACGAACACAAACAAACACCCTTTGGGCTCTCGGCTTCATGCAAAACAAAAGAAAAGAAACGAGTCCATTTAATAATCGAACGGCCCAACATATTAGCTTAAACATTTAAGTCCTTCGTCAGACTAAAGAACCTCACGAAATTATATTCGTTAAGTTTTATTTATTAGGTTTTAATTTCAGAATTTATTATAAACGATTTTACTATTCTTGGTTCCAAGGGTATTTTAGTCTTTATATAGGTTTTAGATTTTCGGTTTTACAACTCTTCCTCTAAAAAAAATTTTCGCCTCGAAAATTGAAATGAAACGAAACGAAAACGAGAACGAAATGAGAACATACCGAACTATTCAAAGAAATGAGGATAACTAGCTCGCATCGACTCTTCGGTCTCCCAAGTAGCCTCACGCCCGGTGATTTTTCCAAAGAATCTTAACGAACGGAATAACTTTACTTCTCATGACTCTTTCTTGTCTTTCCAAAATAGCTTCCGGTTCTTCAGACAAAGACATATCGGATCGAATCTGATCAAACGGATACGAAGCAACGTGCAATGGATGATAATTGTATCCTCTTAGAGAGATACATGGAACACATCATGAACATGCGATAACTGAGGCGGAAGTGCTAATCGATACGAAACTTCTCCTATACGTTCCAGAATTTCAAACGGACCAATGAATCGAGGACCGAGCTTGCCCTTGATTCCAAAACGCTTCACACCTCTAAACGGCGAGACTTTCAAAACACACGATCACCAACTCGAAACTCTAAATCACGACGATGCTTGTCGGCATAACTCTTCCGACGAGACCTAGCCTCCTTCAACTTTTCTCTAGCAATAGCCACTTTCTCATTAGTGATCTCAATCATTTCCGACCTTCGATTAGACGCTCACCTACTTCATCCCAACAAGTAGGTGATCTACATTTCCTTCCATAAAGAAGTTCAAACGGTGTCGCTTTAATGCTAGCATGCCAACTGTTGTTATATGCAAACTCTACCAAACACAAATATTCATCCCACCGCCATCCATTCCAAAGCACAAGCCCTTAGCATGTCTTCTAAGGTCCGAATAGTCCTCTCGACCGACCGTCTGCTTGAGGATGAAATGCCGTACTAAAATTAAGTCGAGTACCCCAAGCTTTTGCAAACCCTTCCAAACGAAGTAAAACGCGGATCCCTATCCGACACAATAGCCGCTTGAGTACCATGAAGTCTAACTATCTCTTGTCGAAAAATCTCGCTAACCGCCAATACCATAATCCTTCCTAATTGGTAAGAAATGAGTCGATTTGGTTAGTCGATCAACAACCACCCAAATCGCATCATGCTTCTTCTTAGTAAGAGGTAGTCCACCACAAAGTCCATAGATATCTTATCCCACTTCCATGTCGGAATATCCAATGGTTGTAACAAACCACTAGCTCTTTGATGTTCGATCTTCACTTGTCGACAAATCATACACTTTGACACAAACGTCGCTACATCTTGCTTCATGCCGCTCCACCGTAAATATCGTTTCAAATCCCTATACATCTTGGTAGAACCAGATGGATAGTGAAAGGAGAACTATGAGCTTCACCATAACTTCTCAATGGCACCGATCATTGGGAACGCAGCCTATCTTCATACCATACAATTCCGTCGTTATCAACCTTAAACTCCGTCTGCTTACCTTCTTCAACATTTCGAGCTACGCCCACAACTCGTCATCTTTCTCGAGCTTCCTTAATTTGCAGATAAGGTTCGACTCCACCTTCATACTAGCCCAAGATCCACCAAAACTCGACGCACAACTCAACATCCAAACGCTCTAAGTCACGAATGATCCTAGGCTCAATCTCAATACTTGCAATCATACCGATTTCCCGCTAAGGCCAAGAACTACATTAGCCTTACCAGATGGTATCGAATGTTAGTGTCATAATCCTTAAGAAGTTCTAACCATCTTCTTTGTCTCATATTGAGTTCCTTTTGAGTGAAAATATACTTGAGACTCTTATGATCGGTGAAAATATCACACGCCTCCATACAAGTAATGTCTCCAAATCTTCAATGCGAACACCACAAGCAGCCTAACTCAAGGTCATGAGTGGGGTAATTCTCCTCATAAGGTTTCAGCTTGTCTTGAAGCGTAAGCTATCACCTTACCATGTTGCATCAAGACACACCCAATCCTTTCTTAGATGCATCGCTATAGATTTGATACCTCCGAACCGATGGAAGAGTCAAAATAGGAGCGAAACCAACCTCCGCTTCAACTCTTCAAAACTCTTTTTCTTTCATCCGTCCACACGAACTTTTCACCTTTCCTCATCAATTGGGTTAACGGCAAAGCTAAACGAGAAACCTTCAACAAAACGCCGATAGTATCCAAAGAAGTCCTAGAAAACTCCTCGACCTCACCACCGTCGAGGTCTTGGCCACTTAGTGATAGCCTCAACCTTAGACGGATCCATGGTTATACCATCACCGACACGATATGACCAAGGAAAGCGACTTGTCCTAACCAAAATTCACACTTCGAGAATTTGGCGACAACTTCTTCTTCCTCGTAATCTCCAAAACTATCCGGAGATGTTGCTCATGCTCTTCTTCGCACTTAGAGTAAACCAAAATGTCGCCGATGAAAACAATAACGAACTTATCGAGAAACTCATGGAAAACACGATTCATCGTGTCCATAAACACAAGAAAGCATTCGTCAAACCAAAAGGCATAACGAGAAACTCATAATGACCATATCCGCACGAAACGCGGTCTTAGGAACATCTTGCTCCTTCACACGTAGTTGATGATAACCGCACCTCGATCAATCTTAGAAAAGAACTTAGCTCCTTGCAGTTGATCAAACAAATCGCCTATGCGCTGAAGAGGATAACGGTTCCAATAGTAATACGGTTGAGTTCACCGTAGTCGATACATAGACGATACTTCCATCCTTCTTCTTCACAAACAAGACACAGTGCACCCCATGGAGAAACACTAGGTCGAATGAATCCATTATCTATCATCTCTTGCACTGCTCCTTCAACTCCTTCGCTCTACAGTGCCATACGACACGGAGCTTTCAAATCGGTTTAGCACCGTGGATTAACTCAATGCTAAACTCAACTTCTCGAGTGGAGGAAGTCCAGGAGTTCATCGAAAACGCCGGTGAATTCACAAACAACGGAAAGGTTTTCAATGTTAGGACTCTCCAAAGATATGTCCTTAACAGATGCCGAAAACCTTGACACCCATGAGCAATCATGGTTCGCCTTCATAGCGTAAATGAACTTAACAGATTTGAGTGGTTTAGAACCATAATAAACGAATTCGTGATGTTTTACGCTCCAAAGATCACGCTTCTAGCATAGCAATCAATGGAAGCTCTATGATAAGCCAACCAATCCATGCCTAGAATGATATCAAAGTCGACCATATCGAGAGGATACAGATGTGTGTAGGCTAATACGATCATCAAAACGAAGAGGACACTTAACGATTTATGATCAATGATCATGTGGTTTTTCATAGGCGAGATATCGATAAGTGATTCGTTAGTGGTTGTGGCTTCATATTAAGTTTCTTAGCACATGTGATGATATGATGGAGTGTGTGGCGCCGTGTCAAATAAAACGAAGATGTAATAATCATCAATGAAAAGAGTTCCGTAATGGTACTCAAGTATGCTCCACCGATTCCGAGTAGTAGCATAGACACGCCCAAGAGTAGGTGGCGGCTTGGTGTAGTTCCCGTGAATCACGGGTTCCTCTTAGGGCAATCCTTGATCTTGTGAGTAGTGGAACCACAAGAGAAACATCCACCAGTGGCCTTGAAACACGGTCCCGGATGAGCCTTTCCACAAGTAGTACATATAGGTGGGGAGGCAAAACTTCACCGTCCTTTGTCGACTGTAAGATCCTCAAGCACGACCGATTCGATCCTCGAGTCGATCGATCTTTGTTGTAACCGGTTATTGTTACCCCGATTCGACGATCATTTCCATTCTTACCAAGCAGCTCGCTATCTCGACCCTCGCCTCGTGGCGCCTAGAGTCCACATTCCTTCCCGATCGACCTCACCGATCATAACCCTTATCCACTTGTCCTCGAATCATAACTCCCGCCAAGATTTCCTTATACTCATTACTTTGAGTCCTACCTTGAATCCGATCACCATCGCGATTACGCTTGTTGTAACTCGAACCTCATGAAAGATCTCAATGTTACGAGTCTGCATCATTGCAGTCGACACATCCTCATAGTGTTAAGCAGCCGGTCCAACACCCACTTCTTCATCCCCATTTGAAATGCTTAGCTTGGCGCCTACCATCTCCAAAGAATCGCTCCAACAAAGCTTACCAACCTCATAAACCTACTCATGTACTCATTGGAGTTCTCATGATCAAGTCGGTAGATTGCCCGATAATCCTCTCATACCTTTGTTGTTCCGCATCGTGGAAGTAACGGTTATAGAAGATAGTCCAAACTCCGCCCAAGTACAAGTAACAATGAAAGCATCTCCTCCTCGTGCTTGTTTCAATGCTTTCCACCAATTTAAAGCATCACCTTCCAACTTAAACGCAGCCAAACGAGTCTTAAACTCGTCTCCACAACCCAATACTTCAAACAACTTCTCAACATGAGTGATCCGGTCCTAAGCTTCAGTGGGAGTAGCAAAGAAAAAAGAAAGAGGCTTGAGCTATCAAACGCCGAGCCAAGTGTGAATGCCTGTGGGTTGATTTCTCCACCACTACCCAAGCACCATTCGACACGGATGTTATTGATCACTGCTCCATCATCTCGTGTAGTCAAACCAGGGAAAGAGAGTTGAGAGCATTCGCAATCGCAAAGATCCATGTTAGAGCATCATCGCTCCATCCAAATTCGACGAGTTCGAACCATCCGAATGATATTCAAACGATTAGCAAAATGAACAAAGATGAGATACGAAATGGAAGTTCGCAGAAGGAAACCTAAGTCTACCCAATCCTCACAGTCAAATCTTAACTCTAAGGGATAACTTAAGGTTCTTATGTTCACGTGTCCCGACTACAAGTCAGAAACTGGCTCGATGCCATAAATTGTAACGCCCGACCCGCCAAGGGTAAAGGAATCACAAGTAATGGTGTCATATCAAAGCAAAACATTCATAACCAAAAGAAAGTCTTAACATAAATGCGGAAAATAATCCAAGTCAAATGACTTCAATACATAGGTCCCAATGAAACGTAATAAACGCCAACATAATATCCGAAATAAATAAGTCTAAATGGCATCATAAGAAATCAAAGCTAAAATCTCTAAGGTAAGTCCACTCAAGCACTCATCCCAAAGCAACCCAGCCTTCAATGCTTAGATACCGCCGGAAGAAAAGAAAAGTGCGGCCGAGCTTCAAAAGCCCAAAGGAAATGATATGAAAGCAAAAGCTAATACTAAACGATAACGGATATGAAATAAAGTGAATGAGCAATAGCAAAATCTTTATCATTTTCAAAGCATAAATCATAATTTCAAATGAAGTTTATAGTCAAACTACCACGAGCCCGTAAACATATATCGATCACATTCATATTCACGTAAGGCAACATTTGTAGGGAGACCTACCCGAGTTATGAAGGACGGCATGCACGCAGATCAATCATCGATAACAGATAACATATAACATATAACAGATAATGATCTAGGATGCATCCATACGCCCTTCCTACATATTCACAAATATGCTTCACCATCCGTAGACGTGGCGTAACATCACTCATCGCCTAGAGTCATATCGAGGTGCATCATCGATACGGACATGGAACCCCATGACTAGTTAAATATTTGGCTCGGGTGTCAAACTATCTTAGGTCAAATCGTAATGTCATAACCGACACGATCATATTTATCGAAAATCATTCATATTTCCAAAATCATAGTTTTCATATCGATAGTTCAAAATCGATGTTTCATAATTCGTAAATCGAGTTCGATAAGCAATAGCTCAAACAAATCGATTTGGGATTCATAGCAAAGGCTTAGGAAAACCTAATACGAAGAAAACATTAAGAGAAACCTTTACCGAAAAGGTCGAATATCTGTACCTTATTCCAACGCAAAGATCGAAAAGCAAAAGACGAAAAGCAAAGGATTACTCCTCTTCACGTAACCTATAGACATTAACGGTCGCCCAAGTTATTTATGATTCCATAATCGTCAAAATGATCTTTTAATATTTGGTATTCATAATTAGTGATCTTCATACTTTAGGGTTTTATTAATGAGTCTTAAGTATTTTATAATTAATGTTGTAGATTAGGGTTCGTTATATCATTTATTAAAGTCCATCTTTAAATGTGAAAATAGTTTTATAAGTCATAACTCACACATGAAATAACGACATTATATTTAGCTCAACCCTAATCGACTCTCATTTACGTTCTAGGGTTTTTCTTATTCTTTAATAACTCATTAATATGCATTTACTTTACACATTACGCTTATGATTTTATGTGACATACTAGTTACTTATTACTCAGATAACTTACACGCTTATATAACTACTAGTTCACTTGAGTTAATATAACGCACACAAAAGAGACATGGTTTACAAACATTTAGGGTTTTATATACTTATTCGCTTTACATATTAAACTAGGGTTTATGTTTACGTAACCCTTACTTATTTATTACACGTCCAAAACTCTTGTATACATGTTCGGTTCAACTAGGGTTTTCGCTAGCATGTTTTACGAAGACCTAGTTCATCTAAACATGTTACATAATCAAGTTATAATGTTTTACACCCTATTCGAAAGTCATGCATGCCTCGGTCCAAACTCATGCATGCTTCGCCTAGCTTAGCTCGACACAACCATGACCCGATTCAATAACACTTATCACTTTACATGATCCTTATTAATTACAAGTTAAATGGGTTAGGGTTTCCTTGTTTTCTCGGTTTACACCTCTCGGCCACAAACAAAAAGAACAAAAACGCGACTAAACAAAGTATATCTTGACATATACATGAAAGGTACGTTAAAAGAAGATGAATAAACGTTATACCTTCACTCGTTGAAGCAAAAACTCGACACCAAGGGATCTTGGTTCTCGGCCGAATGGAAACAAAGAGAGAAGAGAGGCAAAACAAAAACTAGGGTTTCAATTTAATGAATATGTGATGTATTTATAGTAGTAGCAATTAGTTTAGGTTTAGGAAATGTTGGGTTTGGGTTGGCTTGGGTCCAACCGGTCACACAACAAACACAAAATGGGCTTCGGCCCCTTGGCTCACACGAACACAAACAAACACCCCTTTGGGCTCTCGGCTTGCGCAAAACAAAAGAAAAGAAACGAGTCCATTTAATAATCGAACGCCCAACATATTAGCGAAACATTTAAGTCCTTCGTCGTACTAAAGAACCTCACGAAATTATATTCGTTAAGTTTTATTTATTAGGTTTTTAATTTCAGTAAATTTATTATAAACGATTTTACTATTCTTGGTTCCAAGGGTATTTTAGTCTTTATATAGGTTTTAGATTTTCGGTTTTACAATTCGCCAGCAATTCTCGTAGATGAAGTTCACGTTTGTCATAAATATACATTTTAATACAATACATTAACTTACTAATAAAGGTAATACAAGTTTAAGGTATACATTAATTGATACTGGGCCTGTTTGTGTCACCCCAAACACGGCTCTTAAAACGATAATAACGGTTGTTGTCTTCATCATACCCCCGAATTCTTTACCATCCCTAACATCGTATCCTTTCATGTAGAAATGTCATCTCCTCCGGATGAAATGCAACCAATCTACATACGGACCGATGTTGTCCTTAGCAAACTTCTTCCAATCCATGCCCTTCAATGTGATAGGTCCTACGATTGGTGTTATAAACCACACTTTCACTTAATTCTTGCCGAATGGGTCGATAGAGATGGTTGTTCCCATTGTATCCTTAAAATTCAAACACCTCAGGAAGTTCCTAAATAATTATTCAAACCTTTACTTTACTTTTCACTCTACAATAAAACTTATAAATGATATTATGGTGTTGTTTTCTTTACCTGTTTCATAGGGTATGCTCTTCGGTTAACCAACACTACGAACTCTAACGGCATTTTCCTGCTATAAACAAACGTACTTTAAATTTCATACCAGTTCTACATTCTCTAATAAGCTCATAACCAGCATAATACTATGGTTTTGCTTTTGTTATCAAAATCTATTAACCGTATTCGAATGTATCCACTTAAAAGTATACAACCATAATATCGCAAACACTATTTAGTAACCATTATCATCACTTACACAAAATGATTTTGCATACAAACCAAAATCTATTTCATGTTTTCACTTATATTTCAGTAGTCCTATATCGTAAACAATTAAAAAAATGGTAGTAAGAAAATCCTACCATATGATTACACCATTATGATCACTTCAGACTAATTTTTTTTACCATATAACTTTGTGTTGCACTAATTTCCAACATAATCAAGTAAATATACTTCAAACCTAATTTAAAGAAATACTAATTTCAACAACAATAACCACATGCATTACTATTTAACTAAGATTCAAACGATTAGGGTATTGTAGATGTATAATGCTTATATACATAATCAATTTCACAAATATCATGCATTTTTTTCAAAGAACAACTATCATCATTAACCTATTTGTTACCATTATCATACAGGAAGTTGGATAATCTAAAACTTATCATCATGCAAGGTTTTCAAAAAAGGGGTATACCTAACGACTTCATAGCTACAAATCTACTAACAAATACCTTTGATTATGTTTTTGTTAACTGTTTTGATCAAAAAATTTCATCTTACTAACCTTGTAGTTGCTTTCCAGATTTGTGATCAATGTGGATGATTTGACAGGGGTGTTAGGGTGCACCTAAAACCATAGCATGTAATGATTTCTTAACTTGGAAAACGCAGTATATATATACACGACAAAAATATCTTGGCTATATGACTTTGGTTGTTGACCGTCATGAAGGCTTAACCTTGGGCCATTTGTTGGTATATGGGCTAACTTATAATACAAAGACCTTAATAAGACTAATGTATACTCAATAATATGAAGCATATCTAAGGTTATAAGTTAAACGCGTTTTTACATGAAACATGTAGCAATCACAATAAAACGTTTTGTGATTTGAATGCAGAGGATCATTGAAGTATTATGAATCCAAAGTTATAAGAAAATACATAAACACAACTTCTTGATCGTATAAGTCTTCAATATGAGAATTGTGATCAACCATTAAATTATTCGCTTGTAAACACGAAATGGGTAATGTTATACCAAAGATTCGATCGAAAGAAGTTCATCAATCATCGATTATTCATTCATCTCATTTGAATGGAGGAAGAAGTTTCAAACAAAATCATCCACAATAATTATCAATAGGTGATGTTACGTTATTTGTTTGTTTTACTTAATTTAGTTTTTGTTATATAGTATCTTTAATATTAATCCATACTTGGAATTTTATAATAACCAATGTATGTATTTTGTTATTATCTACTAATACATGTATTATATTCCCTTCAAACCTTAAACAGATGTTCAAGACGATGAAACTAAAAGAGATTCCGTTATGAAACTCTACAAATTTGAACAAAATTGTAATGTCATTCAATAATTCGTAATACACATAATTAAATGGCCAATACTCCCGCACATGAAATTCTCATTACACTATGCTAAATTATCAAAATTTTCGATGCAACACAAACAACATCAGACGACATTGTATTATTATTTCAAAACTAATATATTATTAGTTTTGAAATAATAACCATTATAGTTTACATACCTTAACATAACAAGTAGAAATTAATAATTAAATGAACCTATAATCTTGGTGAATTAATACTAATATTATTCAATACTCAATTTCGCTTTTAAACTTAAATATCAATGCCATAATATCGTGATCATAATATATGATCATTAAATTATTTTAATCATATTATTCCCTTTACCATAAATATATGATGATTTTTGAATACAAATTTTGAATTATCCTAATCATTAGCTAAAACATTGTTGGAATCACTCCTAAATCTTAATTCAAGTGTTAGTTACTCATATGTAATAGGTAGTTAATTATGGCCTTTATGTTTGTTATTAGCCTTAAGCTTATGTAGAAGGCCCATGAGCTTAGGCCCAAGCCCATAGGAGAAAGGATGGGAACTAGGAGTGTTGCCCTAGCTTCCTCCTATAAATATTTTGTATAACCCTCACTGAGGGTTGGTTGTTCAATTTACTCTTTCACTCATACTCCCACGCAGAACCGCCTTTACTTAACGTGTGTGTGTTTGGTTTACTTGTTCAATCGCCTTTATCTCTTTCTTGTAAGCTTATGTTGTAAAACTAGTGACCTAACAAAGGTATCAATCGCCTAACTAGTTGGGTGAATCGTTATTTCTTGAAGTGGGTTTTGGTCCCACGCGTAGAATAACATACTACTTTGGTTCGCTTAAAACTTGTTTTTACACTTTTAATCCAAGATTCTTGTACTTTCAACGTTTTAAGGTGTTAAAATACTTGTTTTGGCAAAAGTTTCAACCTTTACGCGTGGATCTAAGTTTTTATGCTTGTTTTTGTTCGTGGGTATCGTTCTCACGCAGAACTCGTTTAGTCGCTTTGGTTCATCAAGATTCACACTTTGTGTTATTTTGGTACCCTTAACACTATTCCATAACAAAAATCGGTTTAGAAACAAATTTGGGCATAATCATTTTTACGAGTAAGATTACGCGATCAAAACCCTAATCTTACGCCGTAACTTTATCCGTGGCTTGATCTTCGTTCTCGTGGTTTATTCCGTGTTTTCTTGCTTGGATAAGCTCGAAAATACATCGACTTTGGATATCTTTTGCACCGTGAAGTGCAAAAGATCACTGGGATAAAACCCAAACTTACGCATAAGCATAAAGCTTACGCAGAGAAATCCCACGATAAGATTCATCTTACGCCTAAGCCAAGTCTTACGATAAGGTAATCCCACGCATAAGTTTCACGCCTAACTTTGTGTCTACGATAACTTTAGCGTCTTTTCCATACTTACGCCAGAAGCTAAATCCCACGCAGAACTAGTGATTGTTACGCGTAACTTTGGTGTTTTTACGCATATGTGCTACTTGGATTATTGTGATTTCTACGCCTAAGGACACTTCATCAACAAAGGTTCATTCGACTACAAAGATCCATTTTAATAACACAAGTTAATCAACATGTCTCAACCACCATACTCTAACTATTTCCCTTACACTTATTCTCAACGACAATAACAACTAAGTCCACAACATCAACAATGGAATCAACAACAAGCAATTTATCAACAACAATTTAATCAACAACATACTCCACAACTTGGAGCAATTCCTCCACCACAAATGGTTCAAACACCGCCAAGTCTTCAAGTTCAACCCTACACAAATGACTTCAATCAACATCCATCAAGGAACACTATGAAGGAACCCACTTGGTTTGCAAAGATGTGTGAAGCTTTAAGCGACCAACAATCAATTCATGAGGTGGATCACTGATAGACCTCCAATGCTAACTCCAGAAACTACGATCAATGGGTGATAAGGTTCTTTAGGTTTTGTGATCCAAGAAGCCACATGGAAAGTTCTTAAAGAAGGTTATCTTAGAAGGTCCATTTGAGATGCCTACCGTCATTGTACCCGGAGATCCTAATGCTATTCCACCAAGAGATGAACAAACGAACATTGCTATCATGCAGCACTTGAATCCTCAAGAACTTCTACACTATGAAGCGTATGAGCTTGCAATGGAATATATCCTCTTAGGATTACCAAACCCAATTCTTCGTAGTGTTGATGCTCAAAAGATCGCATGTAAAATGTGGGATCACATTCGCCTTCTTATGGAAGGATCTCAGACTCAATCGAGGATTTAGAATCCAAAATTTACTTGGCTTATGAACACTTCATGATTGAACCCGAGAGACACTAGAGTCCTATCATCATCGATTTTCGACATCATCAATGATTTGGATAAACACAACATCATCATGCCAAGAATTGCAGTGAATACTAAGTTCCCGAGTAGTCTTGGTCCCGAATGGGAGAAGTATGTCATTTTTCTCCGCTGCGAAGAATATGCATCATTCTACATATGGATTGTTGTACGATTACTTGAAGCCTCACGAAAAGGAAGTTGATCGGGAGAGGATTCTCCGTGCTCAAATTGTTCCACCTACACATCCGAAAAATCAACAACTTGCCTTATATGCTCAACAAAGTTATCCTCCTCAACAAGCAACTCAACCAATCGCCTCGTCACACAAAACGATCATTCACAAGAACAATCTCAACAAAATCAATTGGTTCAATACAACAACAACAATGCTCAACCAATTGTCGCTGAAGCTAATGAGGACATCGATCCGCTCAAGCATTGCAACAAGGATTTGTTATGATTGCTAATGCTTTTGGCCGTTATACCAACAAATCCAACAATCGATTCGCTCCTCATCTAACACACGAAATCAGCTATTGTCAACAATGGACGAGTTGAAGTTCGTAATCGTGGTTATGGTCGCCGATGGGCGGTGGTCAAGCGTTTAATGCTGGTCGAACAACAACAGAGCTCCAGTGGTGGAACAGGAAATGCTCGAATGGGTTGAATGGTCTTCGATGCTACAACCGCAATGAGAAGGACACTGCTAATGCATGCCCGAAAGCTTATTTCAAAGAGGCTCTTCTTTGGCTCTAAGGATGAAGTCAAAGTGGATCTCTCATGCATAAAGAATGTAGTTTTATGGCAAATGCACTCGATGATGATATGGAGGATTTGGCAGCCAATGCAAAGCAGCTTATGTTGATGGTTAATATGCATGAGTTACACATGATCGACACAGCCCAGTAGTATGATAATCGATGGTTTGTCTCGTGCACCGAACAAACCATATTTATCTCGATCTAATATCTTCGCCAACATCGAATCCGCAAGGCTCGTAATGTTCAAATGAGTCATTTACATCTCATTCGACGATTTTCAAATAGACCTCAGAGTTACATTTGACGATCAAGATGACCTAATGGTTTCCTTTGATAATCAAATTGACTCCGTGGTTATACTTGAGGATCTAAATAATGATCATGTTGTGACTTCATTGAACAAGCCGAACTTTGCCTCATCCGATCTTGCTCTCTTACTTAAAGACCAACAATCCCAAATTGAAGAATGTTGTGCATTAAATCAAACCTTAAAAAGTAAAATGCACTGTTAACCAAGGATTTTGAATGTTTACAAAAGCAACTCAACTTTTTCAAAACTCAAGAAAACGTGAAAAGGTTTTGAAGCGCCTTTACTAAATCTCATCAAAACGAAAAATATTTAGAGAGACAGATGCGTGATCTAGCCGCTCAAGAATGCTTTATTGTCTCGAGATAGAACAATCGAAACATGAACATAAAAAGCAAATTAATGCTCACCTTGGAAAATCAAAAGCTAAGGTCGAGTTGTTAACTTGTCAAAACAGTTCTCGCATACAAAAAGCATTCCACGAACCGAATAGATAATCATCTTGAAGAAATAATCGGCTTGCAACGAAAACTTAAAGAGTTTCAAATCGTTGTTTATAAACATGGTGAGTCAAGAATCGCTATTGAAAAGTTTACTTTAAAACCCGATCCAAAAGATATGGACCAAATCTTGCCGACATAAACCAAAGCTTTCAACCAAAACATTCAAACCAAAACTCGAAGTTTCCAAAGTAATATAAAATTGATAATTTGTTATGAGTGTTGTTGAATATCATCATCAAGAGGAATTAGATGCGTAAGACGAGAGTCGATCAAAATTAAAACCGTTGTTTACAACAAACCTTTAATTATTCAAACCGATCACTTTTGTCACACCAACGGATTCTTCTAACACACCAAGGGTTATCATCAAAACACCGAGTCTTCTAATGTTAATCCCCAACCGATTATGCACAAATTTATGGTCCTTTACCTTCCATCGTTGAAGTAAACTCAAAACCCGAAAATCGCAAAATTCTTAGATATTTTGATATTTTCATGGTCGACCTCAAAACTTTAGAACATGAGATAGAATATCATTCTCAAATCAAAGTTCAACACTTTCAATCGCCTCGCGCGTGAACAAAGAGACATTTTTCGTAAAAATCTTTACCAAATGTTAAGAATTTGAAAATTGTGCATTGTCTGGGAACGGACTTTCATAAGGAACTTGAGTGATGAAGGTCATTTTCGAGAAAATGTAAACATCTATTTCTAATACTAAACGGAAAAAGAAAATGTTGAGAAAAGATGTTGATCGACTCTTGAAAGATGTTATCCGTACGATATCCATAATGTTGTGTTAATATATTTTTGCCACATGCATCCGATTATCTCTCACGATAATGTTGACTCGTGGTAACTGCTGAGAATACTAATAATGTGCTTCAGATCGAGTCTTTAAAAGTCGAAATGAACGATTACTTAACGAACTTTACAATGCAAACGTCGCCTTAATTGGTGTGAAAAGATATTCACAATAAACAACTTGGTTTTCAAAACAAAATCGCCACTATGCGTGCAAAATCTTCCGATCCTAAACTTGAGCAACTGGATGATCAAAACGTGTCTTTGAAAAGTCAAATCTCAAAATATGAACAAGAACTTGTAAAAGTTAAACAGAATATGGTGTCATATTTGATTTACTCAATAAGACTCGCCATGAAGCATCAAACGAACTTGATCACTATCTTGCTCACACTAGAGAAGTCATGACTTTTGCCGGTAATATTCGCTCGAAAATCAAGATTTGATTCACACTATCTCTAAGTTAAGAGAAATGTTAGGAAAGTATGAACAACTTCCGCCAACCATCATTAAGAGATTAGCACCAAGAACACTTAGTAATTGTACACCTAGAATCCCTATTGCCAAATCACAAGTTGCTAACGTGCTTCCTTCTATCGAAACAGAATAGTTGCGTTTTTCCAAACGCCCCGCACTTCACGCCTAGAGCACTCAATCAAAGAATAGGAAGTTGCGACCTAAGAAAAGATCAATAAGGAATGCTAAAGTAGAAGAACACCCTAGGACTATGAATAAGACTCACGTTGCTTCCACTATAGATATTGCGTCGGCAAATGTAATAGAAATAGTGATGTAACGAATGCTAAACCTTTAAGTACTTTTGATATTCACCGATGCACCTTGTGTTATTTGTCGAAAAGTATGAATTCGATTGTCATGACAAATGTGTTGCTAAAGCTATAATCTTCGCTTACGGAATCCTAAGAATCGGCATACCTCTAGGCCCACTAATCATTCTAAGTCCAGGCTTGGTAGACCGCCTTCTTTAGATTCTAAGGCAAACATTGTCCCCTCGTAGCTCCAGCCACCTTCTAAGAATGTAGTACCACCTAGTGTATTCACAAAGACTAAAGCAAAAAAGAGTTATAGATGGCGTAAATGGATATATAACACATTAGGATTTAAATGGATGCCTAAAGTAATTAATGTGTATGTTCACTATCATCGCTCCGAACCTCTAACATTTCGGGTTCCACATCTACTTCTATTCCATCCGTGTCGCCCTGTGTAATGCGTGTGATATGATCATTCTCTCGGATTGTTGATAGCGGATGTTCCCGACACACGACAGCAACCTTAAACTGCTATCAAACTTTATTGCAAAGTTCATTGGCAATCGCCGATTCGGAATGATCACTCGCAGCCTATCATGGGCTACTTGAGACTATATCAATGGGAACATCGAAATCGCCAGGTTTACTATGTGGAAGGCCCCGGTCACAACTGCTTTCAAGAGGTCGGCTTTGTGATGGAGATTTGAGGTTGCTTTCCGGAGAAAACTTGTTTCATTCGTGATCTACAAGGAAATGACCTTATGTCCGCTCGTAATTCTAGTCTCTACACTATCTCTATGAAAGACATGGTTGCTTCATCTCCCATCCGCTACTTTCAAAGGCAACATCAACAAAATCCCGGCTATGGCACCGCTGCTCTCACATCTAAACTTTCAAACCATCACCAACCTTGCTCGACACAAACTAGTTGAAGGACTCCCACGATTCCAGATTCAAAAGATCACCTTTGCTCACCGTGAACAAGGGAAAAGCACTCGTGCTCATTTTCCTTCAAAGGTGGAACACAACTCAAAGATGTGCTTCATCTTCTTCACATGGATTTGTGTGGCCCGCGCGCTGCAAACGATCAATGGCAAACACTACATCTTAGTAATTGTTGATGACTACTCACGATGGACTTGGGTCTAATTTCTTCAAGCAAAGACCAAGCTCCACAAATGATCATCACCTTTCTCACGAAAATACGTGTTCACCCGCAACACCGCCAGCTAATCGTAATGCATAAAGGAACCGAATTTGTTAACCAAACCCTTCGTGAATTTTATGAGAAAGTGGGAATTCAAAGATCAAACATCTATTGCACGATACACCGAACAAAACGGAGTTGTTGAAAGACGAAACCGAACGTTAGTGGAAGTCGCAAGAACAATGTTAATCAATGCTAAACTTCAAGATTACTTATGGGCGTGTCGATTCATCGCATGCTATACTTAAAACCGCTCTATGATCAAAAACGCCACAACAAAACACCTTTCGAGCTTGTCCACAACCATAAACCGAATCTCAAACACTTTCATGTATTTGGATCCCTTTGCTATCCGAATAATGATCGTGATGATTTTGGAAAGCTCAAAGCCAAAGTCGACATTGAGTCTTTATTGATATTGTGAGAATTCTAAAGGTTACCGGATCCGAATCGTCAGACAAAACAGTGATGGAAACGATTCATGCTCATTTTGATGAACTTACGAAATGGCTTCGAGTATAACAACTTAGAACCCGGTCACAACCGCTTAAACTTCCTCAACCCCATCATCACCGAACAAAGCCCCCACCACTCACAACAAATGGAAAGGTTATTTGCTCCTCCGCTTAGTGACGATATTGATGAACGTTCTCCGTGTGTATCCGCTGCTCGCCACACAACCCGATAATATTCCTATACCGATACACGCTACAACAACCATCGCTGAAGAAGCACCACCGCTGACTCCACCACAACAGCTTGAACAAACCGCTTCCAACAATGATGAACCGCCGATGATATTTCAATGAAGTACCCCACCGCAGATTTTGATCCAAATGTTCTTTAACCCATTTGCTAATGACATCGCCGCACTGATGTCGCGGAATCATCAACAAACCATTTGAATCCTCGTAACCGCACAATGTATACCAACATCAACCTCTACACATCGTTGGACAAAAGACCATCCTCCGCAAATATTATTGGCAACCCAAATCAACCAACCGTTACGAGACAACGCCTTCACACAGATGGTGAACATTGCATTTATGCACTCACCGCCCGCTAACTGAGCCTAAAACATTAAAGACGCAATGACAAAAGACAACCGGATTGAATCCATCCAAGAAGAACTCAACCAATTCAAACGCCTTGAAGTATGGGAATCGTTGAAAGACCAACAGGATCTACGCCATTGGTCTCAAATGGATTTGGAAAACAAATTGATGTCAAGGAACGCCATCCACAACAAGTCACGCCTAGTTGCTAAGGGTTATCGTCGGGAAGAGGAATAGACTTTGAAGAATCTTTGCTCCGCTGTTCGCCTTGAGGTCGTTCGATATTTCTCGCTCATGCTCATATGAATATGACGGTCTTTCGATGGATGTCAAAACCGCGCTTTTCAACGGACAACCGAAAGAAACGGTTTATGTCACCAACCGTAAGGATTCGTTGATCCCGAGTTCCCGAACCATGTCTACAAACCGAACAAAGCTCTTTATGGTCTCAAACAAGCCCTCTGCATGGTACGATAAGCTATCATCTTTCCTCATTGCTAATAATTTCACCAAAGGTTCGGTTGACCCAACTCTTTTATACAATATCACGGAGCACATATTTTAATTGTTCAAATTTACATGGATGACATCATTTTGGGTCTACACATAAAAGTTTTCAATCGCTTTTGCAAAACTAATGAAGAAAAATTTTGAAATGTCCATGATGGGTGAACTTACATTCTTTCTAGGATTACAAGTTCATCAATCACCCGTGGTATTTTCTTGAGTCATCCAAATATGCCCTTGAATTGTTAAACAAATTTGGAATGAAAACTCGTGACACTTATGCCACACCAATGACTCATACCAAGAAGCTAGATGTCGATTTAAATGGGAAATTAGTGGACCCTACAAAATACCGTAGTATTATTGGGTCTCTAATGTACCTAATAATACTAGCAGTGCACGATATTGTCTTTGCCGCTTATCTATGCTCCCGCTATCGATCGCGACCAATCGAAACCCACCTCTCGAGGCTAAAAGAATCCTCCGATACATCAAGGGAACCATTAACTTGGGAACTGTATCCAAAGGATTACGGTTTTGAACTAATCGCCAGACGACCACGCAGGATGCTTAGATTCACGAAAAAGTACTTCAGAGCACTACAATTTCTTGGTGATAAACCGTGTCTTGGCAATCAAAGAAGGTGATTGTACATCGTCATCAACCAAAGCGTAATATGTAGCCATGTCCGCGTGTTGTGCTCAAGTCATCCGGATGAGAACACAACTCAAAGACTATGGTTACGATTTGATGTAATCCTCGATGTATCGCGATAATCGGAGTGCCATTGCGATATCGCAACCCGCTCAAGACTCAAAATCAAAGCACATCGATCTTCGCTATCATTTCATTAAGGACCATGGAACAGGTACAGCTTGAATTATACTGCTGGTGCAGAATACCAATTGGCGATCTTCTCACCAAAGCCTTGCCTCCCGCTAGGTTTAATGAGTTGGTCCACCGGATTAGTATGAGGTGTTTGACTCAAGAGGAATTGGATGACCTCCCAAGTCTTAAAACCCCACAAACACCAAAACATCTTTTCTAAATAATTTTTTCAAAACAAAATACAAAAATATAAAACCCGATAAAACAACAAAAATATTCTTCTAATCTAATTTTCTTTCAACATGGCAAGTACATTTCTTCCATCAACATTATAATCTTTCAAAATTCAAGATTTTTCCGATCAAGTGTTGAGGGGAGAAAATAAATCACTTAACTGCTTCAAAACATTTGTGTACTTGCATGTTATCATATCCCTACTTTCTTTTATCAATGGTGGTAAATATTTTCGGTTCAATGTCACCCTGACTAAAATTAATAACCTTTCATCATTTATTAAGTCGAGGGGAGTGTCATCAAGTTTCTTTCTTAAAATCTTTGTTTGATAACCAAAATGGAAGTTAAATGGCATTTGATGAAAAAGGAAAAGGTGGAGGGACTAAAACTGCCAAAATCTCAAAGTCATTTTAATAAAAACATCTCCACCTAACTTATTCTTAAAATTTATTACTAACACCTAAAAACATCCTACGCCTAAGAATCATTCAAGAAATCTGTGTTTTGGATCATCAATTTGTAAGTGTTTTTGTGTTTATAACAAGTTTTTAAACAAAGGTTTTAAATCTTTCATGAATCCAATGGTTCAATCATGAGATATTGTGACTTTTGTGGCTTACGCGTAAGCACAAGAACATACAATCATTGGTGTGTGTTTGGGGTTAAAACGAGTGTGCCAAAATGTTTAAATAACTTCAATGATACTTCTTTTATCCTCAAAATCCACCCGTAAACACGAATTGACTCATTTTCAAAATTAGGTTCTTGAGTTGTTTTGGGTATTTTCAAATAAGAATGTTTTGGTGATAAAATTGTTGTATGAGGTGCTATTCAAGTTGAATTGAACATATCTAAACCCATATTTTACCCGTAAACTCAAATGAATCGTCAATGGAAGTTAGGGTTTATATTCATACTGGTTGGGTACTTTTGATTCTTGACATTTTGATGTTAAAACTTGGATAAACATACTCAATATGCTTCTTAGAACTCCCGTAATAACTTTGGTGCATATACTATGGCTAGAAATCCTATGCGTAATTCATGAACCCTAGGGTTTTGACTTACGCGTATGACTTTCACGCAGAATCGCTTAACTTGCTTTCATGCCATGATCCGATTTAATATGACTATACATGTTAAGATTGATGATATGATGATTTTATTTCGTGATTGCTACCGTGAAATTCGTAATCAAGGTCTTTGTTAAACCACGATAAGGATCACCACGCGTAGAAAGTTACGCGAAGAGAAATTTTACGCCGAATCATACGCGTAAGGTTCTACAATGGGACCACGCGTATCCCGTGAAGGATATGCGAATAATGACCTCACGCATAAGGTCTACTCACGAGTAAGCCTTACGCGTAGGTTTTTATACGCCACGCCGTAAGCTCCACGCATAAGGTCCCCTTTCCCACGCTGCAACATTTCTTACGCTGTAAGTAAGGATCCCACGATAAGCTTACGCTCACGCAGATACTTCTCCTGCTTACGCATAAGCTACTATTCCTACGCATAAGCCTTGATCAAACCTTTGTTATGAATTGTTACGCTGCAAACTTGTAAATAAATGAATCATAACGTCACGAAACCAATAATGTCACCAATAAACTTAATCGCTTAATATGTTGTGTTAAATATGTGATAACATAAACTTTAAAACTTAAAGTTAACTAACTCACGAAACTTATCACGACGACATTGGACTATTAAACAAACAAGTGACTTTGGACTCAGAATAATCTTTGACATCAGATATTCAATAATTAGACAATAAAACCTTCGTTGACTAACATTATGTCTTTCGATATGTTGGTTCTTTTGGCTAATGTTATTTCGTATCACGACATGGTCGCCAAATGAATGTGGATGCACCAAATTCTCACAATTGTCGACATCTTCCCTAATGGCTATCCTAGAAAGATTGGAAAGAACAACCTTAGGGTTGACTTTGAAACCCTCACATGCTCGTAATCTTCCCGCTGATTGCTATGGATGTTCTAAAGAATCATCCCTACCGTAACATGCTCTCACACTGCCATCGCATCGAGATCTACATGCAACAATTCTAGAATTCAATGCAAAGGATCAAGGGTCAAAGTGCAATGATCAGAACTCTCAATCACAAACAAGTCACCATCACTCATGCCGACTTACGGTCGTTCTTCTCATTCCCGAAATCGAGCCAACCGACTTCTTTGCCACACCCATCGAGGAGACAGCTTCTTCAATTTCGATAGATATTGGCTATGATGAAGCTTCAAGAATTGCTACTAAGCATTCTCATGTGGAGCTTAAGAACATTCCTCAACCGTGGAGAACCCTCTACCTCATCATCACCAAATCGGTCTCTCGGTCGTGATAGTGGCTATGAGCATCCCAAGCTCATGGAACTACAAATATTCGGTCATTAATCAACAAAAGGACATCGAAATGAAGCATCAGTTATGGGAAGACATGATGTCATTTCACAAGAAACTTGGCTCAAAGATTCCTATCTCGATACACAAAATTGTTGATCCAGAGCACTTGGACTTCATCCCGATATTCCACAAAGGCTCAATGACCCGCATAATCACGATATATTGACCGAACCTACCCTATCACCGTAATCAAGGAATCACAACAAAGAAACAGGTGTCAGACACCGATCACCTTCCGTCTAATGAAATCAAAAAGCTCGAGACATACAAAAGGTATCTAGTAGCGAAGAGAAGGCAAAGTTGGTCATCTCGATGAAAATCTTCGAACACCTATAAGGAGAACCGTAAGAGGCAAGGCAGAAGTGCCGCAAGCATCGAAAGTCAAAGGAAGTTTCCCAAAAGGAATCCTCCTCGTAAAAGGATTGTTCCTTCTAAGGAAGTTGTTCCCATTCCGCACTCTAAACCGAACCGCAAAGAAAGCTACCGGACGAAAGCTCTAAAGATACACAATCGATGAGGAGGTCCACTACTCAATCTGCAACCGAACCACCTCCCTCAAGAGTAAAACCTCCTAGTCCTCCAAATGAACATGGAAAAGGAAGACTCAGACTTGTGCCATATGAAGAAAGCTCGAAAGTGATGAAGAGCAACCGGATACTTCATACAGAAGAAGTTTAAATTGCTAGACACCTTCAAAAGTCAAGAATTTGCAAAGACCAAATGGGTGGCCCCGAGGATCAAGTGGTGTCGCCCACTCTTCACCAGATCCCGATGCGGTTAATCAACCCGATAAGGATCCGTGCCACCACTCTTGTGCAACAACAAACGCTTGTGGAGGTGTCTCATCGAACATTACATTGAGGAACCGTAAAAGGATAAGACTGAGAAAATAAAAGATCGATGAAGAAGCTAAGGCTCGACGGAAGAAAAGGCTAAACTGGACAAGATAACGAAGAGAATTATGATGATTTTCTTCTCAACAATTCCAACTCTGCTCCAAGGAGGATACTCGCACCTCCAAAGGACCCCGAGCCTCCTCATGTCTCCTCCTCATCGATTCATCATCTCACCTCACCACCACCATCTAAAAGATCAACCAAATCAACATCCAAATCATTGAAGAAGCCAACTCGATCTTGGATATCTCATGCTCATAAAAGAATTGGGAATGTCACAAACAAGTCGAAAGAAAGACATGCTCCACAGTGAAGATGAATTTCTATGTCGATCGACACAAGATATTCATGATGATATCGACAAGATGCAAGATGAAAGGAGTATGTCCGTAAGCTCATGAAAGATGATCTTCACGGAAAATGGACGATATGATCAAAGGATACACTCACCAGTTCCTTATGGAGGTCGTTCAAACCGACAAAGGAGATGTATACCGCATAACCAGATCCAAATCTCTTGCATCTAGCCAAACAAGCCATGAAATCAACTCCGATGAATTTAAGCATCAATCCGCTTGAATCTACAATCTTCTCGATGATGAATTGGTGAACCGGCTAGTAGCACAAATGTCGACACGCTCGCAACGCGTTTGCCTCACACGAAGCTAAACTGTTTGAAGCTCTCATCGAATACCAACTCGTGTCCTCATTCCGAGAAGAAGTCAGAAGGCCCAAACGCTCAAGAGATGATGAAGACAAAGATCGTGATAAGGATAAAGAGCCCAAACGCACAAAGAAGTCTCGATGTATCATCCTCTATTCAAGACTCGATGCAACCTCCACCACAACGGACTCCTGCACAACAAAGGTCACCTCCTCATTCTTCTACCGATAAACCTCAGATTCGAAGTTACCGCCCGAGACTCGTAAAACCGGTGATCACTTTGAGTATACGGGTGGTGACGATGAAGAAGTCCGTGAGCCCCTACAACAACCCGCCTCCCAAACAAGTTCGTAAACCGTAATCCTCATCTAGGTCTAAACAAAAGAAGAAGAAGGCGCCTCTACTGACGTCGATCATGGCTAGATGACGATAAAACAGAGGAATTTGAATGGTTCTCTACACTTGTTAACTCAACTCCCTACCCCAAGAAGGTCAAGATCCGTAGACGGTAATACTTTGGAGCATGCTAAGATTCTCGCAATAAAAGTTCCATGTGAAGAAGATGACGAAACCGAGTTGAGGCGAATCAAGAATGAAGCTTTTCAACTGTGGAAAGATAGCTCGAAAGTGCCATCGAGGTTGAATATCACCTTGAAAACATTGCTCGAGCTATGTCTAACAACATGGATTGGCTCAACCCAAGCAAACATCGACTTCACAAAACGGGACAACCCTCCATACTACACCGATCGGTCAAAACCTCTACCAACAATTGGCCAACCAAATGAACCTAGGATCCCATTCAGATATTTCTTCAACAAAGACTTGAATTTCTTCTACACGGTGGCGATGGATCAAGGAAATACGCTACATCTTTGACACTTCCATTCCCAAAGCACCATATACTCTAACCGCATAGCTATCGAGGAAAGATCTAATCACTTGTTCTCCAACAAAGTGGAAGCTACGATCGAGATGCAATGTACGGATTCATCATTGGTCGAACGTCAAGAATCTACTACGTGTCGCCAGTTCGTAAGTCTCAACATGCGTTGTTCAAGATTAAGGATATCGTTGCCATCAAACACGCTGATCTTTCGACCAAATGGGACTACACTTTTCTCAAGAAGATTGTGGTCAAAAGGCAAGATGAACGGGATTATGCATTCTCTCAAGTCGACTTTGAGAATTTGTCTATCAACGACATTGAAGACATGTACCTTGCCAAAGTACAAGGTCGCATGAGGCAATTTTCAATCAAGTACAACGTGAATTCATCAAGTCACCGCTCATCTTCATCGACGATAGTCATCAAAGAACGTAGAAGATCTCCAACTTTCGTTGAATCATATCGCACTCGTGTTAACTTCACTCCACCTCGCCTTGATCTTCCCGACATTAACCACTTTCACAATATACACTCATCAAGAAACCATTCGGCGCCGTTTACCGCAGTGAACTTCAACGAAATTGCTTAATGGCGGTAGTGATCTTCACAAGTTTGGGGATCACACTTTGAAGATGGTTAGGGACGGCTGGCTTATAGGTTGAAGGATATACGCCAAAAGATTGGGTCTCCTAAGCGATGGAATTCTCGTGATCGAAGGGATGTGCGGAGGATCATCGTAATGATTGATGAAAGGTTGTTTCAAGGATCGCCCGTAACGATGGAAAGCTTTGTTGGTGGTCGACCCAGATTAACATCACCGCTATCAACGCCTGCTCGCACTCCGCAACATCACCGGACTTCGGTACCCTTGAATTGTTTCTTTTATTATTACATTTGGATGTGTGATTATATATGTCAATGGCTTGTGCACACATAACAAATGTACAACCCGTAATTGTCAAGAAAGGACCATGTGGTACGCTTGATTGCCACAATCCTTATAAAAGGAGCGAAGTTTATTTTGAGTAAAACCTATCAAACATTTCATTTTTCAAGGTTTTGCTCAAAAGAACAAGTACTTCCCCCGTAAGATTTTCAAAACCTCAACCATTTATATCACTTGTTGAGGGGGAGTATTTGTATTAAAACTTTGTTCACAAATTGTTCATATTGGTCATCTTCCCGCAACACTCTAAATGGTCATATTTATTTTTCAATTTTTCAAAAATAACATTTTATATGCCATTTTTGAGGGGGAGAAAATTATGTGATAAGAAATATGTTGTGTAAATGCAAATGAATCTTTGTGTAATAGACTTAACCTACGAATTGACGGTAATAAACTGTTAGTAACTCGAAAAGACGGGTAATAATTTCAAGCTAGTTCGCTAGTAATGTAAACGTGTCTCGCAAAGGACTTGTCCGAGTAGAATGTACCATTCGAGAAACTCTTGGTAGACATGAACTCGACGGGTTTGACAACCTTTCGAGGTTTGTTTACACCTTCAAGGTAGTTATTAGAGCTAGTTGTCACCTAAAAGTCGACAATGTAACTCTTTAACTATGCAATGTAACCGTGTCTCATGGGGATTGTCTATCTTGAGTGGATCAATTCAAAAGTGCGCTTTTCCTCACGTGCAAATAACCGTTAAAACTCTTAGGCACATGTGAGGGGAGTATTTATGCAAAATCTTATCTCAACAAAGGGTTCAAAATGTTTTCATTCACAAACATTGTGAGAGATTTTTCAAATAAATGGTTTTATGGCAACATAGGTTAGTCATGGAGTGATAAGGTGACTAAGGTTAGGAATAACTGTCTATGATCCGCCAGAGTCGGAGGGATCTACCCAAGGACATCACAAATAGTTAGTACTTAGAAGTCCTTAGGTATGATTATAAAAGGAGAAAATGAGAATCGGAGAAAGAAGGAGTTGAATAATTAAAAGAAATGCAAAGAAAAGGGTGAAAAGAAATAGCCTCCAAATTATTCAACTTAGGCGCACACCGTGTTCAATTCATATACTATCGGTTGTCACTTAGTGACACCGGTATTGAAGATTAAAAGTCGTCATGGACCCAAAGTGACGCATGCACTAAACCTTCTTAGCCACTCAAGTTTCTCTCATCGAAGCTTGTTTCATTCTCACAGGAACCCACGTAAACTATTGGCTTTCTTAGAGATCGCCGGTATTGAAGAAGGAGACCTCTCCTAGTCTCCGCCAGAAAACCAAAACGCACTATTGAGTCTAGAGCCACGAGATTCATCAAAAGATCTCTTACACTTGACATTTCATCACTTGTTGATCACCAAATAAGATCATCATGGTTCATATCGAGTCCTTCACAGATCTTAGCAATCTGTCGAGAACATTTATGAGAGGTTCACAACCGTGATCCTCGTGATTGAATGGAAACCCGCCATGGTCAACATCAAACAACCCCGACAAGCAGTCACTTGTAACTCCCGTGGATTATGCTTAGTGTGTCTCAAACGGTCTACGTCGTGAGGTGATGCTTCGATTGTACCTCAACGACTATCTCGAATCAGATGTACTTTGGTACATCGCGTTATCTCACTTGTGGGACTCCAGCTCAGAACGGCCTTTGTAAGAATTAGAGTTGTGTTTTCACAATATGTTGTTAACACTCTCAAGTTCAAACTTGTAAGTGCCGGAATCGCTTATTACTAACCGCTTGAAATGTTTTCTTCTTATGGAAGCTCCAGAGCGGGATGATCATGCAGATTCTTCTCATGCTCACGCCAACATCATCACTAATGGAAGTTCTATCCTAAAGCAACACAACAATGTAATGATTCTTCGTCAAATCAAAGAATCTACAAAGTTAAAAGACTTAAAGAACTTCATCAAGATCGAATTCCAACGCCAAAGAGCGTGTGAGCATGTTGAAGAATGACGTGGAGACACCAGAGCGAAACAAGGCACTGAGGCAAACTTGATGCGCATAACAACATACTATCACTTTCATCACAAAGAACAATGATCAAAGAACAAAGTTAAAGATGACGTCAAAGCATAACTGCTCAAAGAAAACTATCTCTACACTTTCGGGAGATTGTTCGAATCAAGGCATTCCTTCTCACAAGAAAGAAGAATGTCGAAGACATCAAAGCTACTATTACATCAACGCCTTCACTGTTTTCATCACCAACACTGAGGGGAGATTCTTGGAATCACCCTAAACCTTAATTCAAGTGTTAGTTACTCATATGTAATAGGTAGTTAATTATGGCCTTTATGTTTGTTATTAGCCTTAAGCTTATGTAGAAGGCCCATGAGCTTAGGCCCAAGCCCATAGGAGAAAGGATGGGAACCAGGAGTGTTGCCTAGCTTCCTCCTATAAATATTCTTGTATAACCCTCACTGAGGGTTGGTTGTTCAATTTACTCTTTCACTCATACTCCCACGCCAGAACCGCCTTTACTTAACGTGTGTGTGTGTTTGGTTTACTTGTTCAATCGCCTTTATCTCTTTCTTGTAAGCTTGTGTTGTAAAACTAGTGACCTAACAAACATATACTAATCCTTTGACTAAGATTTTTTTCAAAAACAATTACAACAAGAAACCTGTCTTCAAAACCAAGAAAAACACATCCAGGTTAGATTTTTTTTTTACTTTTTATTAATAAATTCGTATAAGCATCATTCCATGTAAATATTCTACTATGTCCACATATTCATAGCAACTTAATACACCATTGTCAGTATCATTTCATTGCCATATGATGCGATGACAATATATTGTTAGTAGCTTAATACAATACTGTTAGTATTAGTGATATTGATAACCAAACTTTACAAATTTGTTATGGACTTCAAAAGATACTGATAACTTAGTTTTGCATTTCTAATAGTTGATGGATTCCAATAACAAGAGGAAAGCTATTGTTATCAACAACACGTTATCTTCTGGAAAAGAAAACACACCAACTGCAAGGTTACTACATGATATCGATATCAACTCCAGTAAGCAAAGACCATTAAGTACTCAAGAAGATGTTAGTTTTATGAGAACTACATCCACAACTCATTCCATAGATGAGTTCACACTGAATTCAGCCGTTAGACCTGCTCTTATTGATATAACTAATAGTAAGTAAACGCTTTCATGAAATTTAATTTTAATATCCATTAACAACAATACTAATTTCAATATGAAATAGTTATAATGAAATAACCTATATTGATCCTTTTAGATGGATCATCTTATGCTACACCAATAGTTAGACGTAGAGGAAGATCGCCAAAGAATTCTACACAAACAACAACTAAAGTGTCTGTTAATCCAACAATAACAATAATTCCTCGACAAAGACCAGGAAGGAAAGGAATAGAAACCACTACTCCAGGCATTTAATCCCTTCCTTTCACAAACTCTTTAACTACATTTGTTTTATTGATAGTTTGTTATTATGCTATAAATTATTTATATAAACCAAAACGTTTACTTAATCGTGAGTTATCAACTACAACTCCAACTATAACTCCAACCCCGCATACAAACGGTCAGAATTCAAATATAAGTACTGACGAAAACCGGAAGGCCACGAAAAGAAATGACTACTCCAGGCATATAAATCCTTTTTCTCCAAATCCTTTAACTACAAATTGTTGTACCAAATTGTATTTACATTTTTAATGACATATACGTTTACCTGATGCCACAGATTTACCAACCCCAACTCCATCTGTAACTCCAAGTCCTGTCACACCAACGAGTGTAATTTCAAACATAACTCCTAGACGTAGACCAGGAAGGCCACCAAAAGAAACCACTACTCCATCTGTAACTGCAAGTCCTGTCATACCTTCATCATTAACTACAAGACGCCCAGGAAGGCCACGTTTAGATGACATAACACAAGGTATGTTTGTGTATTCCTTTTAATATATCTTTTCCTTTCGTTCTTTTTAAAATCTGTGTATAACTTAACTGCTGTTAAAGCAGGGAACTCCTATGCGTCCTAACAAAACCACAAGGTTTAGTGGTAAATCTCCTGTTTCATTTGACATAGGTACATTTTTTTCCTTAATAAACCACTTAACTATTGAATAGACTGTGGAAAACTAGAAGGGGGGTTGAATAGTTTTGCCAATTAAAACTTCCTTTTTAATTATTTAGATCGACTTATGTCAATCTATTTGGATGTGTGTGTTGGATGTTGATAAACAAGCATGTAAAGGCAAGTAATGAAAAGATAAGAGTAAGAAGCACAAAACCACAACGCGAGTATTTATAGTGGTTCGCTACAAGGACACCTTCCTGTCCTACTCCACTCTCCGAGTCACCGACTCGAGTTCAGAACACTACACCAATCTCCTTATGGCGGAGAAGCCTTCACAACGTCGCCTACCCTTTTTCGGTGCTAGGCTAACCACGGGTTCTTTCACTCCAAGGTGAACCACACCTTCACAATGTCGCCTACCCTTTATTAGGTACTAGACTAAGCACCTAGTTCAATTGCAATGGAGGAACTACTACCACACTACACCAACGACTAGTCCCAAAGGAGATCTACTCCTTTACAACATCATCAAGGATATCAATATCCTTGGATCTAATACTAGTCTATCTTGTACATCGAAACACACCATATCGAATGTACATCTAAGGCACCTTTCACTAATGCATTTGACTAGATCTACAAGACACCCTTCACTAATGTCTTGTGTCTTCACTTCTTAAGCACCTTTCACTAATGCTTCTAGTCTTGACTTCTTAAGCACCTTTCACTAATGCTTTTTGTCTTGACTTCTAAGCACCTACCACAAGTACTTATGCTATAGATGATAGATACCCTTCACTAATATCTTCGTCTTGACATTTGAGACATCTTTCACTAATGTCTTCAACACTACACTTCTTTGAAGAAAGAAAGGAATCATCAACAAGAAGACTTTAGTAGCCTTGATGATGAGGAAGCATGGCAACTCATGGACTTGAGCTTGCTCGACTTCAAAGGTGGTGATCTTGCCTTTAAGAGGAACCTAAAAGATCACACAAAAACAAAACTACAAACATAGATCTCTTGGATCTGAGGTTAGTGAGTTTTCAACTCAGGGAGAAAGTGTGTTAGAAAGGGGTGAGAAACAATGAAGAAATGGCTCAATATTTATAGAGGAAAAATCCTATTGTTCCCCGGATCCCACGGATCTCTTCCACAAGGGATCCGTCTAGCGTTAAGCTAGGGATCCGTAGGACGCTACCTTTTACCCATGGGTATTTTGGTTATGGGTCATGGGTCATGGGTTGAATCATGGATCTTTTAGCTAGATACAATGTATCTTTGAGTGCAATGCACTTGGTCACTTGGGTATGGGTTGATCCATGGGTTATGGATATTATCCATGTATGATATAAGCATGATGTCATGCAATGGGTTATGGGTCAAGCTCCATGGGTCATGGGCTTTGGGTTGTACCCAACTACATTCAATGTATTTGCCCAATGGGTTGTGATACTTAAGTTTCTACCCATTTATATTACCCAATATACTACATACTAGTTATGTGTATATTTTACCAAAATATGTAAACACTAGTTGTTGTACATATGTATTGCTAAATCATAAAATCACTTTTTCTTGTTTTAGTGTTTTATATGAAAATGTGAAATATGTTAGAAACTATTAGTTCAAACCATTTACGTATTTTTATATGTTTCGTTAACATGATTTTACGTTTGTTATCGACAAAACATTAGAAGATCGTAAAATATAAATAAACGTTTTTACGGCTTATTTGTATTAACAATCTCCCCCTTTTTGTTAATGACAAAACATAAAATTATTTTAAGGAAAAGCTAAAATTCGTAAAAGTTTGAATTTATAGTTTTACTTTCTTCTCCCCCTTTTTTTCGAAACAAAAAGAGCTTCGAAAGAAAGCAACACATTGTATTTGAGAAAAACATGTGAAAGAAATAAAGAAATAGAGAGCAAGTAATGGGAAAGGATTTCGTCTTTACTCCCCCTTGACGAGTCCATCCCTATGTGAGGGTGTCAAGAAAGTGATACTAATCTAGGTTGTTTGCAAGTAAGTTTGCAAAATATTTCGTCTAAGTGACGAATGTGCTCCCCCTTGATGATTGTAATTATGCAAGGGGAAGTCACGAAATGTAACCTAATATTGCAAGTAATTTGCAATGTATTGCTTTGACATAAAGCTCCCCCTAGCTTTAGGATGCCAAAGTCTTCATGTGTAAATTGAATAACTACAAAACAAAGGTTAGAAAGCAAGTATAATTCATAATTTCCTTCAAATGTGGTCTAAGTTAGTAGAAAATAGCTTTCTGTCTCACGGATCCCACGGTTCCCTCTTAGTAGGGATCCGTCTAGGCAATTCTGAGAGATTCGTATTAGCTGATTAATTTCAGCAAAGGTGTGATGAGTGTGTAAATACTCATCATTTTGGTCAATCTGACGCAAAACATTTAAAAACGCCGAAATGCATCAAAATCGAAAATATCGAAAATATCATTTTATATGTTTGGATGTAAAATGTTTAAAATCGGATGAAAAGCGAGCAAAGTTTGCATAATTGGCGTTTAGGTCCTCAACTTTCAAATTTTGTCAAATTCAGTCCCTAGGCACTTATTTTAAAAGAAAAGTCGCCAAAGGTCCTTTTGGAATCATAAATTGTCATAATTAGTCCTTTGGTGAAAAGTTCCAAAACATATGAGAAATTACAACTTTAGTCCTCGAAGTTTCAAATTTGGGCAAATTCAGTCCTTTGGAAAATTAAGTTTTACAAGTTTGGCCCTTGGATTTTTGGAGAGTGTCAATTATAGCCCTTGGATTACATTTGCAGAAGTTACATGAATGGTCCCTGGAGTTTCGAATTTTACACGTTTGGTCCTTGAAATCTAATTTGGCTTCACTACTAATCCTAAGTCTTAATAACTACCAAAACCCAAAAAAAATAAAAAACCCAATCTACCCCAAGCCCAACCCAGTCCAAACTTTTTACCCGGTCCAATTCCCTTAACCCGAATCCAAAACACCCACGTTTAAAATAATTAAAACACTCACGGGTTCCCTTCTCCCTTCCCCCTCATCATCACCTGCAACTCCTATCCCTACTCCATCATCATCACTCCCACCTTACTCCTACCCTCCAAACACCCCAAGCCAAGATGCATTAAATGCTCCTTCCACTGTCACAAGTTATCAGTCCAACTGGCAAAATGATTTTTCCCGCCAAAAACTCATCAACGGTTAATAAGAGCTCTGTTAATCCAATGGTCAAGCTCAGAGGTGGGATTTACTCAGAGGACACGTGGGAAGACCTTTTGAAGTATAAATAGAAGAGAAGAGAAGGCTAAAAAAAAAGAGGAGTTAGATTAATTTTTTTTTACTTTTTCGTTATTAATTTAGTAATCTTATTGTGGTTCCAATTTAGTTTTATGCTCTTGTAACTCATTTTCTCGTATTCGGATTTTAATAGTTAATGAAATGCGTTTTCCTTGTTTAAATTTACCTGTTTCTCAACTGAGTTCAATAAGTGCATTTTGATTAATTTTGTTGAAGTTAGAAGGCACTCAGAGTTTATTTTCATCTTATACCTAAAATCACTACAACATAAGAAAAATAGTTGAAAAAAAAATATATATATCAAGCTCTTATAAGCTCATCTCCGAGCCTTATTAATTGTTTCATTAGGCTCATAAAAGCTTTACATAGCTTATTGTGAGCTTACATTTGTTGCAACCTCAAAATTTACTCAAATCTCAATATCACCAAAGAAAGTCAACGCTGCGGGTAAGAATCTTGAGTTACTTTGGATAAGGGGTGAGATGGTATTGAATCGAGATTAGCATTGCAATAGACTCTTGGTCTCATTGGTTTCAAGGGTATGCTATAGTGGCAAGACCTATGTAAGTCTAAATCTGTTTCAAGTTTTAACAAGTTGTTTAGTTGTAGACTTTTCCTTGTAATGTTTAAGGTAGCATTAGTAGTTGATTTTAGCTTGTTGGTCGGTAGACATCATAGATTAATCATAAGCTATCAACGCTTCATTTCTATTTGACCGGCATTCTTTGACTCGCTTTGCCTTAGTCTTCGTTGAACTAGCATCATTGAGATCATGTGAGTTTAGTGAGTCTTAACAGATGTTATGATTCATTTAGTGGTAATTAGCATGCATTGAATCTTTTGAAGGTTGATAAGCCTTGGATTTGAGATTGACTTAGAGCTTGCAATTTAGTTAGTAAAGTAGTGTTTGGATAGGATTGTTAGACGATATATAAGCTAGTTACGTGGTTAGGATTCATTGCACAAGTCTCATTTAGGTAAATATAGTTTAGTATAGGGTTAACAATTGGGTTGCATTCACTTAAATAGTCAAACTTGGTTTTAATCTCACTTTATACTCATATGATTAGATAGCAGACAAAGATATGCTTGCATTTAGGTGTAAGATCATATAGGGTAGTCGCATTAGGTCATTTTACCTCTAAAACATCAAGTATAATTAGATAGAAGCATTCCAAGTTCATTAAAGTCAAACCGACAGATCTTCAAAAGTCAAAATGATTGCTTAAGTCGGTTTTCCCAAACCGTGGTGGATTTTCATTTCTTCAATACTAATCAAGAGTCATTGAGATTTTGGATTCAATAAGTTGAAAGTGGTCTAGTTTCTATAAATGATTTTTGTGAAATTTTCTAAACCCCTATAAGCTCCAAAGCGACTTGTCATTGAGGGCTTAAAATGTTATGCACACACTCGCTCTAACGGTGTGCATGTGTTTTAGAAGCTCACCACAAGCTCATGAGAGCTTGTGTTGGGGTAATTTTGGTTTACATGTTCCTTGCCGTGTCTTCTTGAGAATCCAACATCCGGTTTCAATCTCTAGCTTATTGGGTAGCTTATGCTGTCGAAAATAGGGTTCTAAAACCCTGCTTTAGCATTTGATCATAGCACATGCAAATCTGTGATAGCCTGCACATCTGTGGTTAGGAGTAGTTGACTCTAGTTGTTTTTAGTTCATTTTAGCTTATTACTGCTTCTGTTAGCTTCTTGTTCTGTATTGTAGCCATTTGCTTATTGTAAGTGCTTATTTATAAGCACATTTAACTGCAGAACCAGATTCTTGTACACTAGCATAGGTTTTTATAATTTTCATAGAGTTAGAATATTATTTTAGAGTTTTCCTGAATTTTTCATAAATTTCCATTACTGTTTGCTACTTTTCTTTATTTAAATCAGTTTTTAAGCCTTTTTAAATAGCTTTTAATCCAATTAATTCAGAAAAGCTTCAAAAAAATAAGTTTTCATTTTTCATAGGTTAAGAAAAATATAAAAAGCAAAAAAATAATTTTTCCAGATTTTTCATAGCTTAATTTGTAATTTTTAGCTATTTAATTAGTTTTAATAGTTTTAATTCATAGAAAATAGAAAATAATCGTAAAATACAAAATTAGTTTTGAAAATTCTCTTTAGTTATTTTAGATTTTTCTAAGTCATAATTTCATTTTCTAGCTTTATTTCATATTTTCTTATATTTTAGGGTATTATTAAATAGTTAAAATAGTTTTTAATTAATAATAATTAAATAAATAGTCATAAAATAATTTTCTTTTCTCAAAATTTTCTTATCATTAGGTTTGTAAAATGTCATTTTATATTTTTAGGATTAATATTATTTCAGTTTCACATTTTCTTTTATGCGTTACGTAGTTTTTAATTTAAGTTTTATAAAGAAAATCAAAACATCAATTTAAAAATAGTGATAGCGTTTATTTAATATAATTTATCTTTTTAATTTTCTTTAATTTGCATTTAAGCCCCCGTAATTTATAAACTTTTTCTTTAGGTATAATCAATCACAACTCTTTTCTCATTCAAATTCTCTCGATCACTATACGTTTGACTATTCTCGCACAGCTCGTTGGGACATAACGACCTTGGGAAACACTATACTCCTCTAGATCTTCATTGCATTGGTGTCCGAAAGTGCTTGAAGTTTATTACGGTTAGCCATTCACAGTGGCTAGCTTGTGTGATATAACTTGACGGTTTGGCACCGATCAAATATTTCCCCACACTAAACTATTGCTAGTCCCTAGCAATCTTTTGAGAAAACTTAATGGATTTGAATCTCTTTACCAAAAGCCATTACTTCGGAGTAGCCAAATGTTTGATTCAAGTAAGAACTATGGTACATCGATAACCATGTGATTTTGAGCAAACCACCGACTTCCAACGGATTTGATTTGTCTTTACGAAGCCGTTTGTTCGGACTAGCCAACTCTTAGATAAAATATCTTTGGTGAGTCGATTACCAATTATGGTTTTCCAACCGCCTTTACCACAAGCCATAAACTTGCGGGCTAGCCAACTCTTCACTAATTAAAGATATGGTGGTGAACACCATACAATTTTGGGCAAATTGCAAGCCGTCAACGGATTTGAGATATCTTTACCAAGAGCCGTTTGCTCTGGATTAGCCAATCCTTTTGTTTATTAGACATGGCGGATCGATAATCAGAAGTTGAGTAAGTGCAAAACACTTACTCCAAAAAATAAATTGGCCAAAATGGGGAATTGGGTGGTATAATTACATGATAAAATTAGTGAGAATTCCCCCACACTAGAAATGAATATTGCCCTCAATATTCAAAGTACGGCGGTTATGCGAAACAAAAACGTAAAAGGAAATACTACGGCCATTTTTTTTTTTTTTTTTTTTGAAACCCTTATATACAACAATGGGCAACTCCCCACACTAGGGTGGTACACACGGGTGAAAACCCATGTTTAACTCTTTGTTTTTGATTACCGAGTCGCTAGCTTGACTCGACCCCAATTAATTTGTTCATGGGAAGTAAGTGGAAGAGACAATCTCCATCGGACTTTCATTCAAGATGTTTGGATACACATTTGAAGCACGCGAAAGTTCCACACCGACGAGATATACATAGATGCACCGGCTCACAAATGGTACATGGAAATGCCGGGGTCAAGATAATGTCTTCATTCCCAAGGAGTGAAGAACAGGAGAAGTGATGAATATATGAAGAAAAGAAAGAAAATCATGATAGAAATCATGACTAACTCTTCATCCTCAATAGAGAATTCATAGTTTCATGAATCTCATCGGTTAAGCTTGCTTGATCAAGACATATTATGGGAGTGTCTAGATCAAAGTAGAAATTATCATACTCCCGCGGAGATATGATATGAGTGAGTTCATCGAGAACTCCTTGAAGTGAATGAATCATATTCGAATTGATATGAGTGGGTTCACCGGTGAACTCCTCCAATGTAAATGATTCATAATTGGGGAGAATTATGAGAATGAAAAGTGGTAACGCCACCAATCTTCTCTCCCATATTATCAAAGCAGAAGGCTTTCATTTAGGAATAGAATCATCGGAAAGAATGTCACTATCCTTAATGGGGATAGGAGATGAATTAGGCTTTTCATTAAAAGCCTCGATTCTAGAAATGAGAAGATTAACATTCAATAATGTTGCAAGTGCTTCATCTTTGATTTCGTGTCAATAACTTCATCATTCTCTCTTCTAAGCTAACAAGCTCGGAAGGTAAATCTTCCACATAAACGATGTCTCCACAAGATAACGAATCATCATCATCGAATCGGAGAGCATCTCAACATGATCTTTTGGGAAGACAAGAGGGTAGGGATATCACACAAATGTTCGAGAATTCCCCGTGACTCTCTTGGGATTGGGACAAGGTTCTCAACACTAGACTTTATGAATTCGTCCGATTCCTTTTCGTGAACGGTGTCAAGATGCTCGTCCCCATGCTCGTAGAGTGAGTGTGAACCTCGGGTGTGATAGCGTTGTTTGAGAATGAATCTCAACCGCTGGGATATCATTTGATGAACTTGATGAATCTTTATAGAATTGAAGGATATCAAGTGTATCCTCATCATCACCATCATCGTGAATAAAGCGAAATTGAGAGCTAGATCCGTGCTTTTCTTTTGCAATTGATTCCCTAATAGATTTTTCAAACGCAATTTGGGAATTTATTTTAGCACTGCTCTTGACTAACAATTCTTCCATGGATTTTGATTTGGATTATCTTGGGAATGTTTACATTCCTTTAAATCTTCACTAAATCCAAAAGATCAAGGAGAAGATTTTGAGGAAGTGGCTCGGTGAGGTGGTGCTGATTCATTTAGTCTTGTAGAGGTTGGTTATGATCTGAAGAGTCGTAATTGTTACAAGGAAATAGATTCCTTGCTTGACAATCGAGCTACAGTGTGGACCTCCACAATACTCACAACAAGAAACTGATGTGGTGTGAGTTATATGTGGTAGTCATAATTGTTATCGTGAACCCGCTCATAGACAAGCGTGTTTCCGATTGACAATCGAGGCTGGAGTGTGAACCACCACAAGACTCACAACAAGAAAGCTCCGAGTCTCACGGTGTGGTAGGTGATGGAATAAATCGGTTGTGTTATGGTAAGAATAGGGATCTTGGTTATAGACGGACCCGTTTCGACTCCACCATGCTACAACCTGGGGCAATTGCCACCATTATAAGGACCACCACACCATTGACAACCAAGAGGGTGAGGATAAGACATAGAAAGAATCAAATGTTTTTAGAGAGGTAGTGATGAAGAATCAAAGATGTGAAAGGGTAAAGATGGATATTTTTGAATTTTTGGATAAACATTTTGTAAAAATAAGAAAGAAAATCTTTTTGGGTTTTTTTTTATTTATATATATGTAGAAACAAAAGAAAAATATTTTTGTGTTTTATATGTTTTAAAATGTTTTTGGGTTTTTGGATTTTTTATAAGAAAATATATATAGATATAGATAGATGGTATGAACAAGGAGTGAATATTCAAATCACTAATCTGCTAAACGTAAGATAATTAGCTTGACTCCCAACAATGGCGCTAAAATTTGATCGGTGCCAAACCGTCAAGTTATATCACACAAGCTAGCCACTTGTGAATGGCTAACCGTAATAAACTTCAAACAGCTCAGACACCAATGCAATGAAGATCTAGAGGAGTATAGTGTTTCCCCAGGTCGTTATGTCCCAACGAGCTGTGCGAGAATAGTCAAACGTATAGTGATCGAGAGAATTTGAATGAGAAAAGAGTTGTGATTGATTATACCTAAAGAAAAAGTTTATAAATTACAGGGGCTTAAATGCAAATTAAAGAAAATTAAAAAAGATAAATTATATTAAATAAACGCTATCACTATTTTTAAATTGATGTTTTTTATTTTTCTTTTATAAAACTTAAATTAAAAACTACGTAACGTACAAAAGAAAATGTGAAACTCAAACAATATTAATCCTAAAAATATAAAATGACATTTTACAAACCTAATGATAAGAGAAAATTTTGAGAAAAGAAAATTATTTTTATGACTATTTATTTAATTATTATTAATTAAAAACTATTTTAACTATTTAATAATACCCTAAAATATAAGAAAATATGAAATAAAGCTAGAAAAATGAAATTATGACTTAGAAAAATCTAAAATAACTAAAGAGAATTTTCAAAACTAATTTTGTATTTTTCCGATTATTTTCTATTTTCTATGAATTAAAACTATTAAAAACTAATTAAATAGCTAAAATTACAAATTAAGCTATGAAAATCTGGAAAAATTATTTTTTGCTTTTTATATTTTTCTTAACCTATGAAAATGAAAACTTATTTTTTGAAGCTTTTCCGAATTAATTGGATTAAAAGCTATTTAAAAGGCTTAAAAGCGATTTAAATAAAGAAAAGTAGCAAACAAGAATGGAAATTTATGAAAATTCAGGAAAACTCTAAAATAATATTCTAACTCTATGAAAATTATAAAACCTATGCTAGTGTACAAGAATCAGTTCTCAGAGTTAAATGTGCTTATAAATAAGCACTTACAATAAGCAAATGGCTACAATCTGAACAAGAAGCTAATGTAGCAATAATAAGCTAAAATGAACTAAAAACAACTAGAGTCAACTACTCCTAACCACGATGTGCAAAGCTATCACATTTGCATGTCTATGATCAAATGCTAAGCAGGTTTTAGAACCCTATTTTCGACAAGCATAAGCTACCCAATAAGCTAGAGATTGAAACCGGATGTTGGATTCTCAAGAAGACCTGCAAGGAACATGTAAACCAAAATTACCCCAACACAAGCTCTCATGAGCTTGTGGTGAGTTTATAAAACATGCACACCCGTTAGAGCGAGTGTGTGCAGGCATTTTAAGCCCTCAATGACAAGTCGTTTTGGAGCTTATAGGGTTTAGAAAATTTCACAAAATCATTTATAGAAACTAGACCATTCAACTTATTGAATCCAAAAATCTCAATGACTCTTGATTAGTATTGAAGAAATGAAAAATCCACCACGGTTTGGGAAAACTGACTTAAGCAATCATTTTGACTTTTTGAAGATCCTGTCAGTTTGACTTTAATGAACTTAGAATGCTTCTATCTAATTATACTTGATGTTTTTAGAGGTAAAATGACCTAATGCAGCTACCCTATATGATCTTACACCTAAATGCAAGCATATGCTGTCTGCTATCTAACTGTTATGAGTATAAAGTGAGATTAAAACCAAGTTTGACTATTTAAGTGAATGCAACCCAATTGTTAACCCTATACTAAACTATATTTACCTAAATGAGACTTGTGCAATGAATCCTAACCACAGAACTAGCTTATATATCAGTCTAACAATCCTATCCAAACACTACTTTACTAACTAAATTGCAAGCTCCTAAGTCTAATCTCAAATCCAAGGCTTATCAACCTTCAAAACAGATTCAATGCATGCTAATTACCACTAAATGAATCATAACATACTGTTAAGACTCACTAAACTCACATGATCTCAATGATGCTAGTTCAACAGTACTAAGGCAAAACTGAGTCAAAGAATGCCAGTGCAAATAGAAATGAAGCAGTGATAGCTTATGATTAATCTATGATGTCTACCAGACCAACAAGCTAAAATCAACTACTAATGCTACCTTAAACATTACAAGGAAAAGTCTACAACTAAACAACTTGTTAAAAACTTGAAACTGATTTAGACTTACATAGGTCTTGCCACTATAGCACACCCTTGAAACCAATGAGACCAAGAGTCTATTGCAATGCTAATCTCAATTCAATACCATCTCACCCCTTATCCAAAGTAACTCAGTATCTTACCCTGCAGCGTTGACTTTCTTTGACTGATATTGAGATTTGAGTAAATTTTGAGGTTGCAACAAATGTAAGCTCACAATAAGCTATGTAAAGCTTTTATGAGCCTAATGAAACAGTAATAAGGCTCAGAGATGAGCTTATAAGAGCTTGATATATTATTTATTTTTTTTCAACTATTTTTCTTATGTTGTAGTGATTTTAGGTATAAGATGAAAATAAACTCTGAGTGCCTTCTAACTTCAACAAAATTAATCAAAATACACTTATTGAACTCAGTTGAGAAACAGGTAAATTTAAACAAGGAAAACGCAATTTCATTAACTATTAAAATCCGAATACAGAGAAAATGAGTTACAAGAGCATAAAAACTAAATTGAACCACAATAAGATTACTAAATTAATAACGAAAAGTAAAAAAATTAATCTAACTCCTATTTTTTTAGCCTTCTCTTCTTCTATTTATACATCAAAAGGTCTTCCCACGTGTCCTCCGAGTAAATCTCACCTCCGAGCTTGACCATTGGATTATGAGCTCTTATTAACCGTTGATGAGTTTTTATGAAAATCATTTTGCAGTTGGACTGATAACTTGTGACGATGGAAGGAGCATTTAATGCATCTTGGCTTGGGGTGTTTGGAGGTAGGAGTAAGGTGGGAGTGATGATGATGGAGTAGGGATAGGAGTTGCGGTGATGATGAGGGAAGGAGTAAGGAACCGTGAGTGTTTTAATTATTTTAAACGTGGGTGTTTTGGATTCGGGTTAAGGAATTGGACCGGTAAAAGTTTGACTGGGTTGGGCTTGGGGTAGATTGGGTTTTATTTTTGGGTTTTGGTAGTTATTAAGACTTACGATTAGTAGTGAAGCCAAATTAGATTTCAAGGACCAAACGTGTAAAATTGAAACTCTGAGGACCATTCATGTAACTTTGCAAATGTAATCCAAGGGCTATAATTGACACTCTCCAAAATCCAAGGGCCAAACTTGTAAACTTAATTTTCCAAAGGACCAATTTGCCCAAATTTGAAACTCAGGGACTAAACTTGTAATTTCTCAAATTTTTGGAACTTTTCACCAAAGGACTAATTATGACAATTTATGATTCCAAAGGACCTTTGGCGACTTTTCTTTTAAAATAAGTGCCTAGGACCTGAATTTGACAAATTTTGAAAGTTGAGGACCTGAATCGCCAATTATGCAAACTTTGCTCGTTTTCATCGATTTTAAACATTTTACATCCGAAACATATAAAATGATATTTTCAGATATTTTCGAGATTTTGATGCATTTCGAGCGTTTTTAAATGTTTTTCAGATTGATTGAAAAATGATGAGTATTTACACACTCATCAAGGTGATATAACAAGTAATGTTATCACAAAATGAGATATGAATACAAAGTAATCATATGCTCGGAAAAATAGCAAGTAGCATGTAATTTCATTTAATAAAACTAGAGTTATGATATACATGACTCTAAAACTAAGAAAATAAGAAAATACATGACTAGAATTTCTAAACCAACTATCGCTGATGCTAGGACACCACTAAAATCTTCTAGCTCAAGTTTTGTTTAGGTTTAATCTCGTCGAAACGTTCGAGGAGATGATAGAACATAAACGTTGGTCTCTCGTACTTCATGTATCAAACTTTCAACATGTTGACAATGATAGCAATCTTTGTCATGGCTAGTAGTGGTGGTGGAAGAAATGAAATGGCTTGATGCGAGGGATCAAGTGAAGCGGCTTGTGGAGCTTCAAACGATGGAGGGATTGGTGAGGCGCATTTGAGAATGGCTCGACCAAGAATGATGGTGGTCGAGAGAAGTATCAACTTCCATATGGTCGGGTGGTTGACTTTGATGATTTCTCATAATCCAAATGGGATTATATGATGGAAACGGCGAAAAGAAGCGGAGCAAGTGTTGACTCAACACCTTGATTTTGTACCATTATTCCTCCTAATGAGGAAAATGTTGTCGTGAAGCGGATGAGACGGCCTAGAGGCAAGTCCTCTAAATTGTAGAATCGAGGTGATGATAGTGGGGATGTAAATGAAATAGCTCTAGGAACCAATGGTGATGGTTTAGTGGAGATGATATTTTTGGTCTAGGAGGTATGGTGGTGTTTGGCATTGGTAGTTTTGTGGATACTATCCTTTTAGGAATTGGTTTGATTGGATGATGAAGGCTCCTATCATTTGTTGGCTCGACCGGAGATGATTCGGTTGAAGAGATTTCGTGTATAACACGAGCCTTTTCATGGGTGGTTCTTTGGTGGATAAGTTACTACTTGGGGTTTTCCTCATGATGAGATGATTGTGTGGTTCCTAAAGTCTTGAAAGTTAGGATGAGAGTGATGACTATGGAGGTCCTAACAAAGTGATTTATAAAACAAGAGATTTGGCAAGTGCATTTAAGCCTTAAGCCACTAGGATTCATTGGAATGTGATGATTAACATGCACAAGAGTCAACTTGAGAGGTTGCACTGATCTAGGAACTCATTTAAGATGAGATGGAGTGTTTGAGTTAGGAAGATGAGTTGAAATGATTGTTTTAGCAAGATTTGACATAAACCGTCATCCGGATCCCACGGTTCCCTCCTCGTAGGGATCCGTCTAGGCTAATCCTAGGGATCCGCTCTCGTGACTATGAAAAGTAGAAATGATGTTTCTAAGATCTAAGACCTATAACATCTTGAGTGTTTTAGTCCTCTAAGTGTCTTAAATGAAGGGTGCTTGGGTATTTGAAGGTAATGAGTGATGTAGCTAATGATTGTCTTTATGGAAGGATTTGGAACTTTCAAGAGTACCAATGGATGAGCAAGGATGACACTAAAGATGAGAGTGTCAATTGAAGCTAAATGATCCTAGAGATCAGGTTGTGATTTAGGATAGTGTTTTGGAATATATCCTAGAAGCTTTGAGATGGGAAAACTAGAGTTTGATCAATTTTGAGGTAAGGATGATTTATGATTAATTTTGTCATAATCAAAAGATTTCTAAGGCTAAATGTGAGGAATCATTAAAAAATGAAGTGTGAGTTTAAGAGCGGAAGAGTAATGGATTAAAAAATGAAACGATAGATCTACAAGTGTCTAAGAGTGTGATCTAGGTGAGTTATGTGTGAGTAGGAAGGATCTACCTATCTTGATAAGGACTTAATTTGCCTTAAGACACTATGTTTAGCTTAGTGTGAGGTGTTCTAAGGGTATGCTTGAAATACAATGCTTGCAATTGCATTTTCTGTTTGCCGGATCCCACAGTTCCCTAAGTTTAGGGATCCGTCTAGCATAAACTTTGGGATCCATCCATCTGCTCAGCAGAACCTTTACTAAAGGTATGCAATGATCTTGACAATGCATTATATTTCAAGGTTAGTTTAAAGGGGTTCTAACACTAAGATATCAAATGTAAGATGTTTTATTTCATGAGAGAAATAGGATTACATTGATAAAGCACGAGTACAAGAGAATTGATCCTATTTTGAAATACTACTAGGTTTCTTGAGTGTTTTGCTAGAGGATCATTACGTGATTGATGAGTGTTGGTGGAATCAAGAATGAAGAAAGTCTTCATGAGAGATATGTTTAGCGGTTCCATCATCTTGTTCACAAGTACTTACAACGGACTTTGAAATTAAGGATGGAAGTGCATAACATTATGATAGAGGCGTGTCAAGAACATTCCATAAGGGATGAGTTTATTCTTGGAGCCTTGAAGATTTACAATTCGCCTTGCGAAGTAGGCGAGATTGTATTGTTGTTGTGTTAGCAAACAAGACAACATGTGAGCACAACAAGCGGGGAAGGATTTTCGATTTCCCTAAGACTCAAATATTTTCACGTGGGATGAGTGCAAGAGGCTTGTACTCTTCTCGGATGTCCCGTGTGAAGATAATGTTTGGATCGGAGAAATATGGTCGAGGTTTGCATATTATGCGATTTAAATCTTCCGGGAGGTATGTGTGAACAATATGGACTATTTTCTTCACGAAAGTTGAAGAGAGAATCAAGAGACCAATCTTGGTGAAGGCACATTGTCCATGATTTGGAATCCGGAGGATGTGAGCAAAATGCCCAAGGGTTAAAGTAAACTTTTGTTTTGATATAAAACCAAAGAGATAGAGAGCGATCCTCATTACGAACGAGTTCGACTTGTGGAAGAATTCCAATACAAACCTTGGACATATTTTCTCATTAATTTAGAAGACATTCTAGTCCTATGGCTCGGAAGGAGGTATTGATACCTTCTTGAATTGTAGAGAGTTGTTCACAACACGTCCTTCATGGAAGTGACGGGTTTCGAGATTGTTGAACCCACGGACATGATTGCGGTGTGTTGGGCTCAAGAGAGATGTTAGAGTGTAGACGCTAGTGAGTGAAAAATCAAACTCGTATTCATGCGTCATAGTTGAACCTATAAGTGATGGGTTAATAAGAGGTGATGTTTATGGTCAACCTATGATTATCTAACGCTTTTATTAGATTTTATAAACAATGGTTTTAAACAAGAAAGACACTTGACTCACTTATGGTTTTGACATTCTAGTGAGTATTACTTTTGAAGAAAAGTGGTTTTAATTGCATGAAAATTGTTCTCAAAGAGGACGGATCCCACGGTTCCTTTTCAAAGGGATCCGCTAGTATAACTTCGCGATCCGTAGATCCGTAATTACGAAATGCATTTTATAAAAACATAGGTTTTACATTTTTATACCACGAAATATGTTTTATCCTACATTTTCTTTTAGCATGCATACATGACTTCTAATGTATCATGAAAGAATATGAAATAAATAAATCAAAAGAAATGACAAACATATTATGATAATAATAACCTAGATAACTAGATTATTAGTAATATTATATTTCAATACTAAGGATGATTCAAAGGATTGGGTATATGATCCCAATGTAGATTAACAACACAAAGTAAATGTCTCCATATGTGAACTTCATCATAGGGAACACAAGTGCGATGAGTGTTAAGGCGATGAGCACGAGGCGATGTAAACCATGTTGAAGATGATCCTCTTGGTTTCGGTTGAGATGGAATGAGGAGGAAGATGAAGTTTTGAATGAGAGGAAATTTTGAAATTTGAAGATTTGAAAAAGTGAGGTTTGATAGACCGGTCGACGGTGGGAGTATTTATGGGAAGGAGGAATTTTGAGATTTGTGTTTTGTTTTGTTATTAGAAGATATGATTTTTGGATTAAGTGAGACAAAACACAAGTTTTATAAACCATGATTTTTAGACGGAGGAGTGACGCGATGTGAGAAAAAGCTTCCTAATGAAGCTACATGTAAAACATGTAAACACGAAATATACTCAAATAAATGCCTAACAAATAACACTTATTTATTAAACTAATATCATTTAGATATAAGTGGAAAGTCATACCTCGAATGCACTTAGAAATGTCTTTACAAATGACACAACAAATGTCACTTAGACGATTCCCGCTCCTTTGCGTTTAAGATACCTTCTTAAGGAAGGTATTCTTGTTAACAAGCGATTCCTATAGCTTGGTGGGTATGAGCTTTGACTAATCAACATGACAAAGAAGATTAGTGCAATTAAATAAAAATAATAATAAGAAAAATGTTGTTATCAAATCAACATCCAAACACATAGTTTTAAAAGACATGGTGTTTGTTTTTATGAAAAACCTTCTTTGAAGTTTTCAATTAACCATGGATCGTATCAAGTTTTTAAAGTACAATATACTTCAAGAAACTTGGTAATGAAGCTCTGATGCCAATTGTGGAAAACTAGAAGGGGGGTTGAATAGTTTTGCCAATTAAAACTTCCTTTTAATTATTTAGATCGACTTACGTCAATCTATTTGGATGTGTGTGTTGGATGTTGATAAACAAGCATGTAAAGGCAAGTAATGAAAAGATAAGAGTAAGAAGCACAAAACTACAACGCGAGTATTTATAGTGGTTCGACTACAAGGACACCTTCCTTGCCCTACTCCACTCCCGAGTCACCTACTCGAGTTCGTAAACACTACACCAATCTTCCGATGGCGGAGAAGCCTTCACAACGCCGCCTACCCTTTTTGTGTGCTAGGCTAACCACCGGTTCTTTCACCCAAGGTGAACCACACCTTCACAACGCCGCCTACCCTTTATTAGGTACTAGGCTAAGCACCTAGTTCCATTGCAATGGAGGAACTACTACCACACTACACCAACGACTAATCCCAAAGGAGATCTACCTTTACAACATCATCAAGGATATCAATATCCTGGATCTAATACTAGTCTATCTTGTACATCGAAACATACCATATTGAATGTACATCTAAGGCACCTTTCACTAATGCCTTTGACTAGATCTACAAGACACCCTTCACTAATGTCTTGTGTCTTCACTTCTTAAGCACCTTTCACTAATGCTTCTAGTCTTGAATTCTTAAGCACCTTTCACTAATGCTTCTTGTCTTGACTTCTAAGCACCTACCACAAGTACTTATGCTATAGACGATAGATACCCTTCACTAATATCTTCGTCTTGACATTTGAGACATCTTTCACTAATGTCTTCAACACTACACTTCTTTGAAGAAAGAAAGGAATCATCAACAAGAAGACTTCAATGAGCCTTGATGATGAGGAAGCATGGCAACTCATGGACTTGAGCTTGCTCGACTTCAAAGGTGGTGATCTTGCCTTTAATAGGAACCTAAAAGATCACACAAAACAAAACTACAAACATAGATCTCTTGGATCGAGGTTAGTGAGTTTTCAACTCGTGGAGAAAGTGTGTTAGAAAGGGTGAGAAACAATGAAGAAATGGCTCACTATTTATGAGGAAAATCCCATCGCCCGGATCCCACGGATCCTTCCACAAGGATCCGTCTAGCGTTAAGCTAGGGATCCGTGGACGCTCCCTTTACCCATGGGTATTTTGGTTATGGGTCATGGGTTGAACCATGGATCTTTTAGCTAGATACAATGTATCTTTGAGTGCAATTCACTTGGTCACTGGATATGGGTTGATCCATGGGTTATGGATATTATCCATGTATGATATAAGCATGATGTCATGCAATGGGTTATGGGTCATGGGCTTTGGGTTGTACCCAACTACATTCAATGTGTTTGCCCAATGGGTTGTGATACTTAAGTTTCTACCCATTTATATTACCCAATATACTACATACTAGTTATGTGTATATTTTACCCAAATATGTAAACACTAGTTGTTGTACATATGTATTGCTAAATCATAAAATCACTTATACTTGTTTTAGTGTTTTATGTGAAAATGTGAATATGTTAGAAACTATTAGTTCAAACCATTTACGTATTTTTATTTGTTTTGTTAACATGATTTTACGTTTGTTATCGACAAAACATTAGAAGATCGTAAAATATAAATAAACGTTTTTACGGCTTATTTGTATTAACATAGACTTTGCTAGTATTAAGTAATTCAGCCACGACATCATCTATACTTTTACACAGGTTGTTCATCAGTTTCGTCGGATATTAAATCAAACAATGTTACCAAATCAACACTAACTTATCAGCCATAGAGGAGAAAAAGCAAGCGTGTTTTAGGATCCACATCACGACGCATTAACTTCACCAATGATGCTTATGTACAAAATCATGTGAACATAAATCCATTCGTTGGTATCTCAAGTGGTAATTTCAATTCGAAAGCAATATATAAATTCAACAAACGTACTGTTTTATTACTTAATTTATTCGTTACATATACACTTTCATCACTGATTGTAAAATATAAAAATTATTTAGCATACATCTACCTCGGTGATCCAAATGTACAATGCTCTGATTGTGGGGCATTGTTGTGGGAAGCAGAGAGTAAAAGAGACCACGGAACAGAGGATTCGTATTCTCTATGTTGCATGAGGGGTAAATTTCAACTACCAGTTGAATTGAAACCCCCTCCAAGTTTGCTCATGAGCTTGGTGAAAAATGAACATCCAAAAAGCAAAGGGTTCCTTGAAAATATAAGGCGTTACAACTCCATGTTTTCATTCACATCTCTTGGTGGTAAAGTAGACCATACAATTAACAACGGACGGGGTCCATATTGTTTTAGGCTTTAGGGAGAGAACTACCACAGAATTGGTTCTTTGATGCCTGAAATCGGCAAGACTCCTAAGTTTGCGCAAATATACATACATGACACAAGAAACGAGATACATAACAGAATAAATGTTGTCAGGTATGCATATTCTAATTTTTCCTTAAACTTATAATTTTGGTGACTAATATTTGATCTGATATGAATTTCCGATGTGTTTTCATTATCTTCATAGTCTAATTTTTTAACTAAATGTTGCAGTAGTGGCTCCTCAAATTCATCAAACCCCACCAAAATTGATCATCAGCTAACAAAAGATATAAAAAAGATGCTTGATGCCCATAATCCATTGGTTCACGAGTTTCGAATGGCTGGTCAACGTATGGCAACCGCAGATGATGACCAGAAAATAAGACTTAGGCTTATTGGCAAAAGAGATCGTGATGGACGGACACATAATTTACCCACTGCATCTAAGGTAGTTGCACTTATAGTTGGTGACTTTGACTCTTTGAAAGATAAGAGAGACATTATCTTGCACATGCATGGCGAAAAAACAAGAAGAATTAGTGAAATTTTGACGTTGAGTACTTAGCTCTTCAGTATCCGTTATTGTTTCCATACGCAGAAGATGGATACAGAATCGATGTATACCATAGAGGTATTACTGCACTCGACACCAACAAAACAAAGCACTAGAGTAACTATGCGCGAGTGGTTTAAACATCGCTCACGAGATAGACCAGAAGTTTATTCCGTGATTCTTCACTCAAGAAGGTTGTTCCAGCAGTTTTTGGTAGATGGTTACACTATGGTGGAGTCCGAAAAGATGTCTTTTTATAGAAAAAATCAAAAAGAGCTGCGATGTGAAACATATACTAGGCTGGCTAGCATGGCAAGAACATCAAATGGACCACGTGTTCTTCATGGAAAAAAATTTATTCTGCCTTCGTCACACACCGGGAGTCCAAGATACATGTTACAGAACTACCTTGATGCTATGTCCATTTGCAAGGTTTACGGATACCCGGATCTATTCATCACTTTTACGTGTAACCCAAGTCGGCCCGAGATTACGCGGTATATGGAGGAAAAGGGTTGAAATCAAGATCGGCGGATGCGACTACAAGGGTATTCAAAATGAAGTTGGACATGTTGATGAAAGATTTTAAACAAAAATGCACATTCGGACGTGTAAAAGGAGGTATTTAATAATCATTTTGATTTATTATTGTACACATCAACATACTAATAACATTATAATTCGAAGTTTCAAACTAATATTATTTCTATATTTAATCGAAATTTTGTTGTCTTTTATATGCGAATTGTACACAATTGAATTTGTAAACGGACTACCCCATTGTCATATTTGCCTTTGGTTGGAACCAAATGATAAACAACGTACTCCACAACAGATTGACAATTGCATATCCGCCGAAATTCACGATAAGGATCTTGATTGACTTTGTACCAACTTGTGATGAGAACATGATGCACGGTCCTTGCGGTATTGAACATCGTGACTATCCATGTATGGTCAATCATAAATGCACAAAAGTTTCAAAATCATTTAATGAGGATACTTTCATCGATGAGCATGGTTACGCTATTTATAAGAGACCTGAAAATGGTAGAAAAGTATCTAAAAGTGGCGCTGATTTGGACAATGGATTTGTCGTGCCGTATAACCCAGATATGTTGAAACAATACCAGGCACATATAAACGTTGAATATTGCAATCAGTTTGGTTCTATCAAGTACCTTTTCAAGTATATAAACAAAGGACCTGATCGAGTCACTGCAGTGGTGGATGAAGAAGAAGTCGACTAGATTAAAGATTATTACTATTGCCGTTATCATCCGCATGTGAGGTCGCATGGAGGATTTTTCAATTTGATATACACCATGTGTCTCCATCGGTTGAAAGGCTTCCGCTTCACCTACCAAACGAGCATGTTTGTCTTTTTGATCCAAGAGAGTATTGATTACGTCTTAGAAAAGGAATCAAACAACACGCCAAAGTTTCTAAAATGTATGGAACGTAACAAAACCGACATCAAGCAAGACAAATTGTTAGATGTAGATTTTCCATCCAAATATGTATGGAAAAACAAGATTGTGAATGGGAACCTAGACAGAAGGGAAATGCCATTGGTCACATACATCAGGTTCCTCCATCATGGGGAGAAATGTACTATCTTCGTATATTGTTAAACAAAATACCTGGAGTTCAAGAATGGGACGAGTTTAAGACCTATGACGGAATCCTTTACTCAACTCATAGAGAAGCTTGCTACGCAAGAGGTTTGTTACAAGATGACAAAGAGTATATTGATGGTCTAATAGAAGCAAGCATTTGGGATCAAGACTATCTAAGATCTTTATTTGTAGCGCTCATCATGACAGATAGTATGTCGCGTCCCGATTTTGTTTGGAACAAAACATGGCGCCTTTTGGGTGAAGATGTATGTGGAAAGAACGTCGTATACATAATGATCCAGGTATATTTATACATTTCCAATTCCAAAAATTACTTATCTTTATGTGCTACAACTTCACAAATCGTTTTTAATACCTACTCATAGATTTGTCGTACTACTTTTGTCAATATTTCAGCATGTGTCATTAACTTCAACAATGATTAAGCAATCACAAACACTCCTTTCTAACTTATGATTTTGGATAGCAATTCCCAAATACATGTTTAAGAACCTGATATTTGCATCAATAAGTACATAGACGCTTACCTGCTTTTATTTAACTACTTACACACGTATTAAAAACTTGATAACTATGTTGATGAGCGTGAATGTATATAGGTTGCATATTCAGAAATAATTTTTAACATATTTGTCATCGTTATCCTGTTTTCATAACTATCAAAGTTTTATACACAAACATTAACATTTATATATAACTTACGTATCCCGGTTTCTACAGAGTTGGAGTTGACTGATGAACAAAGGTACAATATATGCCTTACATACATCGAGCACATGTTACTTTGCAACAACAGGTCGTTAAATACAATTGAAAACATGCCCTACCCTGATGCACAATATACGATGGAAGGTTACAACAGACTTGTCAACGATGAAATGAAATACAATAGGCCAGAGTTATCTGCATTGCATCTTAAGATGTACCAGACTTTAACGGATGAGCAAAAGTGCATTTACGCTACTATTTTGGATGTCGTGCAGCATGAAAAGGGAGACATGTTTTTTGTTTATGGATATGGTGGAACAGGTAACAAATATATGTCCTATATACTACTTACATTACCTTTTAATTCAAGTTAATCCAGATGTATGATTACTGTTGTAATTCAGAAGTATGATAACAGCGTAAACAAATCAATTACAGGTAAGACATATCTATACAAAACAATGATAGCGTGTCTTCGCTCGGAAGGCAAAATTGTTCTTAATGTTGCATCAAGTGGTATCGCAACACCTTTTGGATGGAGGAAGAACGCACATTCAAGATTTGCAATTCCATTAATGCGACCGAGGAGTCCATGTGTTCTATCGGTCACGAAACGATGATGTGGTCGATTTATTACGCAAAACAAGTCTAATTATATGGGACGAAGCACCAATGGTCCACAGACATTGTTTTGAAGCATTTGACAGAACCATGCGCGATATATGTAGATCAAACCCTTCGGAACTGTTAGCTTTAATAGTTTTTATTAGAAGTGATGGTCATTCTCATTTAGGAACTTTGTAACGTGTGTTAGATATCGTGATAGAATAGTCAACGGGCTCGTGGACTGGGCTAAGCTAATTGGTTAGAAGTTAAGTTAAGCTAGCCTTATATCAATCCATGTCCAACCCAAGCCCAAACGAGCCCATGCCAAGCCCATTAGGGCGTCTACTACTTGTACTATATAAACCCCTCAAAGTCTCATTTGATGGGTGTGCTTGAGTGTGTGTGTGTGTGTGTTTTCTTTGGAATAAAGTTTCCTTTCTTATCTCTTTCTCTCTAAACATATACACGATCTATACAACAAGTCACCAAGTTCTTCTCTTCATCTTTCTATACGCATATCATATGTTTTTGTTTCACGTGTTCTTCGTCTGGTAAAGGTTGGTATCGTGGTAAAGTTGAGTAAAAGTAAGGTTTTACAATTGGTAAAAGTAAGGTATACGTGATAAAAGGGGCTTTACAATTGGTATCAATCGCCTAACAATGGTTTAGGAGTGTTTGTGTTTGTTTTGAAGTTTTGCATCAGACGCTTAAAGCTCACGTTATACATCTTTACCACGCTTAAAGCTTTGATTTTACACTTAAAAATTCAAGATTCTTGTGGTTTAAGGTTTATTTGGTGTTAAAGTTTCAGTTTTGCAAAAGTTTCAAGCTTTACGTGTTTTAACTCACTTTTAAACTCGTGTTTGGTTCGTTGTTCATTTCTACGCATAAGCATAAAAGGCATTCGGGTGATAAAGGTCAAAACTTTCTTGGTATTTGAGTGTTTTGGAAGTCGTTTTGCATAAGAAATCGTTTGGAAAATCGGAAATTTTTACGCCGTAAGTCAAAACCTTATTTTTACGCTGAAGAAAAGTCAAAACCCTTTTCACGCATAAGGTTTTACGATAAGCATTTGGTTACTGAATCTTCGAGCTTCTACGGTTACTCGATTGCTTCCTCACTTGGATAAGTTTGTGGAACACTTCGACTTTGGATATCTCTTACATCGTGATAGTGTAAAGGATTTTGTGGCAAAACCCTAGTTTTACGCATAAGCTAAAACTTACGTAGAATTTCTTTTGCCTAAGCATTTTCACGCATAAGCTCGACTTACGATAAGCAAATCCCACGCATAAGGATTCTACGACTGCTTTCGCTTTACGATAAACTAATGTTTCTCAAGTCTACGCGTAAGCTAGGCATCCCACGCATAAGAATCCTACGCCTAAGCATTCTACGCGTAACTTTTTCTCCCTACGCCTAAGCTCTTTCTATGCTTATTGGTTTAAAAAAGTTTTTAAGGAAAACTTGAGTAAAATTTAAATTTTAGGAGTCTAAACGTTCAATTTTACGAAATTCAAATTTTGGTATAACTTGAAAATTTTGGTCAAAATTTATATTTTTGGACCCAAATTCAAATTTTTTCGGTCAAATTTGGCGTCAAAATTGTCAAAACTCAAATTTTTCATACAACCTTAGAATTGATTTTTACTGAGAATTTCAAATTTTGGGAGAGAAAAATTTTACGCCTAAGAACCACATTCACAAGTACGACTTTCAGTAAAACTTCAAACGGCAATAACTTTTAAACACAACTCCTTTATCGTTGAATCGATCCTACATCAACGTTATCATATTATACCTTCATCAATGGCAACAATGCAAGATCGTTATACAACCTCGCATCAATCGCTATTGTCGCATTCGCCAATAATGCATTAAACATCAATGGTTACTACAATCGAATAACAACAACCCATGGATTTTATCGTACAATACGCAGTTTTCTCAACCAAGTATTCATATGAGTCAAGAAGGACACATGGTTGATGTTACTGGGAATCAACATGGATTTGCTACGGATATACAAATGGGGAATCAGATGCAATATGCAGGGCAGTATGTTGGACATCCGTGGGGTGAGTTTGTGAATCAGACAACGGGATATCAAAATGGGAATAACTGTTTAATGACTTCGCTCGTAATGCTACTCCGAACCTCAAAGCCATAATTCGTAATGCAAAGTGTCAAACCAAGGATATCGCCTAAAAGATCGAGTACATGCCGATGATAGCACCGAAAGAAGAATCGAATAGAGTCGATCACCGAGGAATACGAATCGTGTATCCAGATCGGCGAGATAAAGCAAACGATTTTGCTACCTCCGGTCACACAACCTACCAAATAGGACACAACATCATGCAAGACTTGTGACACAACTCCACGTCTCACGACACGATCCACTCAATGAGGTACCAAATTATAGTAATGTTACTAATTGCTTACTCATGAGAAGCCACATTCGTGTCTCCCGAACCTTATTATGACACATATGTGGGGAGCAAGTTAATAGCAATGTTAACTCTGAAACTCCATATATGGATCCTAATGAAGGTCAAGATGAACAGAATGGTGCTAATGATGATGAGGAAACACGTGCTTATTTTGAAACATTAATCAATAACTGTGGCATTGAAATTGAGAAAGTTAGAACGGCCAATCGCGAAGTTAAGGCCATGAATGCTAAATTGACCACCGAGCTTGAGAGTTACAAGGAGAACGCAAAAGCTTTTGAATTTCATACAAACAAAGTATCGAATTAGAAATTGGTTATCGAGATTCTTTTTAAGAGAAAACAATTGCAAATCAAGTATGACACACTTGATGAATTTGAACTTGAAAATAAAATCTTTAAACAAGGAAATTTCGAACTAAATGACCAACTTTCTAAACAAAAGCAACGATTCGATCTTGAAAAGAGAAGAAAAAGTTGATAACTGATTTTTCAAAACAAGAAGATTCTCTTCTTGATGAAATTCTGGATAAAAATGAAAAAATCCAAACTTTGGAAAATTAAAACGGGTCATTTTGCTCAAACAATCAAGATGCTTTCTAATCAAGTAAATCCGCGTTTTCATACTAATCATAAAATGGCACTTGGTAACGACCCTTCTTCGTTCCTCAAGAAAGCTCAGAAACCTCAGAATGTGTTAAACAATGGAAATGTTTTACATGAACCCATTATTGTTCGTGATTCTCTTGAAACGTTAGAACTATCAAAGGAGAGTAGAGAAAGAATGAAACAAAAAGGTCCGGAAATCAAACCTATTTATTATAATAAATGGAACAAAATTTCTGGAATAACATTTGTTAATCAAAATGAAAAGTCAAAGTTTATCCATCACACCAAGTGTTTCAAACAAAGAGTCAACACCAGTTTCAAAATCTGTTTCAAAACCAGTTGTTGTCTCCAAATCTCTTTCGAACATTGAACAAATGTCTTGAAACAATCCTTTTAACACAAGTGATGCGAGAAGTATTTTAGACAATGTGAACACTAGAATTGCGGATCTTCAAGAGACTGTTAAAACTAAAACCACTATTACACCTAACAACTGGTTCTCTAGTTTTGACATCGAACAAAGAAAGTTTTTGAAACTCAAATTTCCCTCATTTGAATGCCATCAACTCAAGGGTAATTCATTTGAACAAGCATTTTGAAAGAAACAACCGACTTTGTCAAGGACCATAAATCCTCGGTAAAGCAAGCTAATGACGTTGTTGAACACATCAAAGTTTTGGAAAATCTAAATGATTCTCTCTTCAAGATGTTATGACCACCGATATCATGTCCATTATCTTACAAACATATTATGTTGAAGATCATGAAAGACTCATCCGAGACCTCCGCAATTGTTTCAAAATATGAAAATGCTCTTGAAAACTTGAAAAGAAAATGTGTCCTATTTTAAACAACTTGATCGAAAAATGAGGAATGCAAGTATGACAAACTGTCAGATGAGCGTGCCTACAAGGACATGAAAGAGCAAAATGATCTTTTGAGAGCTCATTGGAATGTCTAAAAGGGAAGGTTGTGGATTCTAAGTTTGCAAAACCATTGACCGAGGAGAAAACAAATGTTCCCAAACCGCCAAACCAAAATGTCTATTTCAATTTCCTCCAAAAGTCAATGAGAAAATGATTTATCAAAACACCATCCACGCCTTTGCCTATTAAAAGAGAATTATCAAAGGTTTTGAAAAGAAAAGCGATTCTTTGAAAAACCTAAAGTGATTACACCGGCATTTCTAGAAATAGTACACGGAATGTGACCAAAAATCCGATTAAAGAATCATGGGCTCTAACGACATGGTCAACAATCACTATCTGAAGAAGCTAGGAAAAGGCATGCACTCGAAAAGACGGAATTTTAGGTGCAACATCTAGGTGATGAATTCTACAAGATTTCAAGGCAATCGCTAGTAGTAGTAAACCATTACCTAGGAACACTCTACAAAAGACTAGTGGATTGGCTTGCATCTAAGAGTAGTTCGTTAAAAGAAAATGTTATGCCCTTAGAAAACAACACTAGGAATTCTAAATCTTTTCAAACAAGAATCAACTTCCAAAATAATCAGAGTGACAAAGTTAAAGTCATTGCTTTAAACAAAAATATTGAATTTGACTACATGTAAAAATGTGTCTTTTCGCCTAATCATGATGCATGTGTCTCACAATATCTCAAGAAGATCATTCTCGTGCCAAGGCACAATCCACTAAGACACCAAATAAAAACAAGCCCGCTGATAAAAGATAAACAAAAGACACCTAATAGGTGAATCTCTTCAGACGTAGTTTTCAAAAATGAATCTTCCATCGCATCGGATAAGAAAACAACTCCTAGATCTTGCCTTAGGTGGATTCCACGGAAAATTTTTCAACAAAGTAGGTCTTAGATGGATTCCCACAGAAAGATTTTGATACTTGCACCAACACGTATAATAGTGACAATCATCGTGATAAGGAAGTAGAAACCAATATAATCATGTGATAAGAAACACCCTCGTGAGTGAGGAATCAAATACTTCTAACACTATTATTTGTGAAATCTCTTCGCCTTTGGTTCGGTGAATCAAATATCTGAACCCACTCATCGAGGGTTCCATTGTAAACTCTTCTTCTTCATTCTCTCTATCGCTCATCTTTGATTTTCCATTTCTTTTATAAAAACAAAAGCAAAATATAAAAATATAAAAATTTCAAAAATTCAAAACAATACAAAATCAAAATCCAAAATATTCTTCTCACGACATGTCTCTTGTACAATCGATATTCTCAGACGCTTCTAGAAATGTCATTCAACAATGATACGGGCATGTACGGATGCTTGAGCGAGAGTTCTTTAAATGTTTTCCAAAACATGTCGCTTCTCAAATTTCTTCAAGAAAATGGCTTTCAGATACTTCAAGATTTAAACCCGGACAAAATGATGACTTTTGATTATTTTTCAAATCAAAACTCGTAATTTTAAAGAAAACCAAAGTACGCTTCAAAGGCACTACATTCAAACTGGTGAGAATCATCATCATCTTGAGCACCTTTTTTCAAGATTGTTCAAAAGATTTTCAAAATCTTTCAAAATATTTTGTGCTCAAGATAACTCCTCTAAAACCCTTTAATTGATTATGCTTTATTAAAGGGGAGTATAAAATGAAATGTTCCAAATTCATGCTTAAATCAAACCGCTTATCTCCCAAAAGATTCTAAAATGTTGTTTAATCCGATGATATCAAAAATATCACGACTATGCTATTTTGAGGGGAGGAGACGTGATTAAAATGTGATCAAAATTTTAATGATCGTTGTTTGATTCTCAAAAGAGCTCGACTCACCGTAACCAATGAATCGACGAGGAATCATGTACCATCTCGAGAAACTTTCTATGGACTTGACCAGAAGGGTAATAATTTTAAGCTAGTTCTCTAGTGATGTAAACGTGTCTCGAATCGCCTAGCTCATTTAAAGTCGATCAATTCAAAAGTGCAAACTCTACCCTCTGCGTGCGATTTCGGTTAAAACAATATAAGCACATGTGAAGGGGAGTGTTTCAAAAACAAAACTCTCAAGGTGTTAACAAAATGTTTTGATAATCATAAACACTATGAGAGATTTTCAAGAAAAATTGTTTTATGGCAACTATAGAACACCATGGAGTTATAAGGTGACTAAGGATAGGAAATTGTCCTATGATCCGCCAGATCCGGAGGGATCTACCCAAGGACATCGCAAATAGTTAGTATTAGAAGTCCTTAGGAATGATTGAAAAAGAAGTAATGTGAGAAAGGAGAAAGAAGAGGTTGAAGAATTAAAACAAAAGCAAAAGAAAGGGTGAAAAGAAATAGCCCTCCATAATCAACCTTAAGGCGTAAACCGGTTCAATTCATCTCACATCGGTTGTCACTAGATGACACCGGTATTGAAGACAAAGACGTTATGGACCCAAAGGACGACCGCACTAAACCTTCTTGCCACTCAATTCCTCTCAAAAGGATTTGTTTCATTCTCACTGGAACCCTACATAATCTATCGACTTTCTCTTAGAGATCGTTGGTATTCAAGAAGGAGACCCTCTCCTAGTCTTTGCTTAGGAAAACCAATATGCACTATTGAGTCTAGAGCCACGAGATTCATCAAAAGATCTCATAGGAACACTTGACATGACATCGCTGTCGCTCTTCATTAAGGACACAAGTGATATATTCTAGAGTCCCACGCAGATCTTAGCAATCGCCGTAACATTTATGAGAAGTTTCACATCCGTGATCTTCAATGATTGAATGGAAACCCCGCTGTGGTCAACATCAAGCGACCGACAAGCAGTCACTTCGGTAACTCCCCGTGGATTACGCTTAGTGTGTCTCAAACGGTCTCACAATCGTGAAGTGATGCTTCGTGTACTTCAATGACTCATCTAAATTGTAGATGTACCGGTATATCGTGTTATCTCACTGTGGGACTCAGTTCAGAACGACCTTTGTAAGAATTAGAGATGTGTTTTCACACTATGTTGTTAACACCCTCGAAATTCAAACTTGTAAGCGCGGAATCCGCTTATTACTAACATGTTTTTATGTTTTCTTCTTATGGAAGCTCCGGAGCGGATTGATCGTGCAGATTCTCCACATGCTCATACCAACAACACATGAAAAGTTCTCATCAAAATCAAAGGCTACTCAAAGTTAAAGATGATTCTTCGTCAATGTCAAAGAATCTACAAAGTTTAAAGACTCGAGAACAACATCAACCAAAAGACAAATAGAAGTGTGAGCATGGTGGAGAAAGGCGTGGAGACACCTAACCAACGAAGTTGACAAATGGCTCTATACCATATTATCTGATCATAAAGCATGAAGGAACAAAGAATTAAGACTATTCTATATCTACACACAAAGTTCAAGCTCGAGAAAAGTAAAGACCTAATCAAGTGGAGCATCTTTTGAATGACCACCCCTTAGGGAGAGATTGTTATCCTTAATAGTTTTTATTAGAAGTGATGGTCATTCTCATTTAGGAACTTTGTAACGTGTGTTAGATATCGTGATAGAATAGTCAACGGGCTCGTGGACTGGGCTAAGCTAATTGGTTAGAAGTTGTTGCTAGCCTTATATCAATCCATGTCCAACCCAAGCCCAAACGAGCCCATGTCAAGCCCATTAGTATGCCTACTACTTGTATTATATAAACCCTCAAAGTATCATTTGAGGGTGTGTGAGTGTGTGTGTGTGTGTGTTTTCTTTGAATAAAGTTTCCTTTCTTATCTCTTTCTCTAAACATATACACGATCTATACATCAAGTCACCAAGTTCTTCTCTTCATCTTTCTATACGCATATCATATGTTTCTGTTTCACGTGTTCTTCGTCTGGTAAAGGTTGGTATCGTGGTAAAGTTGAGTAAAAGTAAGGTTTTACAATTGGTAAAAGTAAGGTATACGTGATAAAAGGGGCTTTATAACTGACCAAGTTTTTGGAGGTGATATTTCACAACATATATTTTGCACTCATATGGATCCATTGTCTTTAAATGTTTCTTAACTTTTATTTGCGTTGTACAAATTTCAGGGAAGGTGGTTGTTTTTGGTGGTGAGTTTCGTCAAGTACTACCAGTGATTCCCAATGGTAGCAGACAAGACGTGGTCCATGAATCTATCAATTCTTCATATTTGTGGGAACATTGTACTGTCATGAGACTAACTGTTAATATGCGTTTGTCTTCCGAAACAACCAGCGAGGAACAAAGGAAAAGTAAAGACTTTGCCGATTGGATACTTGACATTGGTAATGGAAAGATAGGTGGAAAAATAATGGCGAGGCCGATGTAGAATTCCCGGATGACATGCTCATTCCGATTCAAGATCGTGTTGGTTCAATAATTCGTGAAACATACCCCGATCTTATATCCAACTTGTGGAATCCGAATACTTTCGTGAAAGAGCAATATTAGCACCAACACACGAAATGGTTGACGAATCAACAAAAAGATGCTTGATCAAATTGATGGCGAGGAAAACTTTATTACAGATTCGACATCGTATCACCAACAGATTCTCGATTCAAACTTTATCAAGATGCATACACACGAATTCCTAAATACCATTAAAATGTCGGGTGTTCCTCATCACGAACTTACTCTTAAAGTTGGTGCTCCAGTAATGTGTATGAGGAACATTGATCAAAGAGCTGGTTTGTGTAATGGTACTAGAATGCAAATCCTTCGAATGGGTACGAATATTATAGAGACAAAGATAATATCCGGTGGCAATGTCGGAGCTATTTGTGCAATACCAAGAATGATAATTACCCCATCCGACAACAAAATGCCCTTTAAACTCAACAGACGACAATTCCCGATCCAAGTTTGCTTTGGAATGACTATAAACAAGAGTCAAGGACAAACACTGTCGCAGGTTGGACTTTTTTTAGAGAAGCCGGTTTTTTCACACGGACAACTGTATGTAGCGGTTTCAAGAGTTAAAACAAAACAAGGCTTGAAGGTTCTTTGTTGCGACATCGATGGTATCTACACAAATAAAACAACAAACGTTGTTTACAAAGAAGTGTTACACAAAATTTGAATTGTCTTTTATTAATAACTTTTAGTATTTAGTATTCTTTTTCATGTGGTTTTTATTTTCATTAAAAAATTTACATTTAACTTTTTCTTTACATATACCTTCAATGTTTTTAATTATTTATACAATGAAATATGATATACATTCATATCTTTAACCATAACAGACTATGATATCATCAATCCATTAAAACCAATCACGTCATTCGTTTTAATGAAATTTTATTACAAACTCATTGAAACATTTATATAACTTGCATCTACACCAACTCTACGAATGAAATTTACTAATATTAAACAACGTACATGAGACTAGCCCGACCATCGGCCGGGTCATGAGGCTAGTGATTATTATATAAAAATAAAAACAGTGTAAGCATGCTAAATTTTCTTTAAAATATAGCATTGTTATGTTCAACAATTTTTCTTTTAATATACGATTAAATAGTATAACATTTTCTATAGAAAAACTTGATGTGACCAACTCTAATAGGTTATCAATCTTATGGGCTTTGACGCTTTGCATAGTCATGTTAGCGTCATACAAGCATGATATTCGATCTCATATTTTGAGATTGTTGCCGTGACAAAACCATCTAAAAACTAGTTGGATGTATAATATGCACTGCTCTAAAAGGCCAGAAGGCCCGCAGCGCCTCGCAGCGCTGAGGCTGGCCACGCCGCCACGCCGCTTTACGCCATACGTTAGAACTCGATATATACGAATTATGAAATGAATATATAAACATTTTCATACTTTCATGAGGCTTTGGCTACGCCGCCATACCATGCCTCGCGCTATTTATAACCTTGATAATATGTACCTCATGTTTGCTTGATGAGTGTGAACTGAATTGAAGTAACTCTAGCAAAAGGCACAACAAAATAATAGCTCTTTAATCTTTTACTGTTAACTTTAACTTTCTAGATTCATACTTCTCAAGCTAGTTAAAAGAACAAATTTGTCATCTAAAACATACCAAAAAAAGTTATTTTGCCACTTATATTTTAATCCACTTTCCCCATAAGTAAACTACTTCCACTTTGTTGTGTTTTTTATTTTGTTTAATGTCAAAAAAAAATTCAACATGTGATTTGGGAGCGTTTTGTCATTGTCATTATGCCATCACATATCTACCTATAATTATTATTATTATTTTTTTATCAGTTTTGCTATTTGTAGTTCAAATGATAAACGGATAAACGGATATAGTTTTTTCTGTTCAGCTTATTCGGGGAAAACGAGCTTTGTGACTCAGATGTACACGGCCTCACCGGCTTAATCCCAGATCCGTTTTCAATCCTTCACTAGCCACCTTCAAATGTACACATCTAGCGACGTCAATCATCGACCTGTTTGAAAGCCCAACAACCTTACCACTAGATCATTTGGTGGTGGTTTTTGTAGTCCTAATGACTATGTTTAAAAGTTAAAAACATGCAATAAGGATGTTGTAAAAATCAAGGGAATTTAGACTAATATTGATCAGATTCAACTATAACTAACACATTATAATACATTAAATAGAAGAGACACAAACGAAGTCCTAACTATTAAACGGACCTTAATAAGTGGGTCGGGCTTATGGGACTTATTAGTTCATATTTACATTTAGTTGATTAAGAGCAGTTAAATTTAAAAGGTAAGTGTTATTATAAAGTACATATAATTTAAGAATTTCATAATTTCATAAATGTATTTCTAAAGGTTATGTTTAACATTTTCTCCTTTAATATACAGTTAAATTAAATACTATAAACATTTTCTAGAGAAAATTTTGATGTGACAAACTCTAAAATAGATTATCAATATTATGGGGTTAGCATAGTCATGTTAACGTCATGCAAGCGACATGATATCCAATCTCACAAATTAATAGCTAACTTTCTAGATTAATACCTCTCGAGTTTCTTTCTCGTGTGCAAGACTCTTGTAATATAAAAATTCGTACAACAAGTCATATAAGAACATGAATAATAGAAATACTCAATCATATAAAAAATAGTTATTTGGTCATGTATTGCTTGAAGTGGTAGTTTCTCCTCTAAGCATTATTGACACATAGCTAAACACAATATTTCAGGTAAATACATACTAAAACTAGTTTGAAAATTGAATGAAGCGCAAAATCTTCTTTTTGAAGGTAGAAACTAGGTTCGATAACAATAATTACTAGTCATGTAAATAAAGGACAAGTAAAAAAAATCACAAAAGCTTGCCAAAATTTTCAAAAATATCACCTATAGAAGCCCATAAAAGTTTGCCTCGTGAAGGATTTGTGACCATTATGCTAGAAACAACCTTCTAGAAAGGAAGGATTTTACATTTTCACATGTTTGGTTAGTCAAAAAGTAAAAAACCATGGTTAACAAAAAAAAAAAAACAGATGCAAATAATCACGAAAAAAATATGTATTCACGCAAAAAAAATTCTAACAAAAGACATGTTTTGGTACATTGTATATCGAATTAACCACCATTGACTGGAAAACTTAACAAGAAAAAAAGATTAGCAAAAGAATTGAATGTATAAATTCTTAGAGCAATCTATAGTAACATTATGGGTGTGTTTGTTTAAAGTAGTAATGGCAGTGAGTTGTGAGTAGTAGATACACCGTTTATCGTTTTTTAAAAAAGCAATTAAAAGATAACATTCTTTAAAAATAGCAAAGCTCATTATCCCTTTACCAAACGACTACTAAAAACTAAAATGTTCATTGTTTACCGCTCCGTGCCAAACATAAGGAACCTTATGCCTTCACTTTTTCTAATTTGGGCATTAATCTCATTTTTGTCCAACGTTGATCTTGACATTAAGGCTCAACGACGCCTCGTTAAGATTATGAGTTTTTATTTTATGACTATGTGTGTTATTTGTGTTTTACTATTTTGTGTTACGCATATGCAATGACGAAACTAAGGCCAAGATTGATCGGGGTCACAAATTTTTTTAATTGCATTACAAAAGAAAAACATTAACAAAAAGGTAGGAGTTTAGTAAAATTTGATTTCACTTTTTACTTATGGGAAACTAATCCCCGCTGCAAACATCATGGATCTTTCCCTGTTGCTAGGTGTAAATCAGGAACTAGTTAGGTACATCAGGGACCATTTGTGTACAACAAGAGATCATTTTTGCATTGTAGCAATACCTGCTGTTTGCAGCAGGGATGTTATCTTCTTTATTTATTGATGTACTAACTAAACAATAACTAAAAACACAATATATTAAAACTTGGTCTATTTGAAAAAAAATCGATATTTTCCATAAAAATTAACACATCGAAACAAAATTCTATACGGGGTTTGGTGGTTTCGTGACACATGGGAACCCTAAAGTAAAGAAAGAATCCCAACGCCGCCTTCCACGGGTTATGGGTAGCCGTCAACACTGCTTCAGCTGCCGTGAGGGGAGGTTAAGATGTTACCCCTACCCAAGTAGAGAGGCTGCTTGGGTTCTACCAGGTAGAAAAGACCTCCGCTTTTTCAGAGGAGTGAGATCGAACCCCGACCTCCTGCTAAGAGGCCGAGGTTTCACCGATCCAACCACACGGGAACCCTAGTTCCAAAAAACTCAAGAAAGTAATACACACTACACAGGGGTAGTTTTTCAATTTTTCAAAAACATGGGGGCTACATTTAAATATTTAGATATAATTTTATGGGGTTTATCAGTTTACCCAATATCCGACAACGATCACTCTCTCCGGCACCGGCGACAACAACCTCCGTTCTTGTCGTTTTTAAGGTAGATCCAATGACCCTTTTGTCCTTAATATGAATCTTAACTCATGTAATTTTAATGAAGACATGCTGTGTTTTTATATTGAAAATATTGATTCTTGAATTGCATACAACCTGTTTGATGAAATGCTTGGGATTTTTTTCTTATTAAGAGGGTGTTTGGTTAAGATTATTTGAACTGCTTATATAATCAAAGTATAATAAGCTAATCCAACATTTCAATAAGAGGCCTCGAGTTCGAATTCTGTTAGCTGCAAATTTTTTGGGGCCACCCGCCGTAGCCGTATAATCCATAGTTGTGGAGGGATAGTTATTTACTAGGATCCTTGAGGTCTTTGGATTCACGGGTTTACCTAATGTGGCTTGGGTAGGATTTCCTCGTGCCAAAAAAAAAAAAAAAAAAACGTCTATTGGATAACCATAAGCTAATGTTAGTAACATATCTTCAAAAGCTATGCTTATGTGTTGTGGAACTAGTATGGAATATGTATATAAGCAGTGTTAATAAGCAATCTCAACCACCCCGTTAGCTGTTGCTCTTGCACTCCAAAAGGAAACATATGTGCCTATGTGAATTGGATCTCGTATACTCTATATGGATGTTCATATTGTATATTGCTTATTGTTTTGGAACTTTGTTAGATTGATAGGTTCTATGTTTTGCTAATGCTTAATAAGTATTATTCAGGTAAGGTCTCTTGAATAAAAAGTTCAAGCTCCTCTCCACCCTGAATTATATCCTACATCAACTGAGAGATAGAGATATGAGCATGTTTCAGCAATGGGCCTTCATAGTAAAAGACGCACTAGACAAAAGCTTTCTGGTAGCCAAATTCTTCTGTGCTCTCCATGTCACCAATACATACGTCTGCTCCACTGTTTTGGTACACTTATCTTTACATCTTCTATTGTCTTTTCGGTTAACACTGGTAAAAGTTAAAAGTTAAAACTAATAAACTTTCAGCTTTTTGGCTTTTTAACTTCTTTCTTATTTTTGGCATGGATTAGTACCTTAACTTTATTTGGGTCATTTCTCCGGATATTTCGTGCGAGCATTACACTAAAACAGCTTAACCCTTGTCTGTTTAGTCGAAGTTTCATGTTTAATAAGTTGTTACAATCGGCTATCTGCAGGTCCAAGGTCCTAGCATGCTCCCACTTTTGATCTTACAAATCAGATTGTCTTAATTGACAAAATCTCTACCCGCCGTGGCAAAGTGGGTTCGGTGATGTAGTCATACTCCGTCGCCTGAGAATCCAAGGAAAGTTGTCACCAAGAGAATAATTGGCATGGAAGGTGATAGTATCACCTACATTGTGGACCCCAACATTAGTGATAGAACCGAAACCGTTGTTGTACGATTTATCCTCGGTCAACTTTTTCTTACTATTTCGATTGTGAGTTTGTATGATGAATACATTTTAATTTATATATGCAGGTTCCAAAGGGACATGTTTGGGTTCAAGGAGATAACATATATAAATCTCGTGATTCACGGAATTGAGCAGTTCCTTATGGGCTTCTTCAAGGCAAGGTGTGCTGGAAGGTAAGTAAAATTAGGCGTAAAAGTTATTTGCCTTATTGTCTGTAACTTGCTTTTCTATGAGACCATATACCTGTAATTTGATTCCTTACCGGTAGAAAAATGTGTTCTAGTATATTGTCACTGTTAATAATAATCGTCAATTAAATTTTATGCACTTCCAATAATTTTATTAGACATGATATAGAAATCATGTATTTTCCGTACTTAAAGTATATATTATGTTTGTGACAATGTTATAGATATGGCCTGCGGCTGCATTTGGATCCATTGGGAGGCAACCAGAAACTGTTGACCCTGCCCTTAAGGTATGTACATGAAATTCACCTCACTATACTGTTTATCGGCTTTTCTTGGTTGTATGATTTTCAGGGAAAAAAAAGCATTTAGGTTAGTAATTTCCTACCTACCCAATTTTTCCTCACATTTAGAAGTAGATATTACTAGCAAATGCTACTCTTTACCAGAAAGGGGGCAACCCACAAACTGCAAAAGTTACTCTTTCATAGAGGTGGACCTGGTTAGGTGGGTTGGGTTGATCTGAAATGTTTTTTTATTTTTATTTTTTTCCATATTTTTTTGTTTTTAATGATTAATGCGTCAAATGTGATTACGCGGTAAATTTTGTTTCAATGATAATACAAATTTCAAAATCACACTTGGCATGACTTTCAACCCGTTACCTCAATCTGCAAGATCAAGATGCTTTAAATTTATAGGAAAGTAATCAAGTTATTCGCTAGTTTGTCTTTGTTGAAATTTAAGTGGTTTGTGTTTTGATTTCAGGTCGTAGAGGAGTCAAATCTTGCATGACTGTAGTATGGTGAGCTCTTCATGGCTTTAGATGTTGGCGTTATTTTGCATTTTTGCGGAGTTAATCAATTGACAGGAGAATATTTCTGATCTTTTTCGTACGAGAAATTAAACATCACTTCTTGTGGCATAATAGTAGAATACTATCTAGATTTCTAAACTTACGCAAAATATTTAATTAGCATCGAGTGTTATGTAAGGTTTGATCAATAATACACATATTTTGTAACGTGTATTAAATATCGGTGATGTTGATATTTAACTAGCTTTGATTTTCTTTAATTTAACGACCCATTTTGCTCAAGTCTTTGTTTTGCGTTCACACGCTGGTGTCGGAGGTCTACTTCCCAGGAAATAGTTTCTCTACCCTTTTCCTTCGGTTAGCAGGGTATGCTATGAAATTTATTTATCTTGATGCTATGCAATTATTTATAAATATAAATAGTTATAAATATTTAGGTGGCTTTTGGTGAGGTCAAAATGATTAAATTTCCATGCATGTCACATCTGGTTTTTTCAGACTTTTTTAGTGCTTTTGGTGCAGTTGCAACACGCTGCACTAATAATCCTCACTTTAAAAATACACTGGTGACTTGTGACATGTTTAGCCCACTTAATTTTTTTTCTCATTTGTTTGAACTAACCCCACTAAGGCACTAACCCACTTGAGCAATCTAACCTTTATGTGTAAATGTAAACTAAATCATATCATTTGCTTGTAAAGGCACTAATTGAGACCCCTAAATACTAACCTGATATCTTGAATAAACAGAACTATATAAAAGTATGTTTCTCTGAATAGACATTTACCTAATGTATGTTGCCATTTTTCAAGGTCTTAAAACATACATCGCTTTGTATTGAAAACGGAATCCGACAGTCTCAATAATCAAAGGTTTATGTGAAAGGGCTCTAGCGTACATCCAACTTTTGGATCATAAAATGGTAACCGGAAATGGTAAGATAGGGCATAGAGGTTTCAGTTACTAGAATGTGGTTCGAGAGAGTCAAAATGCAAGACAAAAAAGTTACCAAAATATAGAAAATAAATATCGAATGCAATTTGCATACACTGAGGCTCTCATACATTCAAAGTACTAACCTACAAATAAAATAAATAACAATGATTCAAGGGGTTAAAAAGCGATTACTGATATATACAAGAACCTAAACTATCAAAAATCATAGCAACGGGCTGTATGTACTCGGAATTCTAAAAGATTCAGCTCTTTCACTTTCCGTCTCATATACCCCTCAGCCCTTTTCGTACAGTTTCTTTATATCAGTCGTTAAGATAAGCAAGTAAGAAGGTCGTTAATTATGTGCTGAACTGCAGTCAGATCGGACTTGCCCTTGATGGCTGCAGAGTTCAAAGAAATTTTGTAAGAAAAAAAATGTCAGCATAATAAAACACCTAGTAACCAAGTTTCACCATTGTCCCGTCAAAGGTCACTTGAATTTTTGTTAGCAGTGCTACTGCTTACTATATATATACCAATTAAATAAGATTAACCAATAAGGCATTTAAACCTGATTCTGCGCAGTAGCAATAGTAGTCCAATGCTGAGGTGGTGTTGTAGTTGGATACTCACTGACAAAAGCAAGCGTTCTTGTTTCTCCGGGTACACTAATTGTCATTGAAGGAGGCAGTTCTCTCATGATCCATAATACAAAAGCTGAAGGTACCGACGAGCCTGCAGAAACATGACATGAGTCCAGTAACAGTCGGGTCAACAATGACCTAAATTGTTGAATAATTCGATCTAGTAGGTTGAAGCACTTACCTATAAAGTAGTAAAGAATCAGTAGAAGAGAGGCATAGAGTCCACCAATGTTCCGCCAATCACAATGATACAGCACCTGCAAAAATGGTGAGGACCCTTTAGCGAAACATTGAGAAGCATCAGCAGAACGACAACTCCATAAAATGGAAATAAAAAAGTACATACTGGTATATTTGTGAGAAAAGCAACAACCGAGCTTGCAGTAAAACAAATAACAGAAACTATGGCTAGTCCAGCAACCTGCAAACAAATGCAACATAATGAACAAAATTGATAAAACTTATACAAATGTCACAAATAGATATGTGAACTCAAACAATGTCATATATTGTGAAATATAAATGTAACAGAAATGAATGAATACCTTCCACATTTCGGAAGAAGTTCTCTCAGATCGCACTTTTCTCATTTTTGAGACCAATACATATCCTGTTTACACAATGTAAATAAAAGGGATCATTCAAAGTTGATGGATGCGGAAAAAAAATATCAAACCAGTAAGTTTTCTACAGTAAATTCTGACATTTGTTACTGATGTACAAGTAAAATTTATTTTAACGACTGTTCTTTTTATCAGTATTCAAGTCATAAGAACAAACTTGTATGTTGTATGATGTCAGATTTAGCTGAAAATCGTATAGCATCACATTATCAGAATACAAAGTATCCAGCAAAGCAAATACTTTAATATCAATCCCTTCAGTTATATTGTTGTATCCCATGATACATTATTAAACGGGAAATTTTGTGTACAAAAACAAATAACAGTAGCAGATACCAAAGATGCTGACCGTAGCATGCTAGCGCACCCCCTAGTAAAAGCATTGCAACGGCAAAAGTATCTACATACACCTGCATCATATATACGGTGATTATATCTTCATATATATGCACATGTATCCACAATCACATACATACAAACATAATTGCAGATAGAAACACAATACTACATATATAGAACTGAACATGAAAATGTTGTACCCGTGCCACAACTGATGAATCGATGGGATTCTTTCCCAGGCCAATCCATATAAGCACAGCTGATGCCAGCATTATCACAAATATTAGCAGAGTAACCTGTTAAAAGAATCGTGAATAAAAATTATACAAATTAACAATCTGACTAAAAGTTCCCTCTTCTACACATAAATAGATTATAAATATCTAAGTAGCTTGCATACCAATATCACAACTTGTTGACGGCTGCCAACAGGAAAGATCCGAATATTGCAACATCTTCTTCGACTTCTAACCGTCAAATTTGGCTTGTATACTTTCTCTAACAAAGGTTCCCGAGGAAAACCTTCATCCTCATCTTCGTCATTTGCCTGATGGCAAAGGTCAACCCTACGAAATAATATAATTCTAGGTTATACAGTACCTCCATACAACACTATTTTCAAACTGGAGTTTAAATATCGATTGTATGAACTATGAAATAACTTATTGCTTTTCTAGTAGTCTCGTGAAAACTTTGGATAATTTAAAGTCTAACTAGCTCAAAGAAACTGCAAGCATGCTAATTTGAGTTGCAAGTTACATTACCTAACTAGCACCACCTACTGCGTTAAAATTCTAACTAGCACCTACCCACCTACTGAATTAGAAACTGCAAGCATACTATTTAAGGTATAAGTTACGTTACCTAACATGCTTATAAATCTATCCAGATCTTAATAACATACCAGAAAGATAGAAGAAGAAGAAACGCTGCAAGAAACAGAATCTTGGGCAATGCTGCAAAATGAAATACATATAATTATCCACATCTGTAGGTGCGTTATAAGAACTTTCTTTAAATGAGACGCATAACAGAGAAAGAGGCATACCCATAACAACAAAACCACAGGAGTTTGACCAGCATATCCAGTTCTTACAAGCAGCAACAAGTGTTAATATAAAATATATACCATAACCTGTCAGGAGACATATGTTATCAGCATAAGAAAACTGAATGTATTAAAACCATATTTATTAAAGAGAGTCCAAATACATACCCGTGTTGGAAGACCCAATCATTAGATGAAACACCTGCAATTGGATTTGAACAGATTAGTACAAGTTGTATATGCTTACTGCTAAAGATGACTCTAATGAATCACATATTATTACAAGTAAGAAGAAAGTGATATCTAATTTGTTAGCATGTAACAACCCTATATACTTAGGCATCTACAGTGCAGCTCAATTTCACGCTTGGGAAGAACAACCAGCAATATGAGTATATGCCCGCAATTCAAAGTTATCCAAATGGAAGTATCAAGGTTTTGGTGGTCTGGATAGGTTCACGATCCTATGTGTTTAGGCAGATCATGTAAACTGTAAGCACGTTCACTAGATGTAGGCATTAGTCTGATATCCTTTTCCAAATGGCTAAGTGCGATTCGGATGTTACAAAAAATTTGTGTGTATTCATTTTCTTCAAAACTTGTAAAAGTTGTTTATAAAAGTTAACAAATAATTGTTGAAATTTAAGGGTATAAGGACCTTATGATTATGCACGCCGAAAGTTTTAGTTAATCAGCATCTAGGTAAAATAGAACTACATTAATATAACTCCGTGAGAGTCAATAAGTTCGGAGTCAGCAAGTCATGAAAAATATAAGGTAATTAAAGAAGTAGTACTTACTTTCTGCCGAGTCCAGCCCCTTTGTGGATTCCTAGAGTGAATCCTCATTAACTAACACAATAAGAGCACAAAATATCAGTTGCCAGTACTAATCAAAAGGGCTTGTGTAGGATATGACTTGAAATTTACACAAATGTAAAATTCAGAACTTTATGAATAATATCTTGTAGCATACTATTATAGAGCCCCCAATTGCGAGCTTGTGGAACTTAATGATTGCGTTACTACTATACGCTTTGTTTATGAATAGCATTATTCGAAAGAAAATACATTTATAAGCAGTCGTTCTGTAACTTATATTATGCCATGTTCAATGAATATTGCCTTTTCAAAATTTAAAATAAAAAAAAATATATATCCTTTTCATTAAACTTTCCAACTTCACATCATTTTTCGGAGTTAATTTTTTTCAAGTATTAAAGAAGAAGACTATCTTTCATATTTAGTACTGTAACATCAAGGATCATATGTATACCTAGTGACACTTGAACCCTATATCTCTTCATGTGCCTAACCACTAGGCCACTTGGTTGGTAGTTTTTCCTACATTACTATCAAGTGAAGTAATTATTCATTTATACACATCATTACGCCAAATCATAACTATTTCCTCAAAAGGTTTAAATCAGCATAGAAACCATCCAAGACCCCGTGCACAACTTTTGAGGAGAACCCTTCCCAAGGACCTAACCCCACGCAACAAGCACATATTTCAATAACCTTTTATCATGAGCTAGGCATTAAACCCATGACCTATTTCCTCAAAAGCCCTCATTAGCCAGTCAACTTGACGTTTGCGGCGGGGGAGTGATACCACAAAATAGGTAACAAGCGTTTTGAAGCAACAAGCAACTACCGGTTAGCGTTTTGCACAAAATGCTTGTTTGGAAACAAGCAACTAGCACTCCTATTTTATTTTTATTTTGGGTTACCTAGTTTCTGACTCGACATCGCGAGCCGACTAATACTACCTTTTGGATAGCAATCCTATATTATATTAAACGCTCCAAATCAAAATGCTACTCCTAGTAGCATTACTTTTTCCACTTACTAATTATGACCATACAGCTATGTTATCAAACACTTTATCAAAACAATCAGCTACTGCAATCTATCCACAATAACAAATTGATAAAAACAAACATTATTAACCTGATAAAAAGCAACAAGGGCAATAACAGCGTCAATTAAGGCAAGGGCAACATTAACAGAAACCAAAGGCGTAGAATAACAACCAGGCTCAGTTGTCACCATCATCTCACCCTTAAACAAACAGACCCCATTTTCTTAATTCATTCATTCATAAATATATATTTATATAAATATAAATATAAATAAAGTATGTGTGTATTTAGGTGTTTTTGTGTGTGTAGGGTTTGAATTGAAAAGGAAAGGTTGTGAGGAGGAGGAGATCAATGGGATCTGGTTGTTGATAATAACATATATATAATTATTACTGTATATAAATTTTTATTATTAATGTTTGACTATATTTATTATTTGTGTTTTTGGTTTTTATTATAACTATTTAGGTCTATAAATCATTTTTCTTTATTATATATGTTGTCGACTTGTCGACGTTGAATAATAGATTGTGTCAATGTCGTCCGTACATCTAACCGGTTTTCTTACTACATTTATGTATGTTTCTACTTTTGGAGATGTGTTTTATTTTTAAGGTTTTTACATTTTAGGAACTAATGGTAGGACTTGTCTTGTGATATAAGTTAAGTTACTCTAGCTTGGGAGCATGTTCACATGGAAGTCAATAGCGTATAGTTAGGCTTTTTAAACTGAAATTTCGCTGCGAGAATTGGGATTTTTAGTCACGATATGTCGCAGCCAAAAAGTTATGGCTAAAAGGTCGTGGTTAAAGACCTGTAACCACGACTTTGTAGGTAAAAGTTTATTTCATTGGATTAAAACATGTCCGACGACAAATGCGGTGAGGGTGTTTTTAAAGTGTGTGTATGTCGGACCATACGCATTCACCACTTACTTTTCCACAAAGGAAGATTCGGGATGGCGAGAAGACCGAATAAAATTTGCTTTGACAGTTTAAGTTAGGTAAAGGTAAATGGTAAGAAATGTAACCATATGGGTAAAATGATATGAGAATACATTATGACGTTGACGTGAACGTTGTGATGGCCATCACCATCACACCCGCTTTATTTAAAGCAAGGGGTGTAGTGATGAGGTCTCCCTCGCCGTTCCTACATGGTCACCAAACTAAGCTCTTCGCTTGCTCTTCTTCATTTGCCGCCTCTTCGTTTGGTGCTTTTATTCAAACGAAGCACAAAAGACAAATTACTTTGTAGCTTTTTTTTTTTTTTAATAAGTGTAAATAACAAATAGAGTAATAAATAAATACAATTGTGGGTGGATGTAGTTCAAATGAAAAGGTTTGTTTTGTGTTATGAGGAAGGGATTATTTTGAAGTGGTTGTGTTGTTTATATTACATGCATGGTAAATGAAAAAAGTGAAGTTTTACTACACTTTCGCTTCTTAAAGATTCCAACGCTGACACAAAAATTTACACTAAAATAATGCAAAAAGGTATCATATTAGAATATCTTGCACCAAATAAAATGTGTTTTAATGTATATACTATATATTTGCACTTATTGTACTTTAAAATCTATAAAATATATGATAGTACAATAAAATAGGAAAAATAAATTAAGTATTTTATATCAATATCGAAATTTCATTTGATGACATTAATGTGGAAGTAAGAAAATATTTTTTATATAAACTAGTTTTTATGTTTTATATTAAATATAAAAGCAATTAGAGAAATGAAAACTTTTATGGGAGGCCAAAACAATTTTTTTTAGAAATACATTAAATGGGAGGACCGAAAAATTTTTTTTTTTTCTGAAAATACACATGAAATCGCGAAAAAATACACTAACTGAGAGCTTGGGCGCAGTGAAGTGAGTCCGCCCTTGTATCAAAGGACTAGTAAAAATAAGAAGTTTTAATATAATGAATAGTATTTTAGTGTAATGAATAAGAATGCACTATATTTAGTGTATTTGTGTGTTCACTATCCATCGTGACTAAAATAGTGTGGTGTTTGGTACTAATTGGAGGCCATTTTATTAGTTTTGCACTATGTTAATGCAAAAGACGTTTAGTGTCAACATTGGAGATGACCTTTAGCCATTGCAAATAGGTTTTGTGGAACATTAACAAAGTTATGATTATGTGATTTTCTCATGAGCGGATCTAGGGACTCTAAGACTAGAGACCTAAGGAAAACACATTTTCACTTTACACTTCAACGTCATCCCGCTTTTCTTCCTCTCACTTCCCTCACACACTCATTTATTTGTAGACAATGTCACCTTTATGGTCACCTTAATTTTTTTTTTTTTTTTTTTTTTTTTTTTAATATTTACAAACTTAAAACGTAAACGTAAAATATAAAAACGTAAACATACGAAATAGAAAACTTTTATTCATAAATTAAAAACAGTACATAGACTTCGAATATTAAAAATATAACATTAAATCTGAAATTAAATATTACGAGACATGTGTTCAACCAAATTGACACGAAGGTTTTGATGCGCTTGATGTGATCTGATGTACCTCATCATTTTTCGCATTTGTTCATCGGATCGTATGGGGTCGTTCGGTTGATGTCCTTCCACCGGGTACCATTCGAGATATCGCTTTTTGTCTTTTCGAACCATATTATGTAATGTGATGCATGTATACATCATATTCATTATTCTATATTTTCGCTTTTTATGGATTGGCAAGTATCGCCCATTTCTTCTTCGAACACCAAACGCCGCTCCACATCTTTCCTTGCCGATTCCTCGCATTTGCTTTGCCTTATTCTCTTGTGGTCATCATCCGATGGTTCCGAATCGTGTTAACTAGTGTTGCCAATCGCGGATATATCCCGTCAACAAGATAGTAATCAAATGGGTAAGTTACCTCGTTAGCAACAAACGGAATCTTCAAGCTATTCCTTGTTTAAGATCACAAACAAAGGGGATTGATCCGAACGTTGAAGTCGTTGTTCGACCCATAAACACCAAAGAAAGCATGCCATATGCATAAATCTTGTGACGCAACAGCTTCCAGCAAAATGAACGGATTCGGACCATGATCACGTCTAACATATTGCCCTTTGTGTGCATTCGGACACCCAAACCACTCCCAATTTGTACAGTCAAGGCTTCTTATCATCCCCGAAAACCCAAGTGTTTCTTCGTGATGTCGATAAAGCTTTACGACATCGCCCATAGTGGTTTCTCAAATACTGACAAAATTTCCATAACAGACTTACAAAAATAATCAAGATATCGACGAAGTTTTGTCACTTATTTGAAGATATTCGTCTAAACCATCAAGAACTGCGTCGTATGCCAATTGACAAATTGCGATGTGCACTTCATCAACGCCGAAAATGCCTTCTTTTCTAGTACAATCAATATTACCACTAAAAATTGACAATGAATATTTACATTCGAACTATCCGGTTGAAAAGATTGCAACTCATTCAAACCTTTTCGAACCTATATTCATCGTACGGTGGGTTCTCGAAAAATAAGCTTCGACTAAATGGTCATGCGCACCATAATGGTCTCGATTAATGCGTTTTATCACCGGGCGATTTGGTTCTCGTCTATCATTAATAAACACACCGCTCTTGCAATAAAATTCATGTTCGACTTTCAATTTCTTGTTCTTTTCTCGAATCGTGAATATAATCATATCGAAATTCTCGAATTCATTTTAAAATAAAAGAAATGAGATATATATTTTTTGAAGTTATGAAGTTAAAAATTGTGAGTTTGTGTTTAAAAAATGGTGGGTATTTATAATTAAATAAGGTAAAGCGAATTTATTTTATTTTATTTTATTTTAAACCATGCTATGGCTACAAAGTATAAAGTGTGAACTTTTTTTGTTTTAGTCATCAACTGTTATATTTCAAAGATGGGGCCTCGAAAATTGCAAAGTCACACTAGGTGACCGGTTCACCTATTTCCTTCTTGAAAATCCCAACTCGTGCATGACTAACGAATGGAGACAAAGTCATTCTCACCCCTTTGCCTTCTAGTCTAGGTGCGTTTGTATCTTGTCGTGAATGAAATCCAGATGAGTTTGATAAGAGTGCCATCCTCACCCATTAAATATCCATACCTAAATTTCGACGATGATATGAGTATGGATTATACTACGATCTATCATTTATTACCATAGCCATGGTCTCATCTTAAACAAACACCTTTAATCACTTTCATAAGATACCTCATTCTCATAAGAGAAACTAAACGCACCCAAAGGTTATAAAACCCAAAGAATTTTATTTCGTATTTTAAATAGTATATGATTCACGAATAAACCATCTATATATTTTAGAAGTTTTTTCGATTAGTTAAACTGTTAAAGTATAAAAATAATCTATTTTTATGACAACCATGTTCAAAATAGAAAATATAAACACAGTGGAGTAGTTCATAGACATGGTCATGAAAGCAAAACGTAGTTGTTGGTTGGATGGCAAGTTTGGTGTTAAACCCAATGTTGAATTGAATTGGAGCAAAATAAGAATTTGGGCCATGTGTAATCGTGTATGACCGGGTCGTGTGAAATTGTGGATGACTAAGCATTTCATTTACGCGGTGACTACGTACACATGTTGAGATGGACAATATATATAGGAAAATAAATGCTAGTATACCAAACTATTCGGAAATTAATTTTGTTGGTGCCCAACTATATACAATCATCTTTATTAGGTTTGAATAGAATCCATGATCACTACAAAACTACGTACCTAAATGCCATAGCTTGAAAAGGGACACCGCACTATGCAATTGTGTTTAGTAGTTTAAAGGAGGTAAAAATTGATATATATCTTTTCAAATCTCATAGCTATGATAACCTTAAAAATTAGAGCACTCGATATCGTTATCAATAACATGCCATTTGCTCATTTTCAAATCAATAACATGCCAAACATCTTACTACGCAATGCTCAATCACAAGTCAAAAGTTGAATCGAAGTAGAGAGCTACTGCCCAAACGAGAAAATGACAAACTTTTGCTATTTTTTAATTTTTTAGTTTATTGTGAGTGAGAGGTATTTTTAGTGCAGATTTTGTGACCCAATAACACGTTATCGATGTGTTATGAAGGAGGTGTTTGAGTTATTAGTGAGTTATTGGGAGGTGTATGACGCGACGACAGTGACATACTAATAGCGTGTTATTGGTATTCACGATCTTTTGTCTTCTTAGGTAAAATTTCATGTTATCACTTAATAATTCATTCTTGATAGATATTCTTTTATATATGTTACTGGGTCGATTTAAACTATTGGCTAAAACTCATTATGTCCTTTATAAAGAATGGGCAGTCATCGCTAACTTAGGTTTGTCCGTTGATTTGAAACTTTTGAAAAAAAATAGAAATCTTATATTATCAAATGTACAAGTTTCATGTGATCCGAATCAACCTAGTCGAGTTTGGTAATTCTTTATCTTATTTTAGTTTGAAATATATATTTATGAGATCCGATTCTTCCACAAGTGATTAACTCTCAATCAACATCACCACTAGTCCACGGGGTGGACCTATGGGGTTTTTTTTGGGTTTACAGGAACCTAATTGATATTTGCCGTCTAGTGTAAATTTTTATTAAAAATAAGGCTTTTTGCAATATGTCAAAAGGAAATGCGTGTATTTCTAACTTGTTTGCTAGCTTAATGAAATTGTACATTTATATTTTTTTTATACTCGTAAAAATAATTGTGCATCACGTGACTTGAAGTTTTGTGTCCGACTATGAGTCCACCTTTGTGCCTTTGTAGAAAACCGATGTGGTCATGGTTTTGTGGCTTTGTTGACGAGGATGAAAATGTAGTGAACCTTCACTCATTAAATAATCGTGAACTTGAAGAATGTAATAATACTTCAATGTCTAACAAGGAATTTATATACCAAAAATATATCCGTGATGATATGTTTGGATCGTTCGTGGTGATAGATAATGTTTAAACTATTTAATTTTTACATAAGTAATATCGTTTTGAAGTTTAAAAATTGTATTTTGTTGAGTTGTATGTGTTTTGTATTGGATTATATGTTTTAGAATTATTGTGAGATTGGTATTGGACTTTTTATATTTTATGTGTGTTTGGCATTAAATATTATAGGTTTAATAGGTGTTTGGTAAGCCGGACAATTGCTTTTTTTTTATAGCGAAAAACCAGTTTAACCCACCGGTTGGATTGGTGACCCGCTCACTTGACCAGATCGATTACAAAACATGACTTAGAAAGTGATGTACAGACAGGCTCTTTTCTTAACATAGAAGAAATTTAATAGAAACCAAAAACTCTAGACAAATGTGATGGTTCCAATGCAAGGAAAAGTCATATGACAAGTCAAAATTTTGGAAGGAATTATATGCAATGTCAAAGTTTTCGACGGTATCTAGTAAAGGACCAAGTCTCCAACTTTAAACATGATTTACACGTTAAAGATAAAGGGTAGAAGAAGACATGTGGTCGAGAAAAATGTTAGTGTCATTGAATGAAATTAGAACTTTTGTGTGTCTACTATGTTGTGAGATATTTATGTGTTCAAATAGACTATTCACATAAGGTGTAATGGTGTTACCGCGTGGTGGTGCAATCATCAGATGATCGACCACCACCACCCATTACACTTGTGCACCGTTTGTTTAGTTTTTTATTAAGTTCCGTTAAATTAAAGTGTCGCTAGATATACGTGTCTGCTTATAGATTAATAAATGGTTGTTTGTTTTGTAATAATAAAGTCATTCGAACGAAAAATTATCATATACCTTTTATTTGAAATAAATTTAAGTGGAAGGGTAAATATGTAAAATTAAGATAAAAGAATGAACTTAATTTGTAGACCCTTATCTCCATAAATTTTTCTAGAAAAGTCACATATAAATTTTAAGACTAAACAAACATCCACTGATAACTTAATTAACTTACCTATTTTTCAATTAAGACACATTAAGTTGTTATCAAACACCACCTTAGTCTAACACATTGAGGTATAAACCTCGGCACCTCGTCCTTCGAACCCACAACACACAATATATCCTGTCTTGCAAGTATACATACAAAGTTGCATAGATAAATTATGTATTGAGAATGAAAGTCATTCCCTTACTTCAAACCGTTAAACCAAAAGCACCCTTAACAGAATCAAATCTGGCAGATAAATTTTAGTGGAGGCGACCCCTTAATCACCAAAGCATCAATGCGGCAACCAAAACTGGGTTAAATCTCAGAACTAAAATAAATAAATTAAATTTTATTAACTGTAAAATAAATGAATACAATATCAATGTTTTCTCAAGACTATACAAGAACCAAATAACGTGTCCAAAATTTAAAAATAAAAAAATAAACAAAAATAAAAAAATCTAATAGTTAACCCGACATTGCGAGCGAGACGACTACCTTTTGGATAGCCTGGCAGGTGAACCGGCTGCAAGGGATAAACCAATAGTTTTGTCGGACTATAATTAATCATAAACTGCAACCGCAACAAAGGTAGAAAAAGCAAAGTGTGGAAACCAAGACAACAGCTTCGACACCCGAAGCAATCTTAAAAAGAAACCGATCAACAAACCATTTATGTACTACATTAAACTTGGTTGATAATTTCCATCGAAGACCATGATTGATCTTTAGCTTCTTCCATATTCCTTTGCCACTTTTGCCATGCAACCTAGTGAAAAAGTGTGTAGAAGAACTAGGTTTGTTTTCTGTTTCTGCCATTTTTTGTTGTTGTTTTTGATGTTGTTTTAGTATTTGTTAATTTTTTTTTTTGTCAAGGGTAGGTATTTATATTGGTTTCTTGGCGTAAAAGGTTTGGAATCTACGGTTGGCATGATGGACGTTATAAAGGGTATGTGAATTGGTGAATTGCAAGATGTGTCCCTTGTGTTTTGGTTGTGTTGCAATTTGGTCCTTTTATTTATGAACATTAATGGATCAATTATTAATCTAACCAAACGGCTAGAATGCTAGATGTTTAGTTAAGTTTGATCAGAAAGGATAAATTATAAGAACCCCTCTATAATGTGACAATAAGAGGGTTTTGGTCAAAATATACAAACCGCAATACACATCGTACAACCTCACGACGAATGACGAAACCCCTATAGGATGTCTGTATAAACTGCCCCAGTTCAAAATCACTAGTTTTCAAATGGATTAACGGATAAGTTTTTGTCTGTTCAGGTTGTTTGGAAAAAATGAGTATTTGACTCATATACGGGCAACCAAATCGCGATGACTCCTTTCGTTTCAAGGGGATTAATTTTATTTCGTTAACGATAGAAAAATATATAATGAATATAGTTTCGTATTATATTATTATTTATACTACATATACAAAGAAAACATATTTGCTTAGAGCTTAAAATCTTAAAAATAAATAATGTTGTTAGACTAAAATAATTTTACTTATAAAAGACAATGCAATATATTAAATATTTAAAATCGTCTAGTCTTATTTAATATGGTAATATATATAGGTAAAATTATAGGAAGACATTGTAAAGCATATCCGAATGAAGATTTAAATTATATTGTTCATCTAATAAATGAAGGTAAATATATAGATGCAAAAATAGGAAGACAAGTATCAATGTCAATATCCGTAATGATTAAATCGTATACATTCTATAGTTAAGGATATGGAATTATGGATATCTACTACACTATATTATAGATACGGTTTATAGCTAGGTGGATTATTTGCAAAGATACGAACTAATTATACGAGTAATCTCATAAGATATACTTTCCTTAGGATGATAAAGATACGGTATATAAGAAAATTACACAAAGTAATTTTGCCAGAACAAGTTTTGTAAAGGTAACATTTGAAATTTTAAAACTTTGTTAGTCATTATAGTCATTTATAGATTGCAAGTCCACCTCTAATTGTATCTTAAAATTAAGTGTTTTGAAGATATATCCGGTTTAACATTTTAATTGAGAGAGAAAAGTTTTTGTGGACCTCTCCAATAAGAGAAAACAAAAGTTTAGGCTCACTCATTAAGTGAAGAAGAAACACCCTTTTACTACACATTTAAGAGTTCAGACCATTAGATCAAAGTTATAATCATCAAATAGTTGTTTCATGTATACAATATTCTAAATATGTTATTAAACATCTATTGTGAGATCGATCCACATACAACTGTAACTTCTAGTAGATCGGTTTCTTATTATGTATTGCTAGTAAATCGGCTTCTTATTATGTATTGCGGGTTCGTTAAGCAAATAAAAGTACTAGTAATACCAATTTTAAAGCTACAAAACATGCATACACAACATTTCAAAGCAAAACACTTCTCACAAAGCAACTAAACTTTGTACATTTTAACAAAGAAAGTTTTGTGTACCAATTTTCAAAGAAAAAGAAGAAAAATTGTAGTTTTGGAAAACACAAGGAGTGTTAGTAAACATTTTATTGAAAGGATAACCAGTTCCGCGTTATTGGGGTCAATTATTATGCAAGTTGGCCCACCGGTTGGTTCATTTCCAGGAAGGTTATTGTTCTTCATGATCTGTTTGTAGCACTTTTGGAATCTGAAATTAGCAAAAACTGTTATTGATTTATAAAATGGGTCCTTAAACAAAAACACATGTGCAAGGTTTAGCCTCAACATTTGTTGAATTGTTGTTTGTAAAACAATCATAAGATTTGAGTCGTTTTTATGAGCAATTAGTTTGTGGGTTTTGGCTCTACAGATGGTATGTTTGGTAAAAATAATTGTTGCTAGAATTGGAGAAGGAGCTGTAAACGAAAATAAAGATGGAAATTATAAAAAAAACTACATGAAGTAGCAGTTGATTTTCAGAGATTATGAAAGATTATTTTTTTATAATTTCTGATAAGTTTGGTTTGTTAAACAAGACTTATATTTTAAGTAGTTTATTTATTTTTAAATAAATAATTATAATCATTTAATAATCTCGTGTGTCAAATATATGAAGTATTTTTCATGTCCCACGATAATACGAGTATTTTTTTTGTGTTGGTGTATGCTACATACTTTCCAAACTTATTGTTAATGGGTTAAATTTATAGTAATTTTAAGAGTGTTGACACATGAACAATAAATATGATATCATCGACATAACTTGAAAGTTTGTAGCATATAGCGAAATGTGGAAAAAAAATACACAAATTATAATAAATTGTAAAAAAAAATGTACATTGCTGTTATAAGGCTAAACTCTTTTGTTTTCCATTATTTGGTTAACTTCCTTGAAGATAGTACGCGCAAAGTAAATGGTTTTATCTAGGATTACAATAATCAATGTTGCAACATACTTTCTTTTGTCCCATATTAGTTATGGGCATAGCGGTGTTAAGACGTTGCTAAAACGTGAGGCGTGACTTTCACGTTACGCAATAGACTAAGGCGTTGACTTGAGGCGTGACATTAGATGAGACGTGAAAAGGCGCGAGGTGTGACGCTTTTTTTAAACTTAACTTTGATGAAAAAGGTTTTGTTTGAAAGAAATGAATAAGATTACATGCAAGGATAGTTTTTTGATTTAATTTCTTATGTATAACACTTTTTATAAACTTGATATATATGAAATATGATATAATATATAAATCTATAAATATTTTTATATTATGTGCCGCTTTAAGTCACGTCTTAAAAACGCTATGGCTCCATAGCTCTTAAGACATGAGGCTTGGTCCACCGCCATGTCACGCCTCACGCTATTTATAACCTTGCATCTTCAACATTAATGCGTCCGAAACTTACAAAAATCTTGCTCATGCATACGAAGAAGGAAGTCTAACACAACATGAGCTATATACCCATGGTGTATGTAAAATACATCACACATTATTTCCAAGGTTTTAACTATTTGTGGTAGAAAGTTATGGGCCAAAGTTGCAAATGATGCATAATGAAAGGATAATTGGTGATTGACTTGAAATTCCTATGTCATGTGAATGGGCCATGGTGTTGGTGGAAATAGAGCTGTTGGGTTAATGTGGGCCCAAGTGTAACGGTCAGAGTGGAAAGGGTCAGAATCTGCCAGTTGGGCAACTCTTTTTCAACATTCTTCTATTCTTTGTTTCTTTCTTTCTTGGAAAGTAAACCTTATTTGACGGATACAAGTCTACCAATCTGTGATATTTCATTTCGGAAAATGTTGTTTTCACTAACCTTATCGCTGCGTAGCTAAATAATCACATGTTATGTCTAGAAGGCGTAGAGAGAAAGGAGAGAGGGTGGTCACGAGTCTTTTAGTGAACTTTATCTTGCCCAGCTAAATAATCACATGTTATGTCTAGAAGGCGGGGAGAGGAGGGTGGCAGGGTGGTCACGAGTCCTTTAGCGAAAAAATTGTAACATAAAATTTTAAAATATTTGACTATTATTGTAATTTGCCGTTTTAACGAACTGATTTGTAATGTAGTTTTTAAAAATAATCAAAGTTTGCTCCTTCGACCATAACTTTTTAACTCCGTCCATGGTTATGTAGTCTAGCTTTATGTGAGTGGTCAAATAATCACATAGTTTGTGCGCTTGAGTTTAAAGTTGTTAATTAAATTCGAACTTTCCTTTTAAGTTGAAAAAACACATTTAATACACATTAATTAAGCGAATATCGCAGAGAGCTCTTTTGGGAAAAGCTTGCAGAGACCACTTTACACGTATCTCAAAAATTTTATTTTGTTCAGCTGCTATTAGCAACGGTCAAACATGCGTGTTACGAGCTACATTTAACATCGGTCAAATAAAATACAACCCAACGTCACGTCATTTCAACGCCAGAGGCAATAATTCTTTAAAATGGGGACGAGGCATCAGGTTTATTTTTTGACGCAAGTGTTAAATGTAGCCGTAACACGCAGAGATTTTTGACTTCACCGCTATAAGCAGCGAACAAAGCTGGCTATTTTGAGAGACATATAAAGATGGCCTCGCAAAGAAAACCCTTTCCCAAAAGGGCCTCTGCAGTAATTTTCACTTAATTAAACTTATAAATTTAATTAATTTAATGTGAGTTTAAATTTAGTAAACTCATTCTTTCCAGTTTTATACCAATAAATCAATGTCCAAAGAGCACCTGTTAGACAAACCCAATCAACCTATATAATAACTATATTTGAACTGATTACAATTAGAAGACCAACAAAATAAACAGGCTCTGCCTTACCATTCAACCTTAAGTATCACAGACTCACAGTTAAAAAGTACTCCGTATAATGTAACTTTAGTCAAATTATCCTAAGTTATCTTGTACACATTAGTATATGTTTGGAGTTGTGAAATGTGACACAAACAATTTGAAGAAGCATAACCTAGATGGAGAATTAAAGAGGTAGAGTTAGAAATGAAAGCAATGATCGTTACACGTCCATATACCACTAATACGTCCTGTGCAGTGTCGTAAAACCATATCAGTGAATTTGATCGACTCTTTGAGGTTTAGCAACCTCAAAACTCAATCCGGTAGAGGTTCATCACTTCCAAAAAAATGTCGAAACAGATCAATTCTCATTACAAACCAACGACTGTATCCAAATTCAGTAAGTAGCTAGATTACAATTTCCATATCACAAATAAAAAACAAAACAAGTCTGCAAACTGTTTTATGTAAGTAGCTTTCTACAAATGTAACGGTATCAAATTGGAACGATATAAAAAAATATGCCAAAGAGTTACATATAAACATACATTACTTGGGTTCAATTTTCGCCGTGATATCATATCCACCAGTATATTCAAACGCATCACTTTCGTTCCTTTTAAGCACACCTTCAGTGTAAGGATGGATAGGAGTACCGGTAGATCCAAACATGTTATTAAACTCATTAGTAGATGAGGAATTTGATGTTGAACTCGTATGGATCCCGCCACTCTTTAGAATATTCTCAAGTATCTTCACCACATCACTCATAGTTGGACGCTCTGCAGCGGATTCTTCAACACATTGCATTGCTAATTGTATAAACCTACCAAAGCCCGTCAATAATGAGTCTTTGAGATTTGGATCGAGTATTTCTCGTAGTCCATATCCTTCTTCGCCTGTCATGTCCATTGCTAGTCTCACTTCGCACAATGTACTTTCCTTTACAATAGGCAGTTTAGCGGTTATTAGTTCAAGCATCACCACCCCAAAGCTGTATACATCACTCTTATCGGTTAATTGTTGTGTCATGTAGTATTCTGGATCGAGATATCCCTGTACACGATAGAAATGTTAGAGGTCTAATGTAATCTGGTACACACTCCTAGGAACGAATCCTTGAAGTTGCATATAGGGGATTAAAAAGTGGCGAAGGGACCATACCAGGGTACCCTTAACTTGAGTTGAGACATGGCCTTTTCGCTATCCGAAACTAGCTTGGACAACCCAAAATCTGCAACTTTTGCTGTGAGGTTTTCATCTAAAAGAATATTAGTTGACTTAACGCTCTATGGATAATAGGAGGATCAGCAAGCTCATGTAGATAAGCTAGTCCTTTAGCAGCACCGAGCGCCACACGTAGTCTTCTTCCAATCGAGATGAATTTCCGATTTACCTAAAGTTTATATGTTCATCAATTTTGTCAAAACTCGCCACAAACTAAGTAATGACAATCGAGACAAACTTATATTTGTTAGCTTCAGTGTCTTTTGACTCAGTCATATAAGTTTACCTGACAAGCTTTCTCTAAGGGTTCCATTGGGCATATACTCATATACCAACATTTGTTCTCCTTGCTCGAAACAAAACCCGACAAGCCCAACAAGGTTCTTGTGATGAACCCGCAAAGCAGCTCAATTTCAGTCTTGAATTCAAGCCCTCCCTGCGTTGAGCCTTGTTGAGCCCTTTTAATCGCAACTGTTTGCCCACCTGGGATCACTCCTCTATAAACCTATCAAATCACAACAACACCAGAAAAAGAATATCACAACTAGCACCAAAAATAAAACTAGTTAATTCCATAAAAACCGGGCTATACCTTCCCATAACCTCCGGATCCTATCTGGTTAGTTTCCGAAAATTTACTTGTGCTTTTCTTGAGTTCATCATAAGAGAACCATCTAGCTCCTTTCAACTGCGGTGCACCTCCACTGTCTTTAGTACTTGGAGCCCAGGATCCTGTCGAAAACAGGTTGAAATTAGCTATGAAAAGGCGTAAGCATTGTGAAAACAAATTAGTACGAAATAGTTACTTACCAAAAGGTTTGCTTTGACTGATGGCTTTTCAGCACGCTTTTGTTGAATAGCGATACTACGAGCACAATGAGTACAATGATCAAAAGAGTGCAACCAATGACGATCCCAATTACACCACCAACTCCAATACCGCCACCATTATTATCTGCACATTATGTATGATCAATTTAACTGGTTAAAAGGGTAGGAAAAAACTTACATGAACCAAATGTTATTGTAGTGCATTCAACATTTTAAAATCATTTTATCAATAAATTTGGATTATATCTAAAACGATGTAATCAGAAATATTTACCTGCAAACGAATAAGGATTTGCAATGAAAATATACGTTCCGAATTCTGCTGGTGGCTTGTAAGTTTGATTACTCAAGAAAAATCCCATTTTCTGAACCTCCGGTCGTTTAAAATGCTTACTTTTTGATGGAAAGAATTGCACACTAACTTGAAGATAATCCTCAAGATTAAAATGCGGGTTTTGGAGCACAACTGAGCCCGAATCAAGGCTCAGTTTCACCAAAGGCTTGTTTCTAATGAATGCCACAAGGTAACATTCGATAAAGTACTAAAAGTTGGTGCCCAAAGTTAAATGTTCCTTCATATGGATAGGCACAGCCACATTTTAGAGGACTTGGTTTCTGATCAGGCCGACATGATTTTGTCCCACAGTCAGGTAAGCTTGTAGAATACGGTGCTGCTGATTGTTGAGCTTGACAATATGGACTATTCTCAAGGGTCTGATTGCACACGGGGTTTCCATATAGTCTAGAAATACCATAAACACAAAACATAAATATTGAGTATGTAGAGATTAGACCAGTGGGTCGGGAAAGTTTTTTGACATGTCAAAAACAGGTTCAGGTCAAATACGTTGTTTCTAGTAGGGATCAAAACAGGTTCAGCCAGGTTGACTCGAAAACATAAATGTTTTCATTCAGAAAACTTATAGATAACTAAATCAAGTGAAAGAATTACTAATAATTTGATTTGGGAGGTTGTAGAACCAAATTTCAGATAAAACACAAATTGACCCGCTTATTAGTAAATAGTAATGATGTTGAAACTTGAAACTTGAAACTGCCACCTCTAATATGAATCTTGATGTCATTTAAAGTTGTTCTTACTCGAGTTCCTGTTTGTAACTGCTAGAGAGTGTCACATTGTTGATCTTGTTGTTTTGCAAATCAACAAGCTCTAGTTGACCGCCAATGCTATCGCCCATAGATAATGTATCATTAAGATTGTTGTTCTTCAGTCTCCTGTTTGATCGATTTCAAGAACAGAACATGTAGTGTTATACTTAATGGAGGTAACATAATGACACATTGACTTTTTTAGGTCCACCCTTCCTCTATTTACCGGTTTGACCTATAAAAGGTCAAAGTGTAACATTTTCGTATAACAGAAGTTTAATTGAATCTTACACAGTTTGAATTCCAGATAAACCGAAAAGGGTTTGTGGTAGCTTCCCTTAAGCGTTCCAAATTCCATAACGCTGAGCACAACATTTAAAAGTCAATATAAGATGGCTTTCCATTAGAAAAGAAAACGCGACTTATAAGATACTGAACACTCACAGGGTGCTTAAAGATGGTAACGTAGAAAGCCAAGGCGGAGGGTCGGATTCTTGAAATGAGTTGTTGCTCAAGTCGCTACACAAGAAGTCTCACAAATTTTAAATCACAAACATAAAAATGCAAAAGAAGATATCGATTTTGATGATTAACTTACACATAAGTGAGAGAATTCATCCCACTTAGATCAGGCAAAGCTCCTGATAGCTTGTTGTAGCCTAAATATCTATATACACACAAGAAATAACAGAAAAGACAAAGTCAATCAATGATCGCCGAAGTTTACCTTTTAATAGAGTAAAATATGTACTCACAGTTCGCTGAGGCTTGTAAGACTGTTCAGGGTTAATGGCACTTCACCTTCCAACGCTGCTTCTATCAAGTCGACTGTTGCAATGCAAATAATTTTACTTAGTTATTTTTTCAAACAGTGTGAATGATTTTAGCTTTCAATATTTTACGACAGAGTCTCTAGTGTCGTGACACTTCCAATTGTACTAGGGATCCTTCCGTCAACTGATTCCCATCGAACAATCTGTGCTTCCAATATGACAACTGCTCATTAATATGTTTTAATCAAATTTTTGGAGAATAATTTCTACTGATTGGTTCAACTTACACATGTATTAGTACCATGTCTTCGCCAAATATTTGTGAAGGAATTGGCCCTGATAGCTTGTTCTTATTGAAATGACTGCAAATTTACAATGATTAGACAAAAATTGTGTAATTAAGATCAGTGTTTTCCTATAATGCAATAGTAAAAACTGAAAAACTACTTACAAATGCTTAGCGTGTTTAAGCATATCCAAGCCCGGTGATGTGAGAGATGAATACGGAATTGATCCTGATATTTGATTTTCTGAAATGTCCAACCAGTAAAGGTTTGATAGATATCCTAAAGACGGAGGGATTTCGCCTGTCAGGTTGTTTGAGTTCAAAGCCCTATTGATCATAAACCATACGTTAAGAATTTTTTATAAAGACTGTCTAGCAATGTGTTTTTTATTCATGAAGATCGTTGGTAAGGGGAATCTTACATATACGAGAGCTTCTTTAGGTTTCCCAGTTCAGACGGAATGCTGCCGGTGAATTTACAACCACATAGAATCCTGAAACCAAAATTTTAAAAGGTTATGTTATCTTTGTAGGCTATAACATTTTTTTAAGGTATGCATGTTCATCATGGTTTTAGCAATATATCGTTCTTTAGAGGCAAGTAAAGAACAGTTTATAAAACTCACAGCTGACCGAGATTTTCTAGATCTCCAACCCGTGGAGAGATTGGACCTGTTAGGCCTCCATTAAACGATAAGTCCCTAGCATAACATCAAAATCTTTTCAGATACAAACTTATCAAAGTAGGTAACTAGTCCAATAATATTTCAGTGTGATCAAAGTGTACGAATTTACAATAGTGTTAGTCCAGTGAGACCACCAATGTCGCCAACGAGTTGACCTGCTAAGCCCATAGATGACAACCACCTGAGAATGAAAAAAATCCAATATTTCAACGGCGAAATGGGTTTAATAAGCTAGGTATATCAACCTGCGTATCTTAGAATTGGTTAAACTGGGATCCATAATTTGTTTGGCTATAAAAAAAGAAGCCCGGTTTTGAACCCCAACCAATTTTGGTTTCATATTATGAACTAAAACTAGATCGTAATAGATAATTTTTTCATAAAAGTATTTTATTTTTAAATTTAATAAGATAGTTTATAATCATTTTTACTTCTTTATTACAAAGTGTAACTTGTATGGAAACTATCCATCTTGACTTAGATTAACATGTTTTGACTTGTTACCCAACCCGTCACCTTGTCACCTCTAGTTATACAATCAAACGTTAGAACCAAAACAAGGAAAATGGACGGACAGTTCAGCGACCCTGTCGTTCCTGCAGATGACACCTTCCCATGAACACGGATCATTTGAACTTTTCCAGCCTGGTGGCGTGTTTTGCCACTGGTCTCTCAGTGCTCTCATTGCTGCCGCTGCACATACAGCAGCACGTGGTTTATTAATCAAAACCTCGCAAAAAGTCACTAGCTAATAGATTACACAACACATGAGCACATTACTTACCATCTCCGGGATTAGTATCACCAACGATCACATGAACTTCCAACATAAAATCAACAAACACCAGCACAACACTCGCCATACGCACATTTCCATTGAGGTTAAATCATTTGTTAATTCCAAAACAAGTAGTCAAAGAACAAAGATTTGTTTTTGTCTAAGTGATTAAGTTTTTGGTTAGCTTAAATCACAAGGCATGTAATCAAAGCATTTTAATTAATAGTCTTAGCGAATGATTGACAGATAGAAAGCGTGTTGCTGGTTGCTCCGCCTGACCAACATAAATCACAAGAAACGCTTTGTTATTTTAGAATATATGCTTGGCCGATCAAACATAGTTTTGTTGGTTTTCTTGTCTTGTTCTTGTTTGGATGAGCATCTAAATAGGCTCCATTGCAACTATTGGTTATATCACATTTGATAGTGAAAGGTTTCTAATTAGAATCTCGTTTTTATAATACTATGTAACAATTAATAATAGCTAAATAAAAAGATTCTTCGTCTCCCTGTGTTTTTTAAATGTGGCAATTCAAAACGGCTTATACAAACAATGCACGATTTGGGTTGTGCGTTGTTGACAACGGATCCTTGAGCTAAAACAGGCAGTCGTTGGAGCCGTCTAAGATTCGTTCATATGTTTTGCAACCCTATTTCCACAAGCAACAACATATGACAGAATGTATTATACCATTAACATGTACCAGCAGACCTTTTAACTTTATGCTATGCCCAGGAATGTCCAAAATCTAAAGTCAAATATTACCACCCCAAGTCTCAAACTAACACTAACTCGCAGTCTCGATGCATAGAAGTATTGTCACGCCTTTGATAAAGTTCCAAGTTCTAGCTTTTCGGTCGACACCATGTCTTGAATAATCATCCTTTTGTCATTACCAATATTAGAAACTTGCTTGTTTTTTTTCTAACATTATGGGACCTCCAAACTAAAACACTTTTATGGTCATCAACTTTGACTTTTAAAGTCAACTGCTCTTCATTTTCAAAAGTTTAATATTATGAAAATGTTGAGTATTGAGAAGTTGACCTACTAAATAAACATACAAATACGCCTGGGACAAGTGTTAAACACTAATTTTCTCTCTTCATATTCGCTAATAAATATTTGAGGAATTTTCAAAAGTAGCAGATTTTAGTTTTTGGTTCACTTTCTAATAAAAGAAAGAGTTTTCAAATTTAGTGCGATCGCTAAATCGTACAACCTTATACAAATCGTGACACTTGTTCAATTGCGCGTTATCTCTTGTTTATTCTTTTAGTTTTGCTTTTATGCTTATGGGATGTATTTTATAGACTAAAGTGACATTTTGTTCATTAATAAATTATTTTTTTTCTCGACCGACAAGATATTTTTGTCTTTATTGACAAGTGGTCCCACTTTGTAAATGGAAAAAAAATGTCAATTAGTGCGACCCACTTGCTAATAGAGACAAAACGCCTTGTTGAGTGAAAAACCGATCGCACAAACGTCACTTCGCCCAAGAAAACATCCCACTTACACCAAAGATAACCCACAAAGACACACACAAAATTACCATAAAAGTCATTAAGTTAATCCGACCAACAAACCACCCATTTTCATTTTGCTCTTCACGTGTTATCACGTGTTCAGAATGTTTCGACGCATTACACACCCCTTCACACATGAAGACAATTTCCACTACGCATGGTCTAATATTAAAAATTATTTTGTTTTTTTTACTTCACGGAGTTAGGGGTGTTCATGGTTTGGGTAATACCCAAATAAACCAAAAATCGAAATCGAGTCGAACCGAAAATAATTGAACCGAACTCGTAACCGAACAGAATTTGCCAAAACCGAACCTGACATAACTAAATACTCGGTTCTCGGTTCGGTTATGGGTTTAACAATCTAAATCGAAAACCGAATTCAAATAAATAATTTTTTTTTTTAATATATTTATATATAAAAAAATATACTAAAACTCTTTCATACTATAAATAATATTTTTTAAGCTTGAATTTTTTTCTTTCTAAAAATCTATATAAAAAATGAATAAATAGTTAAAATTATGTAATTTAGGTTATTCGGTTTGGTTTTTGATTATGAGAGTTCGGTTTAATCAATTTTAATTTGGTTCGATTCGATTCTCGTAATTGTTTTAACCGAACTGAATTAATCGAACAACCCGATAACTAAACTGATGAACACCCCTTCACGGAGTAATTTGTTAACTAAACAACAAGTTTCCATTTATTTGTAGATTTTTTTTTTTTTAAATTTTAAACCTTTGATTTTTTCTTTCTTTTCGATAGAACAATTTAGAAAATTGAAAAGTGTATTTTGTCTCCAAGAAAACGTTATTTAACAAGTGTAAAAATACTTTTTTTTAGAAAAGAGTGCGAATTAAATTAGAAAAAAGGGCAAACGATAAAAAAAAAGGATCATACTTGTCATCATTTGCTCTTGTGGGTACTATACTTTCAAATTCATCCTCTAACGTATTACGTGACATTTTTGCCATCCTGAGAAAAAAAAAATTCTATTAGCTAAGAGAGTAAAAAATGTCCAAAATTTTTGCAAAATACCCCGAGGATGAATTTGAAAGTACCTTTTCTTTTTTTCTTTGAAAAATTGGTAATGGCAACGACGTCGTATGCTTAAAAACCCAGAGTAGAGTTGAGTTTTCACAAAGAGCAGCAAGATCATAGTAGCTTTGTTGTGGAATTAAGGTATCTTTATTAATCTTCAAAGATCTATTAATATTTCCAGTGCAATCTTAATAACACCCCAAATGTAGTTGACTAGTCAATGCTTATTTTAATTATCATTTAATTTTGTGTAGGAGTGATATTAGTTTGATGGAGTGGCTCCTGATATTTGTTTCAGTAACTGTTATATGGTTTGCTTCTCTGTGCAAATTTGTTTATGTTTCGTTTTACCCGTATCGAACTCCCTTCGTATATAATGATGGTCAGTGATTCTTGGGAATATTTTGCTGGTTTTCGTGTTTATGATGTTAGTTAAGTAAATGCTGTTTGAATTGTGTATCAGTTGGAGGTTTGCGAAAGAGAAATGTGCTGCTTGTCATTGCCCATCCCGACGATGAATCAATGTATGATTGAATTTGCGATAGTTTTATAATGTTTCTGCTTAAGGGGGGGTGTTTGTTTAGTCGAAAGTTTATTTGATGGGCTTATAGAAAACTTGATAAGCTTATGAGCTTATTTTTGTAGGCTTATGAGTTTATCCACTTGTATAAGCTCAAAGGAATAAGCTCACAAGCCCAAAAAATGAGCTGATTAAGTTTTTTATATGCTCATAAGCCCATCAAATAAGCTTATTTTTGGGCTTATGAGCTTTTTTATAAGCCTTTTTTTGCTTATTTTTCTAGCTTATAAGCTTATTATTTATATTTAAGTCACCAAAAATAAGCCGCAATAAACGAGCTTATGAAATATAAACCGAATCAAATAAGCTTAACAAATACCCCTTAAATATAAGTACTTATAGGCAAAAACTGCTAATTTGCTTGTTTTACACTAAAATAACCACTTAGAAGTAAGCAGATAAGCTCCCACACACACCCTAAATTATTTTTGCTAGGCGTATTATTGATTATATTTTATCATTGGCAGGTTCTTTTCACCGACAGTAAATCACTTGACTTCAAGAGGGCATAACGTGCGCATATTGTGCTTGTCAACCGGTAATATGTTGTAAGATTAGAAACTTTGGTTGTTTGCGTATGAACTTGTTGACGACTATGAATAATACCATAATGCGTGCGATTTACTTTTAAGGTATAGTTGGGTTGAAAAAGTGTCAGAAATTGACGTCGACTGTTGTGAACTGTTTGCAGGCAACGCAGATGGAATTGGAGATGTTAGAAAAGAAGAGCTTTATAAGGCTTCTTCCGTTCTTAAGGTGATTTAATATGTTACATAACGTTAATCTGTGTAATGCCATAAGTCCATAATCTGCTTGTTTGTTGCCGTTTCTTTACAATATAAACCTTCTATCATTGTTTCATCTAATGTTCCATGATTCTTCACTGTTCTGTACTTCTGTTTTGTGTAAATAATTGTCTATAATAAACTGAATATACCATCGGTGGCGATAGATTTGAGAAACACAGTATTTCATATCTGGACTAGATACTAGGCCATTTGAACCATAGTATTCTGAGTAATGTAATCATTGTTTCTGTATCCTCTTGTTTGAGATCAGAAAAATCATACTTTCTTATGTTATGAACGTGTATCCTCTTAATTGTGACATAAGTGCACTTGTTTGTCATGTATGATAATTACTGAATCATGCAGGTTCCTCCTCAACAAGTGACAGTAATGGATCATCCCGATTTTCAGGTTTATTTCTTTTCTCAAAAAAATTCATGACACAGGCGTTTATTCATTGTCTATGAACATTGTCTAACTGTGTGTTTATCGCCAGGATGGTTTTGGGAAAGTATGGGACAGTAACATGCTATCGAAGATTGTGGAAAAGGAAGTTCGTGATCATGCAATTGACATGGTAAGCTCTGATTTCAGTATCAGTACATAAACCATCTTTGAAAACATATACATCTATAATAAATATATGAGAAATTCCTTTGTTTCGTGTTACTGTCCTAACTTACAAGTCCGTCGAAGATCCCCTGTACATTCAGTTTTTTCTATATTGTTGCAGATTATTACGTTCGATAACTATGGTGTGTCAGGTCACTGTAATCACCGTGATGTACACCATGGAGTGCAGTAAGTGCGCTTACTTTCTTTTCTGGCATCTGTGATAGTAGTTCTACAATTATCAACCTACTCTATTTTGTATATCTGAACTATCAACATCGTCCTATTTTAACTTATCATGCTTCAAGAAACTACCATATGTGGTGAGTGTGCATTATTAATAATGAGATTAGAAGGTGGAAATAATTAACCTCTTTCTGTCTTATCAGAAGGTTCATGCTTGATACTTCAGAGCGAGAAATTGAAGCTTGGGAGCTGGTATATTTTCTTTCCCATGACTTTCTTTTGTCCATTTTTAAAATCTTCTATAAAAATAATACGGTAAATATGATTACCAAAACAATATTATACAGTAATAATCTGAAACAAAACGATTTGACTGTTCGTCCCGTTTGACCCATTCCCTTTTAGCTAATCTAGTTTGCAACATGTTTTGAGTTGAAATACAACCCGCATGGTCTCATTCATATGTAAATTGGTTGAAATTGCTTTAAAGATACTGTCTGTTCCATATGCATTAAGCATTTGGATCTCGACACCCTTGGATTTGCTGGCATGTCTACTTGTAATAAAAAAAATGTAACTTTATTAATGTAATTTTCAATACTTCCTTTCTTGTTCGGCCAAGTGAAGTATTACTTTCTCCCTCGTTGAGATGAAATTGTGGGGTTTGGCACTATTATTATGGTCACAGAATAATATCTTATGTTTGACTGTTCAATAGTCAACATTTTATCTGTGTGCTTTCTCAGGTCAGTACTAACATAATCCGCAAGTACAGCGGGCTAGTTGATATTTGGTTGTCCTTATGGAGTGCCCAGGGTTCTCTGAATGGACAAATGCAATGCTTGCTAAATGAACATCCTGGTAGAAGCTATGCTGCAATGTCACAGCACCTGAGCCAATGGGTATGGTATGTAATCGTTACTTACACCTTAATTTGCAGAATAGATGACTGAGTGGGTCAATCAGGGTTGTGTTTTATTTTTGATGGGTCAATGGGTAAAGAGAAATAGCTAAACGGAAAACGGTCATGGGTTTAACAAGTCAAAGCATCCAAAGTTTTCTAAGCATACAACCACCTAAATCGTTTTATTCAAGAAGTTAGATTATTTCTGTGATAGCTCGAAGTTAAATATTGTCACCTGAAATGCCAAACAGTGATAAGGGTATCTACAATTCATATCATTCCAACATAGTTTTTGGGTGAACTGTTATGTCTCTCACCGATGATTTCTGTCAATTTCTGGTCAAATCTAACAATCTGGGGTTCCATTTAGTATTAAAAGAGGGCATTTTGGTCTTTTAACCATGTTTTTTTTAATCAACTCTCAGTCTTTTTCATTATCATTATTGGTTGAAATTTTCAGGTTCCGGAAGCTTTTTGTGTCATTTTCTAGTTATACGTATGTGAACACTTTGAGGAAGATTAACAAAAGTAAAACTTCATGAGAAAGCTGAAGCGGAAGTCCTTCCCTTGTAGTCTTTTTCAGCTGATGGAATCATGGAACCCACACATTTATGTGACACCAGTAGCGGAGTAAACCAATATTTTACTTGAGAAGATGGACTGCAATCTGAACGGGGACCTGAAGTTTTCAGGGCATTGGTGAAATCTTGCAGCATGTTAACAGCTAACATGTCAGCTTATTTTGTATCGTAAATTTTCCTATACAAATCAACTTCTTGAAGTTTCAGGGCATTGGTGAACCTACTTTTATATTGAAGCTGAAAGCGAAATCAAAATCCATCATTAACAGAATGACATACACGAGCGAACTACAGTAAAACTGAAAAAGTATACTTAGATCGAAGCTGGTATGCAATTATGCATAGTTCAGCCATTCTGCAATATACACATTATTGGCGAACCGAATATCTAAATCAACGTACATGTAACTCAACTGAAGCTATAAAATGAACTAGAAGGCGTTCGGTAACCGGTTGGGTGGGGGTCTTAGTCATTAGTCATTACTAAAACCAAATACTGTAACACGTTTGTGCAAAAGATTTAGCCAAATTTGAGATGCAGCATGTTTTTCCAGTTTAAACAAGAAGAGTAATCAGCAAACTAAACTAGACTAATATACACAAACTAACGGGTTAAACCAATAATTTGATGACTGGACCAAGCATCAGATTTGATGCCCAACAAGTCCTAAAGTCTGGATGATGTCTTAATCACATCATACTCAAAACTAAGGGCCGTTTGGTTGTAAGGGTCCGTTTGGTTTACATGTGGGTTTGGATTAGGATTTAGTTTTGGTATAGGCTTGAATTTTGGGTAGGTTTAGAAGAGAGAAATTATTTTTATTTAAATGTTGTTTTTAATAACTTTTATATATAAATTATCATTTGAATAGTAAATTAGTAAAGTATTTGAGAGAATAAGATGTGAAAAAGGAAGAAAAAAGTGACAAAGAATATAATTATTAGAAAAGAGAGAAGATTTGTATCTATTTTCTATGCTATGGATTCTACGATGTTTCTGACACATTTTTTTACTATCAATCTAATTACTTATATCAACCAAACAATTATTTTCAAAAAATATTCATTTTTTTTTCCATGACCCCCATCCAAGCGGGCCCCTAAGTGAGTTTAAAATTGGATTTGAATTTGTGATTGGTTTGAAAGAAAAGTATGAGTGATAAAATTAATAATTATTTAATTTACATATTTGTTTAATAAGTATTGAGATATTGATTGTTTGACTTATAAAAACTTATAAGACATAGAAAATCGGAGTAAAAGATAAAATTGTGTGGTGTGTGTGGTGGAGAAGTATTTGCCATAAGGAATCCATCAAAACCCACCTATATTATATGGTATGAGTTTTTTAAAATGATTTCATCTCTTTTTTTTTTCAAAACTACTTACCAAACAATTAATTTGAGTTATCATTGTATTCGTTGGGTCCAAAACCCACATAACAAGCACACCTTAAGAAAATTTATGATAATACCAATAATTTTTTTTTTTGTTGAGATATTGTCCGATAATGCCATTTCTATTTGACTATTCGAGAGAATGATAACTTCCTCATACATCATCTTGACGGGATTGGGTATGTTATTGGTGTAGAGAATGATAACTTGCAAATTGAAATGAGATGATTTGCACACACTCACTCTTGATTTGTAGACACAATCTCATGCTGCAAAGAGTTAGTACTATGTTACATGATGCTTATTTTCGATGTATGTTGACGTGCGCAAATTTATAACGGGTATATGCAACGATTCACTTCGCAAATTGCCAGTTTTGAAAACACGATCGAAATAGCCTAGAGATCTACAAAAGAAAATCAGGGATTTTATTGATTATAAACAAATGTCAACTCATTTTTCCCATCGTTCATAAAGCGCTCTTGTTTTTATTTTCAAAGCCATATATTCACTATTTCCGCCTAAATCTACAGATCATTGAGTATTATTATTGAATATTGTACAAATTAAGAAATTTATGCTATTTCTCATTGGAGTGAAAATTCTTTTTACCAGATGACTTTTAGGTAATGTTGTTTTTATTTTTTATTTTATTTTTTTTATTATTATTTTTTTTTTGAATTATAAATTTAATATTTTTTAATCTAATGAAATTTTAGTTGTAGTGTTTAAAATAAAAGAAAACGAGAAAAAAAAAAGTTGGTAGTCAGGTTGTTTTATTACATTATGTTGGTGGTAGTGTTTGTTGAAGACGAAAAATCTATTGTATCGCTGAATTTACGATAATGATGGTAATCACTAGTCTTAAAGTTTGCAGTTTTTATTTTTATTTTTAATGTTTATAGTGTAACCAATCATGAAGCCAAATTTTTGATTCCTTAATAATATTTAGACTAAAATACACCGTTGGTCCCTAAACTTAGAATGAGGATCGCGATGGGATTTAAACCGGCATAATCATCGCCACAGTCCAAACAAGAGCAATTAAATGCCAAATCACCCTTTGACCAATTCTCCGTTAGTCAAAGTCACATTATGTTAGGGTGTGCTTGCATGAGGTAAACTCGTCATTTCATTTTTTGCTCTATTTTATTTCATCTTCATCTTCCTCATAGGCTAAACCCATTTAAGCGACCTTAAACCCGTAATCCGGCGACCCTTGTAGGACAATTTGTCATATATTGGTGGTAGTATGAGTGTGTAAGTTTGCATTTATGAAAACAAATAATTGAACTCGATGAAGATGAAATAAAATATACGTACAAGTGGTTTACGCCGTAAGTTGATTTCATTATATAATAACTTCTAATTCTTATAATGTCATTTTCATAGACAAGAACGAAATATTGTCATTTATTTTGTGACATGTATATTAAAAGAGAGGTGAGATTTACAACAAATGATTGGCGACGATGAATTTATTCCGTTGTTTGTGGCTAAATATGTTGCATAACTCTCGCTTAGTTGTGTTATCATCTTTAGATTTATTACTATTATAAACTCGGCTTGATGCTTTCCGCAAAGAATTGGTAAAGTAATTGTATATAAGTGGTCACAAGTTGAATAACAGCTTTGCAAAATGCATGAGATAGGAATTAAGTTTTCATTTTAATGCTCAAAAGTTAAAACGGTGAATACAATTCTATTTGGCACTAAGCGAATGTTAGTTTACATATAGTGTTTAATGTGAAGTACATGAGACAACCGATTGACTAATCGAGGTAATTGGTATATGCATATAGGATCTTAGACTTCAATTTTAAATATTGAATTATTGATCATTATGGTATTCCATTTGCTTTATTAGTTAAGCTAATTAATGCAAGAGTTTCATGATTGATACACATACTATACGCTTTTCTTTTTCAAATAAGAACTCGACTTGTGATGCTATATGTAATAGGAGATATCTGGTAGCTTTTAGTCTAGTGCGAGTGCTTGAAATAACTGTAAATTTGGTTTAGTTTGGGTTCTGACCGTCAAGAGTATACCGTAGTGCTAATTTGTGCAGATCTTTCATTTTGCTCGGGCATGTGTGGCACAATGCGCAATTGAAACAAAGATCCTACTCCCTCGTAGTATTGGGATCCCAACTCAGATTCGACAAGTTCAAGAGGTTAAGATTTTGTACCTTGTAAAGCCACATAAGCATTAATCAAAGCTGAAAATGGATGAAACAAACATTAGACTTTTCTATGATTTTAGACCTTGTCTTTGAAATTTTGCTACACTAAGACATGTGACTATCTAGTTATTATAAGTTCAAACAACAGTGACACATCCTACCAATATCTTCTTCTACTGCCCATTTTATTACACTTGATCCTTTATTATGGCATTCGATATCAAATGATGACTTTCAAAACATACATCCAAAATACCCTTTAGTATCTATATATTATGGATTGCATTTTATAATGATGGGAGAACAACAAATATGTGGGTGTGGTCTTGTTTAGTTTTATACAATCAAATACAAGTTGGAACCCTAGATGTAACAAATATTATTTTTAAAGCTTTGAAGTTTCTTTATTTTCATGATACCATGTTATAAAATGACTTTGAAATAGCAATAACCCGACAAATTGTCACAGTTTATACTCATGGGAAGTAGGGAAGTACCAATGCTTTGCATTGATTAAAGAGCGATTCAACGGACCAAATGTGCGCTTTGTGCAATCGGTGACGGATGGAAGAATGTGAAGCATCCGAAACATGCAATGGCCGTTTGTGCAGATGGATCCTGGTAGGTTACCACCTCACAGCGTTTTCCGGGCTCAATCTTCGAGACTTTAGGACACTATATGAAAATGTATCAACCGATTGACTAAGCGAATGTTAGTTTGCATGAATTATTTGTTTTCATAAATGCAAACTTACACACTCATACTACCACCAATATATGATGATTGTCCTCTGGTCGCCGGATTCAGGTTTAAGGTCATGGAATCCTGGTTTAAATTTATGAGAAAGATGAAGATGAAATAAAATAGAGCAAAAAATGAAATGACGAAGTTTACCTCATGCATGCAATGACACCTTAACCTTAATGTGACTTTTGACTAATGTAGAATTGGTCAAAGCTGACCGATTTAAGATTTAATTACTACTGCTTGGACCCGCATACGATTATGCCTGGCTTCGCCCCATCGCGATCCTCATTCTACAATTTAGTGACCAACTCAGATTTTAGTCTAATATTTAAGAATCTTAAATAATTTGTAAAACTATTTTGGAAAAAAGAAAGTTAAATAACATATCGTCCCACACATGACCCGCCGTACCAAATACTACTATGTCAATCACCTACTACGTAAACAATGTACAAAATAAAGTCATGGTTCATCTCCTGAGTCCATTCAGTTTTGGGCTTAGTACATCCTGGTTGTCCATAGACCAGACAATAGATAATTAAAGAGGGGACCAGTTTATAGACAAGACCATAGATAAAAAAAGAATCGGTTCATAGACCAAACTGTCCAAACCATATAGATACGGATCAGTTCAAAGTCATTCAAATGGACTACAAACCACCAACCACAAGTCCACAACTAAACAGCCTGAATCCGAATTTCACGACATCGTTGACGAATACCCCTTCATCGACTCCTCAACCACCTTAGATGAACCGGATGATGTCGTCATCTTCCTCCGCCGGACACCGTCATTGCAATCATTGACACTCTCAGTTGTTTATTAACAGTCCTTAATTGATTTGATATTTACATTTGTGTTTATCATGGTACAATATGTTGGTTCTTTTTATTTTGTATGAACTAAATTTGATTAGATGAAAGTTTTCTCTTGGTAAGTTAACAAAGTTGAACAAGTAAAGAAAATTAAGTCAGTCAAAGAGAGATGGAACAAGCTAAATAGAAGTTTAAGAGGTTGTTTAGTTTGATGACAAGAATTACAATTGGTATGAGTTTGAATAGTAGTGATGGGTCCTTCAAGAATGATAGATTCATACCAAGGTCTTTTGCCACTTTTGACGTATACCTAATATATGAATTTCACCATACCGATTATAATGAAGCAAACAACATGTATCATTCCCATACTCATTTCTTTATTATGTTCAAACCAAATGCATCCCAAGTGTTTTTAAAAATTTTCAATCATGTGATTCGTTTTTTTTACACAATAGAAATAGATTAAAAAAATGTATTTGAGTTGGGATTAGAAATTGGGTAGTGATAATTGCACGAAGGAATTTGATTCGTATAAAAAAAAAATTAGTGTGTGTTGACAAATATACCCTCAGCATTTAAGGAAATAAGTTATACTCCTCGGTTCACCGCACCCTTTCGGATCGGCAAACCCATCCCGTCTTTGTCAAACGTTTCTCGACTGCCTCACTTTGATCAAGTCCGCCTCACTTTGATGGCATTTGTGTATCTAACGTTTCCCGCAAGACATATATGATAGATATCCACAATAAAGGTGTGAATTGGCGGGAATACCTTGACCCGGATACCTTTGGGCACCATTCATTGTCCACCTCACAAGGAATAACTCAGACAACTCTCTTGACCCAGTGGGCACCAACTGGAGTAAACAAGAGCCAAGACTCGAACCCTAAACCTTTTATCCACAAAATATCTCCAGTGGACCATGAGTTTTTCGGAGGTAGGTGCGAGAGAAAATGGCATGTGGTCAGTGGCGGAGATGGCGCGTGATGGGAAGTGGCCGGTGATTGTGTTCGTGATGAAGATGATTCTAGGATACTACAAAAGGAAAGAAAAAGTTCCGATTTGATTCCGTAATTTCGTATGAGAAAAAGACTGGCAAAATGTACATGATTGATTTGTTGTTCATATGACTGATATGTGCTTATAAACAAATAGACCTTTATGCATCTCTACTTATTGTATAAATCTGTTTAATAGAACTTGTTTACATGATTGAAACTTGCTAGTTGACTATATTAGTTAGTCTTATACTATTTGTGTCAAACAAGAGTGCGATAATGAGCAAGTAGCAAAGGTTACATGTTGTCTTATGGTATCTTGATTTGTGTCTTTCACAAAGATTGTATATTTGAAAATTTTCAACTTTCAAGTTCATACACATGCAAAAACCAAAGATGAATGTGGTATGAACGTTAGATACCATCACATTTGATTATGGAAATTTGCAGGGACGGAGCCAGGGGGTTCATGGTCTTGAGAACCCTATGGATTTTTTTCGATATAGTGTTACATTTTGAAAAACACCGATTTTCCTAAACGCATCTTAAATGCATCTTGGCCCTTCAAATGTGTTTCCAGATTACGGTTCAAAAAATTTTGTCACCCGGTCATATTTGGTCCCATTCGCTTCGGCAAACAAAATACAAAATTCCTATGAGTTTCACATACAAATTACGTTTGATAACCTACCATTGATTGCGTCTTCCACTAGTTTTTGGTTTCTCTTTATGTGTTTTTTTTTTTATCGTATAACTCTTTATGTGGTTTATCAACATGGATAAAGATCAAATAAAAAGACAAATATCCGTAAAAAGATAAAAAAAAACAAATTTAAAAAAAAAGTTCTAGAAAAATTCCCAAAAAATTCCACAAGATGGGTATGGCATGAAAAAGTTGTGAAAAACTTTTTCTAAAAGAAAATATTTTTCCAAAAAATTATGAAAAAATACGTTTAGATTAAATCGTTTTTGTGATCAAAATTGGTTTTGACCAACTAACCAACTTATTTTGACTTTTTCATCAAAATAACATCATGCGATCTAACTAAAATAAGTTGAAAATTTTGTGCATCAAAAATTTTTTGCTCATCAAAATTCGTTTTTTGTGCATTAAAAAATACGTATCAAAACTCAAAGTTATAAAAAAATGTTTTCACAAAAGTTTTATGTACCAACATACCTGATCTTGTGAAATTTTTTTGAAATTTTTGAAGAATTAAAAAAAAACTAATCATTTTATCCTTTTTACGGATATTTGTCTTTTTATTTTAACTTTACCCAGTTTTATATCAACATTAATTCACATAAAGAGAAACTTTAAACAATTAGACCTCGAGGAACTCATATCTCTATGTAATATTTTTTGTTCAGAACTCGAGGAACTTTTAAACAATTAGACCTTCACATAAAAGACCTAATATTCTCAGTTTGAAAAATGCTTTGGAAAAAACTATTTTAGCTATGATATATTCGAAATAAATATGTGAGCCATCATACCGTAAAAAATGTTGTAATGCTATGGGGTTTGAAAGTCGATGGTTATAGTCAGAAACGAACTAGTACGTTGTTATTTGATCAATAAGTAATGTATCGTTACCTAGTTTTTATAATTACTTCGATATACACTCTTAAAAGGCCTATTTTGAAATTATGGCACATGGCCTTCAAATTTTACGAGACGGCCCTGATTTTATTTATCAAAGAAAAGTTTGTTTTTGTTGAGGAATAATCTTGAGCATTCATTATTTTTGGTTATACTGAATTACATGTTAAATAGCGTGTAATTAAAGTATGATGATGTGAGCAACTTATATCGGTAAACCTCATCAATACTATTTATAATGCACGAAAGCACCTCACTCTTAATTTTAAGACGTACAAGAAATTATGCATGTCTTACAACACTTTAATGCACATAATTTTCAGAATTACAACAAAGTAAGCATATTGTACAACAAAATAAAGCGTGGTGTCATTTTAAGACCAAAATTTATTAAACAACATTAACGCTATTAAAACACCCATTCACAAAAATTACAACCATTTAAGACAATGTACAATAATCGCAACCAATTTTCGATTTGCAACAAAATAAGCATAGTGTACAACAAAATAATATGATGTAATTTTCAGACTTACAACATTAATGTTATTAAAGTACAATGTTATTAATGATTATAATGACTACTACTTACAAGAAAAGAAACATAGTGTACAACACTTTAATGCACATAATTTTCGACGTACAAGACAAGAAGCATAGTGTACAACAAAACACCACATTAATGCTATTTAATGTAGTCAATTATTTAACGGTCAATAAATACAATTAATACAGCTTATTAAAACACCCTTACATAAGAAATACAAATTATCAAGATATTGTACAAACAAATAAAACATAATTCCCGTGATTAAACTTCACTACTACAAATAATAAAGACATTATACAAATATTCAAGCTCGAACAGCAGGCCAAATGGGCTTGAGTTCGAACCAAGCGGACTAAACGGCTCGAGCCGAGCAAACACGCCATCGGTTCGAGCCCGAATGGGCACGAGCTATACGAAATTTTGATATCCGTAAATTTATTTTTAAAAAGAAAAAATAAACTAAAAAACATTATTCATCAAAAATTTATTTGCAGTCACATTGCACGCAACGCACGCGGGACTCGCTAAGAAAGAATAACGACAGTAGAAAACTTTTCACATCAATAGTTTTATTCTAACAACAAAAGTATACTTTTAACATTGAAGTATATTTACTTTTAATAAATAAAACATGGCATGTTTGGCGCGAAGGGATGTGAAACTTTTTGAGACGGTGAGTGGTGAGTAATGACATTTTGAATTTTAGTAGTCGTTTGACAAAATAGCGATGAGCTTTAGCTAATTTTTAGGAAAGCTAATTTTTCAATCATTCTTTACGAAGCGGTAGGCGGTGAGATGTGACTACTGCTAACAGCTCACAACCATTGCTCACAACTCACAACTACTGAGCAGTGAGTTGTGCCTACCACTTATAGCTCACAACTCACATTACTGTTCACTGCTACTTAACAAACACATAGTAAAAAAGTGATTTGACAAAAAGGAAAGATTTTAAAAGACGAATGCTCTAAAACTAGATGTAATAGTCACTAAACTCATTACATTCACATCATTAATATATCACTATTCATCATACCACAAAACCCACCACCAAATATATATATAGTGGTGATTAGCGACCACCAAACCAAATACATAAATATAACATACTTTATACAAACATAAAAAGAAAATAAAACTATGGCAACTAGAAAGGGGCAAAAACTAAATCCAAGTGTGGTTGAAGAGCTTGTGCGCATGGAAGGTACCTATTACACTTGGCCTAGTTATTGACAAATCAAGTATTTTTATGGGTGTTCACAATCAGGTGGAAATCGAAAACCAAAATTGAACTAAACTAAACCAAATTTGCCAAAATCGAAGCGATCCAAATTAAATATTTGGTTTTTGATTGGATATGATTTTGGCAAAATGAAACCGAATCAAGTTTAAATTCGTTTTGGTTATGTTTAATTCAATTTGATTTAATTCAGTTTTCGATTTTAACCAGAAAAAATTTAACCAAACTAATTGAACCAAATAAATCGAACAACACAACCCATAAAGACCGCCTAAGTATTATTTCTTAGAGAATAAGTAGAAACTCAAAAAATAAGCAATGCCAAACACAATGGCCCAATAAATCCATAGGGCGAGTTAATTAAAGAGGTGATTATCCAAATGACTCAAAGATACAAGTAGGGTTACTTTATATACCTTCAAAAAATTTTCTTTCTCAAAATGTCCTAAGACGAAAGTCGTCTCGAGTAAGTGGGGGCGACTCCTACAAAATTATGATAGGTGTCCCACTTATATACTTGTTTTTGCCACATGTCGTTATTTTATAAAAGTCACCTCTCCGAAACAATTTTTGTCATTTTGAGAAATGATATTTTTTTTGGAACATACCCGTAACCCACTTGTACGACATTTGGGAATTACCTCTAGCGATAAGTTTCTAGTTTTTAGAGAGGAAATGGAAAAGAATAGGAAAGGAAAAAAGGAAAAAGAAAGTAAGTGTTAGTTGTTATGTGCTTGAGATAGAGGAAAGGAAAACGAAAGAATCATAATCACGTTTCAAGTGAGAGGAAAAGAAAAATAACTTGGTAAATTACATATAGGCCTTTAATTGTTAATGTGAAATGTATTAAAAAGAGATATTAGTCTTTATACAACATACTGCCCGTTTTTTATCTTTCTCCAAAGTGGGAGGAAGATTTACTTAACAAATCTTCCTCCCTATTTCCTTTCCATTTCCTCTTTTAAAAAAGACTCAAGAACACAATTTTTTTTTTCCATTTTCTTTACTTTCCTCTTCCATTTAAACTCGAGAACTAGCACTAGAGTCTAGATTAAAAGATAAGTAGGTTAGACCGTTAGAGGGTTCATTTTAAAAAATAAAAAAACTCGCCGAAAAATCATTTTCACTTTAACCTTTCAGTCTTTCACGGTTTCACCAAGCAGCAGCAGCAGCAGCAATGGCAGAAACACCTCCTGAAACACCCACAAACACCACCACCAAACTGTTTGTCTAACTGTCTTCATATCCTTATAATAATCTTTACCACAATTAACATTATCAATTTCATACTCTACTTATTATTATGTCCATCATTTAACTCAATTCTTTTTAATCTAATCTTTCAGGAACATGTCACTGAGACCAAGATCAACAACAAAAACAAAAACAACAACAACAAAGGTCACAATGAATGAAAACACCAACAAAAGAACAAAAAAACCTACTACAGCTAACAAAAACAAGAAAAAAAACAAGGGTTCAGATGCTTTTAAGCCTAAAAAGCCTCCCACTGCTTTCTTCTATTATTTGTATGTTTTCTGTTCTTTATTCTGTTTTTTGTTTCGGCTTATATAGCGGCCTTATGGCTTATTTCGTTTTCTGCTTATGTTTTCATAACCCGGCTTATTTTGAAATTTTTAGGCTTATATAAACTTGGGTTTTTCTAACTTGTGCACTAGGGGCACAAGTTAAGCACACCATAAGTACACATGGTCTCACTAAAAAGTACACATAGATTCACATAAAAGTCCACACAAGTGTACTTTTATGTGGGTCTTTATGTACTTTTTGTGTACTTTTGTTGTGCTTAACTTATGCACTTAGAAAAACCCTATAAACTTATCATGTCATAATAAGCTCAAAATAAGCTACAAAAAGTGAGCTTATAAAACATAAGCCGAAAAGGCGAAAACTACATAAGCCATAAGCCTGCTATATAAGCCGAAACAAACACCCACTAGTAACCTATTGCAATTGTGTGTTTATAATTGGTTATGGTGGTTATGGGGGTGTGTGTTAAAGCTTATATATGGGCTTTTGAGCTTAATTGTTTTTCTGGTTATATTTCGTAAGCCTCAATTTTCCGGCTTATTTTGAGACTTGTGGGCTTATATAACTTTATCATGATATGATAAAGTTATACAAGTTTCAAAATAAAGCCGAAAAATTGAGGCTAATGAAATATAACCCGAAAAACAAATAAGCTCATAAGCCCACATATAAGCTTAAACACACACCCACTAAGTAGTTGTAACTTGTAAGTTGTTTAGAAATAAGGAAATGGTGTAGGGATTTGCTTATGTTTTAGAGAATGCGGAAAAAAAAATAGTAGTACTAGTTTGTTAGATCTTGTCATCTTAAGGAGTCACGGCCAGTGGTATGACGGTCTACATGATACCTCCTTCGCTCCTGACACACCAGTGGGATTGAGTATTGTTGTTGTTGTTAGGATTTCTCAATCAAGTTCACACATAAAAGGTTTTAGATTAAATATTATGGTAAGAAAATAAATAATTCATGTGATCTAGTATAAGCACTTTGAGATAGGGAGTGGAGTTCCCTGCCTGCTTATCAAATACTGCTTATTTTACTTCAAAATAAGCCGACACAAAACTGCATCTATTTAAGAATAAGCAGAAAACACCCTTATACATAAAGTTGGATGCAGAGCTTCTTAGGAGGTGTTTGGGACTGCTTATTTTCAGAGCTTACTTTTTGAAATTACTCATTACCAGGCTGGTCAGTTTTGAATAAGCAAATTAGCATATATTTTTTTTAATCAAACACATGGAACTGCTTATCTTCTTAAAAATAAGCACATAAGCATTTCCATAAGAAATTCTAGACACCCTCGTAATAGGTTGGAGAAAGGGTTTTTATCAATATGTTGGGTTTTCTTTTATAATATGTGTTGCAAAGTTTTTGTAAATGCGCTAATGTCAGTCGAATAGTAACATATGTAAGCTAGGTTGGTGCTAAGCTCTAATAGCTATAGTAAATAATGTCTCAAAGTGACAAAATTTTATCTATTAATATTGTAGCCGTGAAGAAAATTTAGATAGGATATGAAGATACTTTTACCAGAACAGAGAGAACTTTCACAAAGGAGGGTGCTTGAATTGTGTTTTCAAATCTTATCGCAAACTTCTTTCGTCTCTAGGAAAACATAGACAATCACTTTTTTCAGTTGATTTGCGAAACACTGCTTTTTTTAGTTTATCAGTGTTTTGCAAACACATTACATATACTTGCTACAAATGCGATACCAAGCACCCTCTAATTTAGTTATGATTGAAATCAGTTGTATGGCATACTTATTAGACACTCAACGTTTATTATTTTGTATAGCCACTTTATCTCAAAATGCTCTTTGTAATCGTACCATGGTCTTTTCTTTACGTTACTGATTATCTTGGCAATCATATAAGGGAGGATTTTCGTAAGGAGTTTCAAGAGCAGAATCCACATGTCAAGTCAATGTCTGAGGTGTGCAGTCTAACGCATCTTATACTTTCTTTTCTTTAGCAAAAAGTGATGATTTTGTTCACTTGATATCTAACTCAGTTACATCGACATCATCCAGGTTGGAAAGGCTTGTGGAGAAAAGTGGAAAACCATGACTTACGAGGTTTGTATCATTTGAAATTTATGCCCTCAGCTGATTCAGCGTATATTATATGATTATGTAGTCTATAATTATTTTAGTATTCGTCAGAATTGACATTACCGTTAGTAGTACATTATGTATGTGTGTGAGTCGAGATGTTGACTGCATGGACATTTGGCCTCCTTGAAGAACAGGAAAATCAATCCTAATACTAAGTCTATCCAGTGAAACTTGATTGGCTACGTAGGCAGCATGAATATATATGGCCTAGTCAGTGGACTCTAGTAAATTAATGCTAGAAATCTGAACATTAAGTATATCCCATTAAATTAGTGAGTCTATATGTAGCATGACGTAGTTAGTGGAGCATTTGATTTCAACATCCTTTAGGGTGCATTTATGTGTATTAGAGTTTAGTGATGGGCTGTTAGGCTAACTTTAAGAACATGAAAACAATTCTAATACCAACTTTGTACAGTATAGCAAACAGCTTTACTTACTACCGAATCATGAACCATTGTTGGATCTTCTTGCTCTTGAATATATATTACACTTTTGTATTCAGGAGCCTGTGTTTTATTTAATTCAGCATAACCACTTGCTTTCTGTTTATGCACCGATTGTTTCCTTTCTTGTACCACAACCTACACCATCTTGCTCGATCCATGTTTAGTGCTATGACTCTAAACCTGTTACTTGTGGGTCGTGTTTAATTTAGCATAACTTTCTTCTCAGATGCACAGCATTATCGAATATTCTAAGTTTTGGACAAAATGATGGAATGCTACTTTCAGTTATGAGATGCTAAATGACAAGAAGCAACATTTAAATGTAATCGTTTTTGTCTTAATGAATGATTGACTTTTCAAACCATGTACTTGCATTCTAGAATCTTTAGTAAAAAGTTACTGTTGTCTTGTTAAAATTCAAAAAACTCTATAATTTGCATGCATATGTGGCTTGGAGAATTGTGGGAACCTACATGCTAAAAAGACCATTGTATTTGGCACTTTTTGCTCCAAACTGCTGCGTCTAATTTTTGGCATTTCACAGTTTTGTGGTTGTTACCCACAAAGAGTAGAGTAGAATGAATTGTAAAAGTCAATGACTCGTAAAGTAGATGAAGGGAACATTTCTTGGTTGTTCTTATACATCTCAAGTGTTGATGTTCTTTTTTTTGGTTGTGCCGTAGGAGAAGATCCAATACTATGATATAGCAACCGAGAAACGAGCCAAGTTTGAGAAAGATATGATGGACTATGTCAAGAAAAAGGTAAGCCTGTTTTTCACTATCATCATATAGCGTTCATGATTTTATAAAATGTTTAACAAATGCACAGTGCTTGGTTGAAGGTAAAATGAATAACAATAATAGGGTATGGTTGATTTTAGTGAATGAGAATGATTCCTATACATTCGGTAATCAGCTAAACCGACATAGGTGCTGTCTTTCATTCCCTGATTCCCATCCCAAATATCATTGATGGGAATGATTTTAAGTCTAGGTGAATAATCCAAACAATACTTTCCAAAAACACGTGAAAACCGCACAAATACAAACATGGAACACCGCTTATCATTGTTGTCCCATATTAGCATGAATGCCTAATGGCATGACAGTGCTGTATAGAATATTGCAACCTTGTTTATATTCGTTAATTAAAGCTTTTGTTACTACAGGAAAATGGTGAATATGATGAGTTTGATGAAGACTCCGAGTATGATGATTGATTATGCTGAGTCACCCATTTAGGCATGTCTTTTAAAACTAACTGCATGTAAATCATTATGTGTACATTGTGTATTGTGTATTTGACGATAATAAAGGACAGGTGACTATTTAAACTGGTTTGACTCGATTCTTTTTATGTGCTAGATGGGTTACAAACTGAGTCTATTCCGTCATAGTTTGTTGTATATATTTTTGGAGGTGGTTTGTATATCATAGAATCGTTTTGTGCATCATATGATACAAAAATAGTAATCCGTAGAACCAAAGGCCTCTTGACTCGGCGCTTTGTGAGTGGCCCATCAACCTAGAGGCTGTTGGTTCAAGTTTCGTTGAAGACATGTGAGATAGATTTGTGAAATATGTGGTGTAGGTTGTGAAAAATTGCCGTTCAAAAAAAAAAAAAAAAGTACTCCGTGGTATATAGAAAGCTAACATGGTGTTCTAGGGTTAGTTGATTAATTAACAATTCTAAAGACCTAACTAACTACTTTATTACATACGGTTACAGTGGGAAAGTTGTTCCTCTACAGAGTCGTATATGATAGGGACCCTGTAAGGTGTAGATGACGTGCTTGATATTGTATATTTAGGGTGCCTTTGGTAGAGCAAGATCGGAATGGATCTATGGATTTCATTAGATTCATTACTCACCTATTTGGTGTCTATCAAATTCATTCCGTGAGCCCCTTTCTTTTCCACTACAAAACTTAAATATTTATACATTTTTTCATTCCATATTTTGTCATCCAAAAATAAACAATCATAATGATACATTTTTCTATATCCATTGTCATTTTATCACATACCAAATTCGATACACATTGCGATTTCTAGCAATAAACCAAACGGCCCCTTAGATATGCATATATAGTATTTGAACCAATTTTCAAAGTTGTGATCGAGAGCTGAGTTCCATAATGGATTAGTAGTGAATATTCTTTTCGTAAAGAAGTCACGATATAGGTTATCATTTGGTATATTGTTGCGTTCTCACTATGTTCTGATAAGAAAATCGTTTTATGGAGTCTTATCGAGGGCCGCAACTTCTAACGGGTCTCGAGTTATAACAGCTGATAGATTATTTCAATTTTAGAGTTGCTCTCCTATAATAGTCTATGAGTTCAAGAGGTTGCTCCTCGTCTCCTGGTATTTATGTTGTGAAGTAGTTCAAAAATGATTCAACTGATATCAGTATGTTGTACTATCTTTGTCTTAAAATCAGTGTCAAATTTGACTTTTGGAGTTTTTTGTGTTCAACTTTGACCTTAAATAATTTTATTTGTGTTATAAAATACTTAATGCAAAATATATGAATGGATTGGTGTTTAAATGTAATTTCAATGGTTAATTATCATCAAGTATAATATAACATAAATAATAATATTTGAGATGAAAGTTAAACAATAAAAGCTCTAAAAAAAATCAAACTGGACACTTATTTTAAGACGGAGAGAGTTGTATAAAAAAATGTATAGGAAAACATAATTTCCGTCTTTACACAATTTCCAGTGTAATAAGAACTGGAAAGGCAAACACGGGCCAAGAACAAAAGAAAAAAAAAAGTAGGTGTCTATTTTATAGTACCCCTAGAAATAAACCGAAGATAGATTTGTAAGAGAAGTGTTGATCTCTAATGCAGATTGTGAAAGATAAAGCAATGTTCAATTGTTCATACACAAACGCCGTGTTATGCTATCTTTGACTGCTTCAATAACTCAAACTCTCACACTCTGTCGAGCCAAACGATCGTTCTTGATTGACTGAAAAATTAGAAAGAGACAGTTCAGTTAAAAGTTATAGCAAAATAAGAAGTGAATATAAAAGCTAAATGTATAACCAGACTCTAAATGTAGACAAAGAGAAGAGGGACACGAAACTACTAAATGTGTATGAGCGATGCATAAACTTATACAGTATGATGCATGCGCAATGGGGTCAATTATCATTCACAGTAATTCAATGATAAAAAATAGCAGAGTCTCGAAAATATACCAGTTATTGAAAAAGGGGACCGTCATATAACAAATTAATGTAGACCCTGATCTATCAATCATATTCAAATAGCTATTATTATCCCATGGCCTCCTCTTCCTCTTTAAAGCTTTGTTGTCATTTGCTCTCTTGATCGGTCTAGTTATGTTAAGGCTCTTCACAAACATACGAGTAGCCATGTAGTCTTTGTTGTCATTTGTTGTCTTGATCAGTCTAGTTATGTTACCGTGAGGAGATACAAGGCTCTGCACAAATATAGGATTAGCCATGTAGTCCATAAACCTACTGGCAAAGGGATCTTTGTGGTTAATAAACTTGCAATAGCTCACGTACTGTGGCTCAACATCAAACGGCTCACAACGATAGGGCACCTGCTCCCAAGATTGTGTTACTTGGTAACTTCTCATTATCCATATCCTAGGGTCATGTGCTTTCTCGAGAATATAACTGTTTCCAATCACCGGAGATAAAGGTGCTTGATGTTCATATATGCATAGAGATTCTTCAATAAAACCAAGCTTGTGATAATCATCACATTTATATAACAAATCATCTGGTTGGGGGATTTCGTTAAACTCCTCTAGAGATAAATCAAAAGAAATAATTACTTTCTCGTTTTTTCGATCTTTCATAAACCAATGAAGTGACCCCTCGCATAAGACACCAGTTGTATCAGCACAACGAAAGTGTAACTTATATTTGATATCTCCAATAAGTTTCCAAATATTTGATTTCAATGCTAACACATAAAAATGTGTCCGATGTTTGCCTATCCCAATCCCCACTATAACCTTGTAATCATCTGTCGATGAATCATAACCAAAACCCCAACAAGGTTCTGAACGAAACCGCAGCCTACGCGTTTTAGGAATTCCGGGTACTTTTGGTAGGTAATTAACCTCTTTAGTCAAAGGATTAGTTACTAAAAGTTGAACATCTTTAGGAGAGATGCATACTAGGCCATTCGAAGAACCAACAATATGATAGTCATCGCGTATAAAAGAACTGTCTACTGACTCGCAACAACCATGATGCATAATGATCCTTTTATCTCTAAACTCATAATTTTTTATAAAAGTATAGTTGAGATGAGCCTTAACAAAACGAGGAGTCGAGATTAAAGATAGCCATGACTTACAAACTCTTTTGCATTGGAGTAGATCAATCGCATCCAGTCTTACAAGTATCTCCTCAATCACATCTAACACAAGCTCTGCCATATAAACGAACTCCTTTGGCTTGTTAGTATGCGCGGGAAGAAAGCGGCATAGGGGTTGTTGATGTTTAATTATAAGGTATTGCAAACCATGTAGGCTAAACAAATTATTCGTATAAAGCCCATAGCTCAAACACAATATATTTGAGCCCACTTCAATATTAAAAGTAGGGTTGAGCATTACATACCGCGGATCGGATCGAATCCAGTAATCAGACCGGACTGGACCGAACACCCCTTTAAACGGACGGACCTAAAAATTTTAAAAGGGTGTTGCACAAATATTTTAAGAGGTCATGCATAATTGTTTTTGTCATAAGTAATAAAATTTGCTCTCAAGATTTTTCGGCTGAACAAAAGTTGCATCATAAAAAAGAAAGTAACATAAATATTATTGAGAGGAGTTGCACGTATCAAAAGACACCATTTTTCTACAAAACTGCACTTCGTGATTTAAAATTAGATGTGACCCGTCCCACATCTAGCTCCCATGTAGGTCCCAGCCTTAAACGACGCTCACAGTTGCAACTTAATATTCTTTTATCAAATCAAACACGATTTTTGTTAAATTAGATAAGAATAAACTACCAACGTGAAAATGAGTTTTGAAGAAGACTAAAAAGACAATTTTGCACCGCTACTATTGTGTAAAATGGAAATTCGCACAGTGATCGATTATGTAAAAGAATTTCACGAAGAACCTATGTTACAAGACCTTGCGAAAAAAATTGGTATTTTGGTTTGTATGCTAAAAAAGATATTTGGTAAAAAGTATTTTTGTAAAAAGTACCTTTTTATTTTTCAATTTTCCTTAAAACCAACTTTCGACAAAAGGTGTGAACCGGCGGGAACACCCTAACCAAGTGCTTTTTAGCACCAACCATTGTTCATCACACAAGTAATAACTCCGGCAACTCTCCTAGCCCAGTAGGGCACCAACTTAAGTGAATAAGAGCCGAGACTCAAACCCTTGAACTTTTTATCCACACAATCTCTCTAATAGGCCGTCTATGAGTTTTTCACAAGTTGGTACCAACTGAAAAGAACTTAAATCAAAATACTTAATAGCATGGCGATAGTCTTTAACAATTCCACCCAGTTTACCAACATTGGTACCGCAGAACTTAGCAGCTTGTACCAACTTATATACGGAGAATAAGGATTGTCATAAGGCAGAGGTGAATCGTCCTCGATGATAGATGGATGCAATATATATGTATAAACACACATAAAGTCGACTGAGTTAATATCTATAACACGAGAGTGGTCATATTCTTAAGATACTAGATCGCTCAAACCGAACAACCAAAGTTTGCTTTTGTTTTGAAGCTGGATAAAGGGTAGGCGTAAACAACTTTTTTTTTATGAGAAATTCTTAAAACATGTGTTGGATATATATATTTTCAAAAAAATAAACTAGGTTATATTTTAAACCATAAAGGCAAAAAAGGAAAAAAAAAATAATAACTCCATTTTTTCTGCAAGAACACAATTTGAAGTAGAGAACCAAAAGAAGCAACAACTACGATTCAACTATGCATGAGCTATTTGGGATTCTAGTTCTCACATTTTCTTTTTGGCAGAATTATTGGTGTAAAAGGAGCCTCGACAAGGTTAAAGCTCAACTTGACTCTGTCAAACTAATTCATCTTATAAACTACACCAACTCTGTACGGTATGTATATACCAAAAACCTTTACTTACTACCAAATCATGAAACATTGAAGGATCTTCTTGCTCTTGAATATACCATAATTTTGTATTCACGAGCCTGTGTTTTTATCTAATTCAGCATAACCGCTTGCTTATTATTTATAAACCACTTGTTTCCTTCCTTGTACCACAACCTACACCATCTTGCTCGATCCATGTTGTTTTATGACTCTTAAGCCTGTTACTTGTGGGTCGTGTTTAATTCAGCCATATCTTTCTTCTCAGATATAAAACATTATCAATATTCTAAGATTTGGACAAAATGATGATGGATTGCTACTTTCAGTTATGAGATGCTAAATGACAAGAAGCAACATTTAAATGTGAGGAAATTTCTAAAAACAGTGTTACTAAAACAAACCGTTGAAAGCTGTGTTACCAAAAGCTACTCTACGCGCAAATTGTTTGCTCTCCCAACTTTTTTTGCGCTCCACGCTTTAGATCATTACACGTGTACTTTAAGACCAAATCTAAAGTGGATACGTGGTAGGGAGCGCAATTTTTTTGCTCTCCCTATCTTTTTTGCGCTCCCAATTTTGAAGATTTACTTGGTTTAGTGGGGACGGAGAGCAAAATATTTGCTCTCCCAACCTTTTTTGCTCTCCCAATTTCGAGTATCATGTGGATAAGAGAATGACACGTACACGGAGAGCAAATATTTTGCTCTCCCTCCAGTTTTTGCACTCCATAAGTATTTTCATCCACTTTTTTTAAGATTTACTTGGTTTAGTGGGGATGGAGAGCAAATTTTTTGATAGGGACCCTGTAAGGTGTAGATGACGTGCTTGATATTGTATATTTAGATATGCATATATAGTATTTGAACCAATTTTCAAAGTTGTGATCGAGAGCTGAGGTCCATAATGGATTAGTAGTGAATATTCTTTTCGTAAAGAAGTCACGATATAGGTTATCTTTTGGTATATTGTTGCGTTCTCACTATGTTCTGATAAGAAAATCGTTTTATGGAGTCTTATCGAGGGCCGCAACTTCTAACGGGTCTCGAGTTATAACAGCTGATAGGCTATTTCAATTTTAGAGTTGCTCTCCTATAATAGTCTGTGAGTTCAAGAGGTTGCTCCTCGTCTCCTGGTATTTATGTTGTGAAGAAGTTCAAAAATGATTCAACTGATATAAGTATGTTGTACTATCTTTGTCTTAAAATAAGTGTCAAAGTTTGACTTTTGGAGTCTTTTGTGTTCAACTTTGACCTTAAATACTTTTATTTGTGTTATAAAATACTTAATGCAAAATATATGAATGGATTAGGTTTTAAATGTAATTTCATTGGTTAATTTTCATCAAGCATAATATAACATAAATAATAATATTTGAGATGAAAGTTAAACAATAAAAACTCTAAAAAAAGCAAACTGGACACTTATTTTAAGACGGAGGGTTGTATAAAAAAAATGTGTATAGGAAAACATAATTTCCGTCTTTACAATATTCAATTTCCAGTGTAATAAGAACTGGAAAGGCAAACACGGGCCAAAGACAAAAGAAGAAAAACAAAAATAGGTGTCTATTTTATAGTACCCCTAGAAACAAACCGAAGATAGATTCCTAAGAGAAGCGTTGATCTCTAATGCAGAGTGTGAAAGATAAAGCAATGTTCATACACAAACGCCGTGTTATGCTATCTTTGACTGCTTCAATAACTCAAACTCTCACACTCTGTCGAGCCAAACGATCGTTCTTGATTGACTGAGATTGACTGAGAAATTAGAAAGAGACAGTACAGTTAAAAGTTATAGCAAAATAAGAAGTGAATAAAAGCTAAATGTATAACCAGACTCTAAATGTAGACAAAGAGAAGAGGGGCACGAAACTACTAAATGTGTATGAGCGATGCATAAACTTATATGATGCATGCGCAATGGGATCAATTATCATTCACAGTAATTCAATGATAAAAAATAGCAGAGTCTCGAAAATATACCAGTTATTGAAAAAGGGGACCGTCATATAACAAATTAATGTAGACCCTGACCTACCAATCACATTGAAATAGCTTTTGTTATCCTCTGGCCTCCTCTTCCTCTTTAAAGCTTTGTTGCCATTTGCTGTCTTGATCGGTCTAGTTATGTTAAGGCTCTTCACAAACATACGAGTAGCCATGTAGTCTTTGTTGTCATTTGTTGTCTTGATCAGTCTAGTTATGTTACTGTGAGGAGATACAAGGCTCTGCACAAATATAGGATTAGCCATGTAGTCCATAAAGGCAAAGGGATTCTTGTGGTTAATAAACTTGCGATAGCTCACGTACTGTGGCTCAACATCAAACACCTCACAACGATAGGGCACCTGCTCCCAAGATTGTGTTACTTGGTAACTTCTCATTATCCATATCCTAGGGTCATGTGCTTTCTCGAGAATATTACTGTTTCCAATCACCGGAGATAAAGGTGCTTGATGTTCATATATGCATAGAGATTCTTCAATAAAACCAAGCTTGTGATAATCATCACATTTATATAACAAATCATCTGGTTGGGGGATTTCGTTAAACTCCTCTAGAGATAAATCAAAAGAAATAATTACTTTCTCGTTTTTTCGATCTTTCATAAACCAATGAAGTGACCCCTCGCATAAGACACCAGTTGTATCAGCACAACGAAAGTGTAACTTATATTTGATATCTCCAATAAGTTTCCAAATATTTGATTTCAATGCTAACACATAAAAACGTGTCCGATGTTTGCCTATCCCAATCCCCACTATAACCTTGTAATCATCTGTCAATGAATCATAACCAAAACCCCAACAAGGTTCTGAACGAAACCGCAGCCTACGCGTTCTAGGAATTCCGGGTACTTTTGGTAGGTAATTAACCTCTTTAGTCAAAGGATTAGTTACTAAAAGTTGAACATCTTTAGGAGAGATGCATACTAGGCCATTCGAAGAACCAACAATATGATAGTCATCGCGTATAAAAGAACTGTCTACAGACTCACAACAACCATGATGCATAATGATCCTTTTATCTCTAAACTCATAATTTTTTATAAAAGCATAGTTGAGATGAGCCTTAACAAAACGAGGAGTCGAGATTAAAGATAGCCATGACTTACAAACTCTTTTGCATTGGAGTAGATCAATCGCATCCAGTCTTACAAGTATCTCCTCAATCACATCTAACACAAGCTCTGCCATTCGAACAAACTCCTTTGGCTTGTCCGTATGCTGGATGAAGACAATGCGGTGGCACAGTTGATGTTGAGGTATGCAGCCATGTAGGTTAAATGAAGCCCATAAACCCAAAAACATTATACACGAGCCCACTATAGTGAATATCAGTGGGCCTCTCTCCAACAATAGTTTATGGTCCAGCAATACAAGTCCAAGACTTCCAAAGATAGATCATCTTTAACACGAACAAAATTGTAAAATTTATAATCCGCTTGTTGGACACATTTATAATCACTCAAATTGTAAAATTGGTAAATGACTTACAATGATGACCTGAAATTTATATGTACTGATCAAAATACAACACATAGTTATACCACATATCAATCCAAGTATACCATCCCAACCACATTTATAATCACTCAAATTGTGTTTTCTTCTTCCAAAAGATGATCGAGATACTAAACACAACCTCCAATATTCAAAAAGAGTCTAAATTTCAACACAATTTAAGTCCAAGACCTTCCAATCAGTGCAAAATAGCCAGATAAACAGTTCTAAAGAAACCCTACGCAAACAATTATCATTACTTCAACTTCTGAGACAACGGGTTTCTTTATCAGTTACCACTAACATGGTAGTTCTTCCGGGCCCCTGTTATAAGAATGATTAATGCAGAATGTTAATCAAATAACGAGGTGGAGACATTTATAAAGCAACTAATTACCATATATTAAGTTTAAATAAGAAATCCTAATCGAAAGTTTTTAAATTCTTCCACTTTTATGTCAGAATAAAAGGTAAACTTATGTGTGTCCACTATACCCATGATTTCCTTTTATAAATAAAAAACAATTTAAAAAGATACTAGTACAATTGCAAATTAAACGCAGCATTCACCATAGCTGACACCGTTTAGGTTTGCCTCAAAATTATGCGACACGTACATACAAATAACTACACAAAAACACTTATTATTTAACATTCGCTTTTACGACCTCATTTCCAAGATTTGTCACATGAAATTTTAATAAAATAAACATTGTGCATTAAATAATGTCATTGAGGCCTTAAATTGAATTATTATAAGATAAAAAGTGTATAGCCTTCAAAGCAGTCAGCGTTAACCAGACAGCAGTTTTGATAAGCAATCAGACACAATATCCATTTCTTTCTCCCACTTGGCCACTTTTATATCTATTTTTTTTTTTCTCAGAACCAGAAACATTACTACCTCCCTCCTAAAGCTAGCGCCCTTTTTAATTATATTTTGTACCAAAGACACATTTACACAAATTATGAAAACATAAATACTGTTTTTGGAACATATGAGGTAACTAAGAGTGCACCTACATGTAGTTATAACTGCACGTGCTAGGAAAAGATCCATTGGGTTGCCAGTGTACTGAGTTATAATGCATCTCATCCCCGATAGTTAAGCAAGACAAATATATAGCTGTAAAAGAAAATAAACATAACCGAAATGTTAGAGTCTTAAAAAGATGTATTTGTAGATGTAAATGAAAAGAAGTAAATGAGGTAACCTTTCTTAGGATGCTCCACACCATAGGGAGCACACCGTGATAGAGGAACACGTTCCTTGGAGCTATTTACCACAAAGATCTCAACTCCAAACTGAAAATAAATATAAAACACAACATAGGGTTAAGCAAATTGCATGTGATATTGTTGACCAAGTTTTTTATCAGTTAATAAACTTGATACTTAACGCATGACTCTGCAGTTTTGGAAGATAAATAAAGGCAATTAGGTTGCTTACAAAATCAGCTGCTGCCTGCAAAGTGACGTCATCGCCCCATTGCCCATCCCTAATCATATATTAAAATTTTAAAATTAAAAGAATGTAAAATTGCAATAATGAATGCTAAAAACAACAAGAACAAAAACACTTACCGAGACACCTGAACAATGTAATCAAAGTGACATTCCTTATACCGCTCAGCATATAACAAGAGCTGATCCATGTAAAAATAAAGATTGGATTGCCCATTAATAGTTAATAAACTAATTTTAAATCAGAATATTAGAACCCATTATAATGATTCAAAGTACACATTAACGTGTTATTTTCTTTGAGTGTACCTGATCAACCACAAACCCCTTAACCGCTTTGTAAGGCCATTTTGAAGGACCTAGTTGTTCTGAAATCGCTTTGAACTGGAGAAAACATGTAAACACTGAATGAGAGTAATTCTTTACAGGATTCAATCATCCAGCAGTATGGCACAACACCTACCTGGCTCTCGATATCATTTACAGATATTACTCCATCAAAACCATAAAAAGTGAACCTAATAACAGCTCAAAGTGTCAGTCAAAGTATAAACTGAATAAAGCCACAAGCCAAGCACCTATAAGGTAATTATCAAAAGCCTGAAACACAGCAAAATATAAGCTTTTGTAATCTGGAAATTAGGTCACAAAACTGCTATTACCTTTCCAGTAATCTCTGGTAATCTGGAAAGTCTTTAAGTTCTGTGTCCGTGAAAGCAGGCTGAAAACACACATAATTTTAGTACTAAGGCCATGTCAATTAAGTAAATAACTATTGTATTACACCCTGGGGCGAAAGCACAAGCCTCACAAAGGAGAGGCACATACATTTTATGTGCACACTTTAAATATTTTTTTACTACTATTTCATACGCAGATACCGCATTAAATACCGCATTAACAGCAAAAATAACCAGGCCTTCGCATAGATAGCCCAATTTAAAGCGTCGGAGGCAGCCTTTAGGCGTGCCTCACTGCGCCTTGCCTAATTATTAAAGAGTCAGATTTGCCGCAGGCTAAAAACTGTGTATTTGCTTATTGTGTCACATTCAAACCACAAGCCAAAGATATATATGAAGCCCCAAACAATTTCCAAAAACCAATAGAAGACACTTTCATTTACCTTTTTTATAGGGGAGGTTGGACACCAGTTTTTAGCTCGTTGACGCTCATCTCTACACAGCTCTTTTAACACAAGACCAACATCATCCCCCGTAATGATTGGTATTAACCGATTGTCCTTAATTAGAGGCCAAACACTATTCATCCTCGTAGCAACAAACATTTTGTTGGAGTTGTAAATCCCAACAAGACTCCTAATACACATCGCACCACTAATTTCTTTCCCATGCAGGCAGCTGCAATAAACCAATAAATGTATAAAAATAAATTTCTAAGATTAACAACATCTAGATTGAAGATGTCATCTAAATACTAACCCTTCAAGTTCCACGAGACTGGCAAGTTGAATAGCCTCATCAAGTGGATCTCCTGATCTAGAATACGTTAAAGAAAAAAATCCCAATTCACGCAAGACACATCTGGTGGTGCGGAGAGCTGCTGTAGGATCCTTTATCAAACCTTTGATGTGTTCAGTGGTCAAACCTTTATTAGCGAGGTAACGGAACATGGATGCATCCAATATCACGGTGAATGGTTCTTTGAATCCCAATTGTTGTTTGTAAAAGGTCAAAGTGTCACATATATTTTTCTTAGACCTTTTGGTCCTTTTGTTTCGAGTCTGTAGAGAAAGTAAAGAATGAAATCAGGACAAACATTCTAAAAAATGAAATGTGCAAACTAATGTGTTTTGCAAATAATTGAAAAAGAAATATGGGAGACAAGCTCAACTATTAAGCATGAGAAAAAGAACAGTTTGGGTAAAACTAAAACATGTTTTATTGTACAAGTAAAAAAGCAACTTTGTTTCTCCGCACCAATTCAACAACATGTGAAGATTGTGAGGACTGATTTACGGCAAGGAGGCTACTTACAATATTTGACTACTATAAATTATAGTAGTATACTATACAATGTTTACTTACCTATAAAAGGTAGACAATGTTTTGTCGATCATAGCAATGTACCAGTGTGCCTACCAAAAAGAAGCTAAGTGTTTGAAGTTATTTAACAAATATTTTGAGTGCCATTGTTTTTCAAATAACCAGGAGGTTATTTAATAATTTGTCGAAATAATTTTGTGAGCAATTTTTAGTGAGAGTAACAACTCGTATATCCAACAAAACGCAACTCATATACACAGCTTATATCTAACAAAAACAGAATCAAAATGAATAACAGCCTGAAATAATTTATTCAAAATCAGTTAAAGTAAAACTGAAATCAGGAAAAAAAAAATTTAAATGAAGGGCAATATGATCATCAGCATAAACAGAACTTATATCAACAATGTATGTGAAGCATCAAACGCAAGTCATATATATCAACAAAAAAACAATCACCAACAGTATGTAGAATGAATATCAGATTTATTATTCAAAATAACTTAAAGTGAAATGTAGAAACATGATTATCAATTCGTAATTCAACATCATAAAGCATCAATTACAGATATTAAATCAAAATTAAAAGCGAAGCATAAGAAGAAGAAGAAATTGACCTTTTTGTTACGGCCTTTCATGATCGAAGATTATAAACCCTAACTAGATGTGATCAAAATTTGGAGGAAAATGTTTCGGTGAATTTTGGGGTTTAGAAGTAGTAGGTTCTGTTTTAAAGATGAAATTTTATGCTCAATTTTAAAATGTAGTATGTTTAGAAAGACGGCTTTTCATGATCCAAGGTTGCAAACCCTGCTTCCCAATGTTAAGCGTTTTATATTGTTAAAGATATTTGGAAGAGTTGGCTTTTACTGCTTTGACTAGAATTTAATAACGTTAATTATGTACAACTTTATATCAACATAAACATAACCTCTATCCACAAAAACACAATCACCAAAATATGCAGAATGCATATGAGATTTATATCAACACAAATAAAGTTATATAGAAGATTAAAATTTTCACAGTGTCAACTATCAAGTAAGAACTATATAGAAATTGAAAAGAATGTACCTCTTTCTTCAGCATTAAAACTCTGGTCACATTGTTTCGCATCCGTAGAGAAAAGCAAAACTGAAATCAGGACAAAAATTTTACAAAGGATGAAAATGAGCAGCAGCACAAAACAGTTGCCCTATAAAAAGGGATTTAAAACACAGATCCAATGTCATATCTTTCACCTTTATAGTTATGTGGTTGCATAGTGTGCGCCAAAACAGTTGTTAAATCAGACTTTTCGAAGACAGATTTGGTTTTACAACCTCGTAGATTTTGAAATGAGATATGATAAAATTCTAATACACACGTCAAAACATTTGCCTAACAGAACGAGTTATCATAATGACATTTCTGCTTAAAAAATGTATTCAAACATATATCTAACACAAAGATTATTCATATGTCAAATCCAGTTGTTAGTATGTATAAATTAGCATGCGCGTAGACTAGCAATATTCAAAATCTAGTTAAAATATCATTTTACAAAGTAGTTAAGAGTTCAAATCTCGCTAAGGGGCGGAGGGTAAGCACTTACATACCCTATGCATAAACGCAGAGGTATAAAAAATTGGAAATATACATGTTAATACTACTGGGTGCACACCCAAAATTCAATAAATTAAACGCGTATTGGCAGCTTGCATCGGCTATTTTGACATGGCTACTTTAAATGTCATACTTAGGAAAAGGGGTGTTACAAAACGCGAAACAAATTGGACATTAGGCAGCTGAATTGTAAAATATGGATTCATCTGAATAGTTATGGTAGTATATCTATACAATCTACAATTGATTATTTCCAACAAAATGTGACTGCACAGTTATTATGTTTAGATTTTTGTACATTTTTTTTTGTGCTTTTCGAGTTTGAAAATGCGCTAAAAGTGTCGTGACGCAATTGCGAGCGCACTATGAGCGCGATGTGTTTAGAATTAAAAATATAGATAAATACGAAAAATAAGATGCGCGCATTTTTAAACCAAAGGGTCAGATGCGATACCTTTTTATTAATTTATTAAAATTCCTAAAAATCCTCCACTTGTCCGACAAAAGGTGGTGGTTATACTAGAATTTAATAACGTGATCTATGTACAACTTTATTACAACAACAACAACAAACATAAATATAATAAAATCCACAATTTATATCTAATAAAAACACAATATGTAAAATGCATTTCAACATGAAAGCGTAAAGCTAAAAAGAAAGTAAAGTACCTGTTTGTTACGTTTTTTCATGTTCGAAACCCTAGCTGTGAAATTGGGGGAAAATGATCTTTGGGGTTTATTTGTGAGTGAGACTTGCTTTTATAAATGTAAAATAAGCTCGGTTAATTTTATACTAGATTATGTTTTCGGCTTAAGTTATAGGGTGTGTTTGGGAGGGCTTAAATTTCAAAAAATAAGGCTTATTTGGCAAGAGGGTGTGTTTGGGGAGGGGCTTATGTGGTTTGGGCTTTTAAAATAAGCCGGCTTATAAAATAAGTTTCGTTTGTCGTTATGAAATCTAAACCTATAAAAAGGGCTTAAAACTTTAGCCCCATAAAAGGGCTAAAACTTTAGTCAGGACTTATGAACCATAAATTACATATTTACCCACAAAATATCTAACATATACCATAAAACTCATTTAATTATATCATTTGTAATAATTTTGCAATAATAAGCTCACCTCAAATTTATTTGACAAACAAGTCACAAAATCTAATTTCAACTTCTATTATAATAAAACCCGCCTCAAGCTTTCAAATTTCAACCCATTAAACATACCCTATATATTAGCCTCAGGCTTTTGAAGTTATAAGCCCCAGCCTCAACCTCAAACATGGGGCTAAAATTTTTAAATTGGAGCTTATAGTATGTTAAATAAAAATATCTAATATACATATGTTAATTTTATTATATGTTATTTTTAGTAATTATACAGTAATAAGCCTCAACTTAAACTAATTGCCAAACAAGTTTATAAAATAAAAAATCTAGTTTAAACATAATATAAGGCTCAACCCACCGACAAATTTCAAATTTCAAATTTCAATCCATTTTGCCAAACATACCCGTAATATATCATATCAACCCATTTTATAGGTTTTATTTATAAAATCAAAATTAACAATTTAAAAGGTCAAAATTAACAATAACAATATTGATAATATAAAAACTCACAAATAGAATATAGTTAAATAGAAAAATTAAAAATACTTAAAGGTTAATTTCAAAATATCACAAAACTTACTATATATATATATATATATATATATATATATATATATATATGGCCAAATATTCAAGAAATCTTCAAAAAAGTGTAACGTATAATAGTTTTAAGTTATCATTCAACCTTAACAAAAAGACGCAATGTTCTGAGTTGTATGTAAAGAAAAGGCACATTTTGTATATTTACATACAAAAAAGGTTTTGAAATAAAAATGTTGTTTATTAATGATATGATGGATACAAAAAATAGTTTTAATTAATGAATAAATGCAAAGCAATAACACTATAGAAGGTGAAAAAATGCCGCAACCTAAGAATTAGTGTACAATAAGAAAAACTTTGAAATGTAATAGTTAATAGAGGTTAAAAGAAATATATATAAAAAACACGTAATAAAATTGAGAATGTTTATAATCTATGTAGAACCTCTCAGACACCACATTTGTTGTAGTATTTGTGTAGTTACCATCCTTGTCACAACACAATACTTTAAGACCTTTTTGCTTTTAACTCTTGAAACGGCCACATAAAGTTGTCCGTGTGAGAATCTTGGTCGTTCCAAATAAAGACCAACCTTTGCTAACGTTTGTCCTTGACTCTTGTTTATTGTCATGGCAAGCGAAAGTAAATTGGGAACTGTTTTTTTTTTTTTAAACGCATTTTTTTATCAGACGGAGATATTATCATCCGAGGTATAGCACAAACTTCTCCCACTTTACCTCCGATATTACTTTAGCCTCGATGTTAGTAGTTCCCATTCTCAAAATTTGCAACCTTGTTCCATTACACAACCCACCTCTTTGATCAATATTGCGCATGCATGCATTACCGAGCACCAACCTTCAAAGTTAACTTATGGTTTGGAATTCGGAACACTTGATTGAATTTAGAAATTCGGTTGAGTACAACGACTCGTTATAGTTAAAATCAACGTCGATATCGTAAACGAGATCCGAACTATAATAAACCTTCTACATTCCATGCGGTTTGGACATCATTGAAGAGTTTATTTTTCGACCTCTTCATGAGTGGGTGCGAGGATTGCTCTATCTTGGAAATACGTCGGATCCACAAGTGTTCCCGCCAATTTTCATAAGTTTCATTTATAATAGCTTCTACATGATCATGTGTATTTGGTATGAGCATTTCTTGGGAACTTGAATTTCGGCGACCATCATTCTTCCCACCAATTTTCCCATCACCTATACTCAAAATCCAATCTGCAAACTCCTTAATTGTTTACGCATCGAGGATTGCAACCAACACGAAGCTTCATGTTTTCGAGAAGTTTAAGTACTTGACAATGATCCCATAAATAAGACTTGTTTAGAGACGCGTGTACAACATCTTGTCTACCGCCACATGGAATCACAGGTAAAATTTGACGAAAATCTCCACCAAAAACAACGACTTTGCCACCAAATACCTTATCAGAAATGTCTGTGTGCAATCCTGTGGCTATATCACGTAAACTCCTATCAAACGCTTCAAAACAATGTCTATGCATCATCGATGCTTCGTCCCATATTATTAACTTTGTTTTGCGAATCGGATCGTGACGGACCGTCTGCGATAATTGTACACATGGAATCTTCGTCAATGTTTATTGGAACAAACAAACCGAGAATGGGCGGTCCTTCCCCATCAAGCAAAAGAGCAACAATACCGCTAGAAGCAACGTTTAAAACAATTTCACCTTTAGACCTTAAGGAAGTGGTGAGGGTCTTGTACAAAAAGTCTTGCTGTCCCGCCATAGCCATATACAAAAACATCCCACCTTTGTTGTTGTCACATGCATCGCTTATCTTTTCATATATTCCTTTTGCTTAACCGTTAAACTCGCATACAAGCTGCGATGCTTGGTGACCAATTCGGAATGTTATAATCGAGCTCATCATATATCAACCTATTGTAGGATTCCAATGTAAACTCTGAATTGGGATAAGGCATGTTAACAATGTTTTTGAGGCTCTTTGAATTGCTGAGTAAAGAGTCCTCAATATATGTCAGACATATATTGTATCTTTGATCATCTGAAAGTTGAAGTCCTGATATAAGAAAGAAAGTAGAATTATTTTAGAATAACATTTATGATGTTAAATTCTATTATTAAGAAGAAAATAGATGACATGAGTGACTTTATTTTCGAACATGGTGTTGGTATAGATAATAAAAACATTAGTACAGTTGGTTATGCTTGAAATAAAATTCTTGAAAAGTAATCCCTGGTCCAAGAAAGACAGTATATGATAGGTAGCGTAAAAGGGGCTAACAAATAAGAAGTCGTATGACTAATGTTTCAGTGATTAATCAATTATTATCTTGTAGGAAAAAACAAATATATGACTAAATCAGAAGGCCTTTATAATTGTTAAATTTCTATTGGTAGTTAAAGTTAACATGTTGGAAAAAAAACAGTTTTCATACCTGGATGATTTCGTTTCCGCCTTTCTTTATCTAAGACGTCTTCTGCCAACAGTCTCCATGACTTTTCCCAAACAACTTCAGGCCGAGACATACTTTCTGAGAGTATTAATTTGACAAAATAAGCCCGCAAGTAATCTCCCATCCCCCACTGACTTGCTTCAATTATACCATCAATGTATTCCTTATCATCATCTAACAAACCACGTGCAAAGCAAGCTTCTTTGTAAGTACCGTACACCACATTATCATAATTCTTAAAACTTTCCCAACCGGTTGCACCTCGGACATGGTTTAACAACATGCGAAGATAAAAAAGCTCTCCCCAATTAGGCGGGACGTGATGAATTCTGCCTATGCTCTTACCTTGCTTGCGTCGAGTCCATACCAAATCAGACTTGTTCCAAACGAAATGTTTTGGAAACTCAACATACAAAAGCGTTTGTGCTAACTCATCAGTTTTATTTGTTTCCATCCACTGTAAGAATTTGGTTGTGTTGGTGAATCCTTTTCAAGTCGAAAGTCTATACTTTCGGTTGGATCAAATAACACCGAATGTTCATTTGGAAGATGAAAAGGCAAACGCCTACGTAGGACTTCTATGATGAATATCAAATTTGAATATTCTCCATGCACTTCACATGCCGATAAATACCGACAATCATATAAGTCGTTAATCTCATCCTTTCTTCATCTTCCATTCTGCATTGTTACTATCCCGCCCTTGTTAATATATTTGAAAAGGTATTTGATAGATGCAAATTGATTGCACCATTCGACGTTGATGTGAGCTTGGTACCGTTTCAATAAAGTCGGACTGTAAGGAACAATAAAGGTATTGTCAAGTTCGGCACGTTGCTTCTGAATAGTTCTGCCATTATCACTCCTCTTGTAGATGGCATACCCACTTTCATCAATGAAAGTAGCTTCATTAAATTGCTTTTTAGAGCACTTATTCTCAACCATGCAAGGGCAGCTCATATGTTCAGGACCACACGGACCATGCATCATAAATTCCTTGACCAATTGGTGGAGTTCCGGGTCTTCATCTTTATCGGGAATCTCAGCCGATATGCATCTGTCAATATCGGCAGGAAATCTCAATTTATATCCTGTTTCCAACCAAACACATAGGTGACAATGAGGCAATCCACGTTTCTGGAATTCTATCGTGTACACCTCTACAAAATAAAAGGAAAAAGGAAGTACATATTAATATATAAACATACTTGATAACGCTACACGCGTCGTTCGGGGTCAAGGAAACTTCCTTTTCTTCGAGCAAGTTTTATAACACCCTAGGCAGTGAACCTAATAGTTGTAATGTAGTAATTAGGGTAAGCCACGGGTATTGATATCGTTCTCTAGGGGAATAGGAATGCTAGTAAGAAGTTACTACGCTAAGGTTAAGGTTGAGGAAGATTATTTTTTTGTATTTTTATGTTTTATGAAATGGAAAGGTACGAATCTCGGGTATTGGATTTGGGGGTTGGTATTTCTACCGATTACTCTACTATTATCTAATTATCTAAACTAAGGTTGTGGGAGTCTATGTCTAATTAATGTGTGCTCGTATGATAGTTTAAAGATGTGTTTACTTAGGTTGTACTACTCCTTAATTATCTCCTATTGATGGTTGAGTTGTCACGTCCTTATTCTTAGTTGCGTTGTGTGTCTAAAGTTGTAGGGTATGCATTTCTCCCTAACTCTTTGAACTTACCAAAGGGTCTCGTCTACAAAACCCACTAGGGATGATAAACTCTTACTCTAAGGAACTCTTTGGATAATTTAGCCTACAACTACTCAGGTAATCATATTTTAAGGTTCACAAAGATGAATCAAGCATTAAGTACACAACGAATGACCTATCGCATTACTAGATCATTGATCAACTAAGATAAGAAACAACCAATCAATATTCAATAATTAAGTTTCATACTTCCTAAGCAAACACACAAATAAATTAGCCGGACATGGAGAACATGCAAGCATACACACAAATAATCAAAGACATAATTGAATTGATGAAGTAAATACTTATCTTGGTGTAAGATAGGGTTTAAAACCCTAAAATACTGTACAAGACACCTTAGGTTCGGTTTTAGGTTTTCACTCCAAAAGACTCTTTCTAAAACTGAAAAATTCGGATTCTATATATAAGATTACATATGCGACGGCGTCGTCGTGTCGCCGTCATTAGGGTTTCGTCTTGGCCACGTTAACCTTGCGACGACGTCACCTTATGTCCGCGACGCCGTCCTCTTCGACCGGCGTCGTGCGGGTTGCATCTAGGCCGCCCGAGTAGCAACGGCCTACTCTTTTAAAGCCCGGCGTCGTCACTTGAAAATAGGGTATTTGCTCATTGTATCGTCACAAAAATCCTCCGACGGCGCCGCAATTAACACCGACGCCGTCGCCTTCTATTTTCGTGACTTTGAGTGCCTCGATTCGACTTTGGCCATTTTCTTCATATATTCGCGCCTTTTCGTCCAAATAAGTGTCATTCTAGCATTTTGCCTTCAAGAGACCTAAAAGTGAAAAGGAACGATATTAAGCAATAACGGATACAAAAGTGATCAAATAAGGACTTAAACGACCCTCAAAATGGTACCTTTTAAAACCTTATCAAATATCCCTACACTTGTTATTTGCTTGTCCTCAAGCAAATGTGCTTTTAGCCAATTAATTTATAAGTTAGGGGTCATGAAGCATTAATTCAAAACGGTCCACAACACATATAAGCCCATAAAAGTCATAACAAGCACGGAAATTACATACTAGCACCTCACATGGGGTGTTTGGATACTCACATCTCTCTCGGGTGTATATATGAAATATAACAAATAGGAAATGGAAGATAAACACTCATTAACCGGTCCTAGTACATAGATTACCATAAGCTTGAGAATAGATCAAACCTCCATCGCTTTGGCGTAAGCACCTAGGAAAGACTATCAAAGAGGTCTTTTAAAGGGTTGTAATGTTAGGCTTACGGTAGGGAAACAAGGGTTTGGTGGGATAGGCTATTTAGTGGTGGCAAGTCAAGAATCTCTATGTTAAATGCATACGAAGAATGGCGTTGCTAAGCCAAGACTCGACACTCTAAAACTCTAGGCAACGGAAATAAACAAACATAAATTTAAAGGATAGATGTAGGATGGTAGCCCGTTTTTTTTTTTTTTTTTTTTTTTTTTACACTCTATTTTTTTCTTTTCTCTTTTCTATTTTTTCGATTTTTTTTTTTACACTCTATTTTTTTCTTTTCTCTTTTCTATTTTTTTTCGATTTTTTTTTTTTTTACACTTTTACTCTACCATCCTCTACGGTAACATCAAAATGATAGGGATTTATAGGCACATCCCTACACTTGAGTTTTATTACTTTAACACTAATTTGACCGAATTGAAAAGATCAAAACACTTGGGGTACATTGTTATGCAAACAAAGGGAATTTGAATTTAACGTTCCCTTCCGTCATTTCACAAACTTTAACTTTTCCCATGAATCCCAATCGTCCCAAAAGCGTATACAAAGGATATGACTCGACTTAGCAACTCATGCAAGCAACGGATAATTGAACTAAGGGTTTTGGGTGATAATAATAATGCACTAAAAGTGAGTGCATATAGGGTAGGCTAAGGCGATTTGGGTGTATATTTGGGGTGGGGTGTAAACAATGCTTTCATTGATATTAGGAAAAACCGAAACATCACGAGAACCGCGAAAAGATAGGCTCGAGGGTTAACTAGGGTATCGTGTACTAAAGATGAGTACAACGCAAAAGGTGTGGGGAATTACTCAACCGATATGGAAGAAGTAATTATATTACGGGTATCAAACAAGGGTTTATCCTAATGCCTCTTATCATTTAGTTATTCCTAACTACACAAGTGTAGCCTCACTTGCGATCTCGGAATGCATCACAAAACAAGTTCTAGAATCTAACATACTACCGGTTCACACTCTAAGCATTGAAGATGAATGCTTTAATTCCTACTAATCTAAGGGTGATCCTCACATTTTGGGTGGAATTTGGGTGGTAAAGGGTTTTTGTGCTAATCATGCAACTTCCTATCCATGAGACGCTTATGTTAAGACTAATGGCCCACTCCTATATGTCATGAAAAATTTTAAATTTGGTGCCAAAATTACCCTAACCGACATTTTCTCATGGTTTATTACAAAAGTGCAATTGGACAAAGCAAATAATCAAGGATAAGCATAGTTTCAAAGTTCCGCTTTATTTTCCTCCTACACTTAAACCGAACATTGTCCCCAATGTTCCCGAAAGTATCAAAGTTATGATAAAAGAAGGTAATTAAAAGCGAAAGAAACTAGTACTCCCCGATTAGCTCGGTAGGATCCGTGTAAAGTGGTGGTTAAATCCTTTTCAAGAAGAATTATTGCGTGAAAAGCTCCTTCCAATCTTATGTAACTTCTTCTCGACAAACTAAACTCGCACACTTGAAGAAAACAAACAAAACCTTCGCGTAAAATCGGCGGTAATAATATATATAAGACTCGATTTAAACTAGGATATAATACTTGCGGAATGGATGTTTCTGAATTTCTAAGAAAATTAAGACCGGAAAATTCCAAAATTTATAAGTAGCTCAAAACGAGAAAAAGTAATCGATGTTTTACTCCTTCACGCGCCGTCGGTTGCAATCTGACGACGTCAGTTATCCCGACAAAAAGCGGTCTGCGATTTTACGGAAAATTTACATCTTTAGAATCGGAAAACTTTCGCAAAACATCCATTATGACTCGATACAAGCATTTGACTCGAACAAACAAACATAAATATCTTTTAGTTAATTGTTATTCTCATGTTTACGTTTCTTTTGGCGTGTGTAATCCTCCCTACACTTATCCCTTATGTAAAATACCTTTATATGCAATTAAGACGAGGTTAAAAACAAAATAAAGCATTTTTACAAATTTAAACATGAGGATAAACAATTAATAAAAGATATATGACACTAACAAAGACAATCCAATCACACAAGATAGACAGATCACACCACATTCAAATATACATAAACACCACATAGTTCAAAGTTCACCACAAAGTTAAGATGTCCTAGACTATTACATGCCCAAATAAAAATTGTTTCATAAACAATCCATAAAAACTACATGAATCACTGGGGAGGGGGTCCATAACGATAGTCATAACCAGGGGGAAGATGGCCTAAATACCCGTAGGGTGGATAATCCTCCTCTCGCCCTGGGAAAGGATCAATCTGGAGATGTGGATCAAGCTGATCACGCATAGACAGATGCTGCATCTGCCTGACTGTATGGTCATAGGTCCAGCTAGCCCTTTGGTCTTGATGTGCCATCCATGTATCCATGCGTCCCATCCATGCTCCCTGATAGGCCTGCCAATCTCCACTAGACATGTGCCTGTAGGCGTTAGTGGAACTTCCTGCTTCACCCCCGCTGGTTTGCTGGTATTTGTGGCTCCTCATCACCATCATCATCATCACCTTGAATGGCGGGCTGAGCATGAAACCAAGCAAAGCCCCTACCATAATCCATGATTACCTCCATAGCTTTTAAGGACTTGGCTTTGACGACCCTGGTGACACCTCATTAAGGTATCGGTACCTCCCCGCCAAAATGCCAAAAGACCGAGCCAACCGGGTGATAAAAATACCCCATACACCTTATCCTCAAACCTCATCCTTTGGCGGGTCCTCAAGTAGTCGGCTATCCGAATGGGATGTTACAGGTACACCGGCCATCATGCAAGAGAGATAGAATAGATCCGGTAAAGTGACACGATGACTAGTGTTCCGGCGCCCTATGATAGAGAATGTGAGACAACGGTGCACTAGCCTAATCCGTGGATCCGGATCGAGATGCAGAGTACTCCCGAATGTACTCCCCGTTAGCTATTGTGTTCCAGAACTGAATACCCAACATCTCATCCCTATGGGTAAGCCCGGCTGCCAAGCTAGCCCTAAAAACATCACTCTCAGCATTCTCAGCAGTATATAATCCCAACCTCCATCCAAACTCAAGTACAGACATAGCCCTCCAATCTCCTCCTAACCTAAATCGGACCCCCAAAAACTCAATGTTATCTCGACATGAATTAATATCCATTGTATAAGATGCGTGAAATTCACGCACCAACTCGCCATATACGGGCTCACGCATCCTAAACAACCTTTCCCACTGGGGATCAGTGAACTTGTCCCTCCTAAAACTATTTGAGAAATCTCTAGCCAGATCACGTTCCTCAAGAAACCCCCAGTCCACAACAGCCCCTGAGTCAATGGTTTGGTGAAGCAAATCATTGTAACGAGCTTGGCAATCTTCCTCGACAAATACTCCCACCCAAAGAATTGTATCGCCTATACTTTCACGGGCACTGAAGATCGTCCCCTAGTTCTCTTCGTTCTTCTGCTCATCTGAAACAGAAAATCAAACAAATGGGGAACAAATGAGTAACCTTACTGATGCTCAGACTGACGTCAGATGGTTACGACGGCGTCGCAACATAGACCTGACGCCGTCACCCCGATCAGAATTCAAATCCGACCTTTGCGAGGGAAAAACCCAGGTTTTTAACCACAGCCCTTAACCCAAACACCCATGTTGCAGTGACAATGGTGTAATGGCTAGGTGGTTTTGATTCCTAAGCCGTCAAAGCTTCTCTCAAGGTTAACCCCCACATCATAACACTATTATTCGCCTAATCTTTAACCAAGTTAACAAGATTCATAGGCGGCACTTAGTATCGATCAAATTAGTTGGGGTTTTCGGATCGAAAATGAGGAAAAAGCTGTAACACCCCATTTCGTGATCCGCGTGAATTCAAATGGGTGTTACTTCATGGCACACAATCATAATAATAGAAAACGTACTCTAATGGAGTCGTTTAAAAGATTTATCATTCTATTTATATAAATATCGAGTTTACAAAAATGAGGTCCCAGTTGGTTCCATTGTTTACAAAATATATTAAATAGGTTTCGAATGATAATAAAATTTATAGCCTTCTTGATATCCTTGCTCTTCCGTGCCGACTTCCGACATTATGGACTGAAATACATGCTTAAAGCTGTCAACACAAAGGTTGAGTGAAATTCATAGAGTTTAGAAATCGAGTTGAACACATAAGGTTTGTGTGGGTTACGTTGTTATACACCCATAATGTTTGTAGTGTGAGTTATAAATTCACACCAATGGTTTGACAACCAAAAGAGTTATTATTGCACTAAGCTCATGATACCAAAACGTTAACGGATGATATATAATAGTAACGTTGGTTCTAATAGGTAATTTGCCAATTAACCTATAGATCTTCAAATATAGTGCGTTTGTTTGCCTACCGGTCAACACAAACGGGATTAAATCAATCCCAATAGGCCTATCCACAATATTCGCGTTCACTTGCAAGTGATTAATGGTTCATGATAGTAGGGACTTAGGATTTGGCAATAGTGGTACTTAGTGCAAATAATACATTCGAGATAAGCATACGGTTTGAAAGCAATGTGTTCGATTTAAAATAAAGCATGTATCTCCCCAAGGGTTTGTAAAACAATTAAGTAATAGAAAGTGGGGCTAGGAACTCCAGTGTCAAAAAGTTTAGAGTAATTATAAAAGTAAATGAAAATAGTTGAGCATGTATCTCCCCAAAGAGTTTGTAAAACAAGTATTAAAAGAGTAGGGGCTATGACTCACCTTAGAGTAAATGATATCAAATGTATAATGAGGATGATGGATGTGCGTGTGAACTTCTACGAGCAACCTAAAATAGAATGTTGCGACTTAGGTTTGGAATAATGTTTAGGAAAACATAAACCATCCTATATATGTCATCATGATGTAGTATTTGTATGTTTGTTTATAGAAATGGTTTTAGTTTGTATATCTCGTACTACCGTTCGGGCCATCATAATTCGAGAGGTCATGCGATGGCGCTCGAGGAGTTAGGACACTTTAAATCGTAAATCAAAGAACTCGTCAAACGTTTTCCTCAAATGAACCCTCACATGAAGTTCCCTAGTGTTGTAGTGCTCAACACGTAAAACATGTATTTTGATTACTTGATTATATTATATATTAAGAGTTTATAAATTCAATAAATAAACTAACAAGTTTATAAGTATTTAAATAAGTTTGAGTCTTATAAAGACTTACCTTAATATAGAATCTTTGAGTATTATGGAAAATAAAATATTAACAGACTTGACGAGAATTTGCAATCTTGAAAACCCACGGCTATTAGAAGATTATAACAACGCCTTCTTGAAAGCTCAAAGTATAATAGAAGATTATAACAACGTCTTTTGGAGACTTGAAGTTATTTGAAGATTATAACGACTCTTTCTTGAAAACTTCCAAGAACGAAGATCAAACGCTAGTTTTCTTCAAGAACACATGAATGTTCTTACAAGATCTATAAGAAATGCCTTTAGGTTTAGGACTTTAGATGTTAAGAAGGGGTGGTGCAAGAGAAATGAAGTGATTTAGCTTGGTATTTATAGGCTAGAGATTTAGGTTAACTATATATTGGGTTAAAAACTAACCATGGTTAAATTACACATGTAAATGATCTAAAGGTAGCATGCTTAGGATTTTGACACCAAGGTGATGACTCCCCTCCCTAATTTCGTTCATATAGAGATAAGATGACTTAGGTGGATAGTTTTGGTATTATCTTGATTACGGAGTGAGTTTTGGTTCCGTTAAATGCTAACCGAAGCCATAAAACGTAAAACCGGGTATCGTAAAAATATGAAACTTGCAGGAATGATGAAAATCATCATTATACTCCATATAAAAATATAAAATGGGTGATAAGTCTTATTGGGTGCAAAATTGTCTTAAAATCGGAAATACGGGTCAAAAGCGCGTAATTCGCAATTTATCGGAAAAGAACGAAATTTCGAGGAAACGACCGTGAATTTATTTAGAGTAGACTAAAATTAGTCTAAAAGTGATATGAGATGTCAAAATGTTGTTTTCGTAAATGCTGGATAACTTTACGATTATTCGTGAAGTTTAAAAGTTACGTAATTTAAGCAAAATGTAGAACGTACAAGGTTAATTCCTTTATGGTCAAAGGAGGAGGAAATATGTTTGACTTTTCCAAAAATGTAAAAGTGTCAAAAACATATTAGAAACACGTCTTGAGAATCGTTAAGTGCGGATGTAAGTAGAATTGTTTAAAACATAAGTTTAGTTTTGTTACCATTTGGGCTTATTTGGTAATATTAAAAATAATAATTCTTAAAAATTCTCAAATTAATCATGAATGATCTAAAATTTATCGATGCGAGGAAAATTATCGGGGTTGATTTTCGTTAAGCGTGATGTTTAAACGGTGGACCGTCTAAAGCGAAACTTTAAAATGATGTTTTCTTAATAACTTTTTGAAAATGATCTAACGATGGTCGAACTCTCAAGTCATTACTAAAATAATTTATCTTACGAGAATGTGGATTAAAATTTTACGAGATGAATAGTGAATCGAATAGTAAAAGTGAATAGTAAATTCTCGAAAATAAAAAGTAACCTAAAAATGCGGGTGGTTACGATCTCACCCTTAATCGAATTCAGTCCCGAATTCGAGGTGTGTTACCGATGTTGAATTGTCTAGGAAATGTGGATGTATCGCGAATTCTAATCTTTGTGTTCTCAAGTTTTTGGTCATAGAATGTATTATATGCCATGTGGCTTAAGTTGATAACCTAAAAGGTTTTGTTAAAATCTTATAGAGTCCAATATACCTAAAGTTTGGCTTTTCCCGATTCTCAAAACGAATCATATCTTATTATATCGAGGCTATCAATAAAACCTTAATTTATAACATGGAGTTTTTGATGATAGTGTGTGGCATGGAGCCTAATTTGTATTTGTATAGTTTCCTTAGTTGTTTCGTGGGTGATTTTCTAAACACCTTAGTCCAGCAAATGGTTAACTAACACTTTCGTCTATATAGTGCCTCAAAATGGAATTGTTTTGTTGTTGTTGGGGTATCTGTTGTTAATCAAAGGTGTAAGATATTGTTGGTGTGAAATGGTTTGTAATGATGTGAAAACTGTCGTTGTAGGGAAAGTCTTGCTAGTGGCAAGTGGTTATCCAAACCATTTCCAAAGTTGATCATGTCTTAGGTGGTTTCGAGATGAAGGTCATATCTTAGAGTGTTTATGTCAACTAGTGTTTGAAAGAAACGTGGTACAGTGAAGTTTTACATACTGAATTTCAATGGGGTTCAAGATAATGATGTGATATGTTGATGATTAGAAGAGTGTAGTGTCGCTTACCATTATTCTTAGGTAGAGATGTCAAGTTTGCTTTAAAATCATAAGTGGATTGTAAAGGATTATGGCGGAATGATATCCTTGAAACCTAAACAGGGTAGTACTTCTAAGAAATGACGAGAAGATTTGATGACTATCCCAAGATAGTAGTTAAGATTATTTCATAAATGAAAACTTTCGAGAATGAAATTAGGTAGTATGATTAAGTATTAAGATCCCGCTTAGTGGTAAGACACTGTCATGTCTCTAGATGAATTCTGGTGCTTTATTGAGTTTAAGTAGGAAATTAACCTGAATATAACCCTTGTATAACTGTTCTGAGTGTTTGAAAAATTTAAGTCGAACATAGTTAATCAGACCATGTTCCACTATCCCAAGGTTAAATATAGGTGATTAGGCTATATTTAGCCGAGGTTCGATAAATTTTCCAAATACCTAAATTAGGTATACTTGTGATATGTTCATAGCTTTTGAGAAATTGTCCACTAAGCAAAGGCGATATCAAACCATTCAGTTGCAAGTCCTGGCCATAAAAGACTTGTAACCTATGTTTTCACATTCCATTGCGTAGAAGATAGTATGGGTAGATACTTGTGGAAAAGAAAGGAAATCTTAAGTAATTCTAAGATTCACGGACATTTAACAATGAAGGTTTCAAAATAAATTTTGATGAATGTAGAAAGTTCTTGAACTTGACTTTTGTAGATGATGAATCGGTTTGTCCTTTAGAAATCCCATTTCTTGTATTTCCATTAGGAAACCGATAGATCGTGACGGGTTTCATGTAAAAACAATACCATATAAGGTTTTATAAG